>JAINUW010000521.1:1200000-1691197 GCA_020205615.1 Panax quinquefolius
ACCCTATCAGTCCACAAACTACCTAAGATTTGGTATCAAGTCAAACTATTTTAGTCTGAGTTAATTCCGGTACAATTTTGACACCCCGACGGCCTAGTCGGATAATTATCGAGCCTAATTGAAATTTAAATAGCTACACTTAGAGGGGAGGGGGGGGGGGGGTTGAATAAGTGTAGGCACAAACTATGTCCAATTATTATTTCTTTTCAAAAATTCATTGGATGTTTAATCCGGCTAGCTGGATTACCAAATCAGGATATTATTGAGTTAACCAGATTTACTGATATGAATAGAATGCAGGCTGCTGGATAAACAACAAGATATTCTAGCACAGAAAGCAATAACACAAACACCAGAATTTTTACGTGGTTTAAATACTAACCTCTAGAATAGTAGCCTAATCCACGTCCAATACCAACTAGTATTGGAGACTCACTTTTATTAAACTCTTTCAATTACAATACAAGTTTTAGCAATTTGAACACCTTTGTTCCATGTGCACCTATACACTCTTAAGCACCTATGCTTCCCTCAAACTTAACTGTAATAAGTTACCAATTCAAAATAGAATTACATGTAATATTTATTGAGATAGGGAAAATAAAATACACACTAGAGGTGTAATGATCAAGCAATATATTACTCACCAACTCAAGGCTATAGTATGAAATGAAATGATATGCAAGAAGAATATTACCAGAATGTTTTCTATACGTTCTTCGTAGCTGCAATTCTATTCTTAATGCAATCAATGTCTATCTTAGTGAAAAACAATTTTGTAGCTTGTAAGTAATGAATTACTATGTATGTTTTTCTGTCTTGCTATGTTAAAAGATCTCAGATTATATAGGCCTCTTTCTAGGATATTACCGTTGAAAAGGTTTTGCTACTGTGATATACTGACTAAAATACTTAGCACAAATCTTGTCGTTCTGTATGCAGCTTGATTTCAATCATAGAAATTCTATTCTCTAAACAATCACGCCATTAGAATATAAGGCTTAATTGATTTTCATTTCCATAGGAGACAAACATGACGCAGATTACTAACAGTCCCATTTACACAGCCGGATTTTATTACCTTATATGCCCATAAACATTTGCTGACATGTTTCCATGTATCTTATCATGCATTGGTTCGTTAGAGTGAATCAATTAAGTTACTCAAATCGTGAGGCGAGATCTTGACACATGATTTCTTTTATGAAACATGCAATCAGCTAGTTACCTTAATTAATTTCCTAGATTTAAGACCCTTGATTTGTGACGCATGATAGGAGCAGCATGATGTCATGATTTATGCTAACCATAAAGTGTCTGCTGGCTGGTGTCCCTATATCTTATCAGATATTGGACCATTGGAAATACCCAATCAAATTTCTTGAATCATGGGATAATATTATGATACAAAACTTATGATAATTTATTTACCCATGACTTTCTTAACTGTGTGTATCTATTCAACAAGATTCGACTCCTTATGTTGAGCAGTTTTAGCCATGCATGAATGCAAGTATGTAATGCACATGTCCTAGAGCCTTAATTTGGAAAGTGATAGATGCTAAGATCTTACATATATTCCTAGGACTCAATATAGCTTTTCTTTCTTCAAAGACGCCTTGACTTTGGACTTTCTTCCTTGATGTTCCTGAAACTTTATAGGGCATGGTTAGTAAACAAATATGGTCATCATCAAAACATAGGGTGTGACATAAGTCAACATTCTCCCCCTTTTTGATGATGACAACAAAGTAATTATGGCTCCCCCTAAAACCATGCATTTCAAGAGAGTTACAACTCCCCCTTAATTTATGCATGTTGTTAACTGCATATATTCAGTGTTTGGACAACCCTGTCACGTTCAAAGTAGCCCTGCATTTTCTGGTTAGTCCATAATATGTTTAAGACAAAAATATAGGTAATGATTAAACCAGCATCCATCAACAAATTTAAACCATAGTCTTAACAGCACAATATTTTTTAAAAATTTGTCTTTGGGAGCAGGGAAAATGCAAAAAAAAAACATAAGTCTTCTCCCCTTTTGGCATCAATCAAAAAGGAGTTTTTGGAATGCCAAAAAGGGACAAGGCAGCTAAGCATCTTCCTCCTCAAGATTAACATGATTTGCTTCACGGGCGGTGAAATAGGGTCGGTGAAGCCTGCGGTGCAGGATCTCTTCCAGGGACATTGTGTTGGAAAATCGGGGTGGACGAGCAATGAAGGTAGGAGGAGGTAAGGGCAGGTCCAAAAAGTCACCTTGATATTCAGCTATCCAATTGCATTGGGGCCATTCGGGTATGCGTGCTTGGACTTGGTCTACTTACAACTCCTCACTAAGATCATTCATGCGGTGCTCGGTAAAACGTCCCAGAGTCCCAATTTGGTTGCTGATGAATTTTATCTCAGTACTCAATTGACAGGCATTGCGGTTCATCTTCCGTTGCAGGGCTTCAACCATTGTCCGAGTGTACAACTCGAAACTAGCCTGAAGGTCAATAAACTCATCTTCCACATTGCGAAACATAGCATGCAGATCATCACAACGAATAGGGAGTTTGTATTTTTCTAGAACGGAGAGACGGAGTTGGATGTCTTTGATATCAGAAGTGATTTGGGCTTGATTGTTTGCGATTGTGTGAAGGATAGTGAGAATTTCAAAGGAGGAAGGCAGTGAAGTAGGAGGTATTGGTTTGGGAATTTCTAGAACCAGACGAATGAACTTCCCTTTAAGAAGAGTGATATGAGCCCCTTTGAGATAGTTTGAATCGATAGAGTCAGGCAAGTAGACACAACCCTCATCGTCGAGTGGAATTTGGAAGTGGGTAAAGAGTTTGGTGAGGAAGCAGCTGTAGGGAAGACAATTTTTGGAATGTTTAACACAATGAATCATGTGTTTTAGCATCATGAGGGAGAAGTTAAAAGGTTGACCGGTCATTATTAATGCTTCTAAGACCAAATCCTGATACGTGAAGTTAGCTCCACCATCGAGACGAGGGAGAAGATTGTATCGTAATAGTTTGTGGAGAACAATTGCAAGAGGAGACACTTCGGTGGTCTTAGGAAGGGTGACAGAGGACACTGTTGGGTCATCCAAAATAATGCAAAGTTGTACTAGGGGAGACAGAGGAGTGGAGATTGGCCCTTTGAGAGTGAAGGGGCAGTGACCAGTGTATGGGATTGACAGAATACTCCCTAAATCCTTGGTTGTGAAGAACAAGGATTTACCTTTGACGAACGAGGTGTATCAATCGCCATTATTTTCAAGATTGGTATAAAACTGTTGAACTAATTTGGGGTAGGCTACCGAGGGAGGGGTGCTTAAGGAAGACAAACCACATGACTCAAAGAGACGATGAAGAGGCGAGTTTTGATAGTAAAACATGTCTATCAATTTTTCATAGACAGAGGATTTTTGACAGATAGAGGTTTTAAAACAGAGTTCGAAATTATGGCCTCTAAAAAAATCGTCAGGCACATCATGCAAGGAGGCAGAAAGAGGTATTACTGGTTCCGAAGGTGAACCAGATGAGGGATCGTTGAACTTGCGTCGTTTGAAATCCGTCGATGTCCCGATTGGAGGTGGAGAAGGTAGACTGGCTTCGGATTCGGCAGGGGATGAACCACCGGAGATGATCATGACAAAGGATGGCCTGCGTTTCAGTTTTCGAGTGACCGGTGGTTGAGATGGTGGAGAGGGAGGTGAGACCTTGTCTTCCAATTCATCATGAAGCTGTTTGCCACGCCTAGTTCGCATTGTAGCAGAGAAGAGTTGAGTCGATTGAGATGGTGGGGGAGAATGTGAGATGTTTAGAGATGTGGGAAGTCTGAGATAGAGAGAGGGTAAGGCGGCTTCTGGTCCTTATGTATAGAACACGTTATCGAGATATGGGATGTGGTGAAGCTGGCTTTGGGAAGGAAAATCTAAATAGATTTTAATAGCCATAATTATTGCTGAATAGATATGTCATGACTATCTAATGTCCTTAACGCATACAGATCAGATTTATATCATACACATCCCGAGTTCTCTTCTTAAGGTCTGAGTAAGGTCTTCCCTAGAGGTTTTGTAAATATATCGCTAGTTGATGCTTAGTGGAAATGAATATTAATCTTATTAAACCTTTGGACACATTGTCTCTAAGAAAATGGTGGCGTACTTCTATGTGTTTTGTGCGAGAATGTAGTACTGGATTTTTAGAGATGTCTATAGTGCTTGTATTATCATAGTATATGGGCACGGTTTCACATATGATTTCGAAGTCGCACAGTGTTTGACGCATACACAGAATTTGGGAGCAGCAACTTCCTGTTGCTAAATATTCACCCTCAGTGGTGGATAGAGTGACTATCGTTTGCTTCTTGCTGTGCCATGAAACAAGACTTTGTCCCAAAAATGTACAGGCACCGCTTGTGCTTTTTCTATCTATTTGATAACTGCGTATAGTCGAGATCTCGAATAACCCATTAGATCAAAATTGTCACATTTTGGGTAGAACAATCCTAAATTTGTCGTACCATTTAAATATTTAAATATTCGTTTAACAGCCTGTAAATGGGATTCTTTGGGTTTGGCTTGAAACCGAGCACATAGACACACACTGTACATTATATCAGGTCTAGAAGCAGTTAAATATAGTAGGGATCCAATCATACCACTGTATTTTGTTACCTCTACATTCGTACCTTTTTCATCTACTGTGAGTTTTATTGATGTACTCATTGGTGTGGTTTTTGAATTTTTGAGTTGTCAAATCTGAATCTCTTAAGTAACTCTTTTGTGTACTTGGTTTGATGAATGAATATACCTTCATGATTTTGTTTAATTTAGAGGCCCAGAAAGTAGTTAAGTTCTCCCATCAAGCTCATGTCAAACTCCTTATGCATGCATTTGGAAAACCACTCACAAAGAAAATTATTAGTCGCACCAAATATTATATCGTCTACATATATTTGTACAATAATAATATCTTTATTTTGACATTTTATAAGCAGAGTGAAGTCGATTTTACCTCGTATGAACCCATTTGATAGGAGATACTTACTTAATCTTTTATACCAAACCTTTGGGGCTTGTTTGAGTCCATAGAATGCCTTCTTGAGTTTGTATACGTAATGTGGGAACTTGTCATGCTCAAATCCAGGTGGCTGTTTTACATATACTTCTTCATTTATGTACCCATTGAGGAAGGTGCTTTTGACATCCATTTGGTGTAGCTTGAACTTTCTGAAACAAGTGTATGCTAGTAGTATACGAATAGATTCCAAGCGGGCTACTGGGGCAAATGTTTCTTCATAGTCTATTCCTTCTTGTTGGTTGTATCCTTGAGCTACTATTCTCGCTTTGTTTCTTATAATTGTTCCATACTCGTCAAGTTTGTTTTTGAATACCCATTTAGTTCCAATAATGGATACACCTTTTGGAGGAGGTACCAATTCCAACAGTTGACATCTTTCAAATTGTTGTAGTTCTTCCTACATTGGTAGAAGCCAATTTTCATCTAGAATGGCTTCTTTGGCATTTTTTGGTTCAATTTGGGATAGGAATACTGAGAAAGCACACATATTTTGTGTTTTTCTTCTAGTAATAACTTTGTCATTTATGTTCCCAATAATGTTCTCAGGAGGATGATTTTTGACGTATCTTGCTAATTTTGGAAGTTGAACATCATGTATTACTTCTTCAGTAGATTCAGAATTATGGTTTTGTTGTTCATCCATTTCAGCTTGCTGGATATGTTCCTGATTTTTGTATTCAGCTTGCTGGATAGAGTCTAGATCCTGCTGCTCTTCTAATTCATCTTGCTGGATTGGTTCCATGATCTTGCTATTTTTCTTTATCTGGTAGGCTGGATTTGCAGCAGTCTCTAAGTTTTTTGCATCTTCTTCTCTTTCTCTTGTAATATCATGGTTAGATTTGTTAAATTTGATATGTATAGATTCTTCGATACACATCTTTTGTACATTATAAATGCGATATGCTCTACTATTTTGTGAATAGCCAATGAATATTCCTTCATATGATCTAGCATCAAACTTGCCCAGATTTCCATTAGTGTTAAGAATAAAGCATTTAGATCCAAACAGTTTGAAATAGCTTATGTTAGGGAGCCAATTATTTAATAATTCGTATGGTGTTTTCAAGATGATTGGACGAATCAAAACTTTATTTAGTACATAACATGCTGTGTTTACAGCTTTGGCCCAAAATTTCTTAGGAAGCTTACTTTCTTGAATTAGAGTTCTAGCAGTTTCTTGTAACGTTTGATTTTTCCTCTCTACCACTCCATTTTGTTGGGGAGTTCTAGGTGCTGAAAATTCATAAGAGATTCCTTTTTGATTATAGAATGTAATAAAATCCTTTTGAAATTTAGTACCATGGTCACTTCGGATTCTTATAATCTACTTGGTCTCCAAATTTTTAATCAGTTTTTCAAATTCTTTAAATGCCTCATCTTTTGTTCTAAGGAATAGTACCCATGTATATCTAGAGAAATCATCGACTATCACAAAAGCATAGAATTTACCGTTTAGACTAACATGCCTTTCAGGTCCAAATAAATCGAGATGAAGCAATTGTAAGGGAGAAGAGGTTGATACCACGTTTTTGGCTGTGAATGATGTTATTACTTATTTTCCAAGTTGACAGGGTTCGCATATACCTTTCTTCTCGAAATTCATTTAGGGTAATCCTCTTACTAAGTTCTTTGATGACAACTTTTTGATGAAGTCCATATGAACATGTCCCATCCTTATATGCCATAGATTAGCTTCATCTTGAATGGTTACAAGACATAATTCTTCCTCCTGTCGCTCAAAATCAAGAGTATATATATTCCCTTCTCTTCGGGCAACTAAAGCATCATTGTTAGTACCATATGAAATTGTACATCTATCTTTTTTAAACTTTACTTGATGTCCATTATCCATTAATTGACTAACACTGATAAGATTGAATTTTAAACCGTTAACAAGATGAACATTATTAATGTTAACCTTACCATTACCGATTTTACCTTTCCCAATTATTTTGCATGACCAATTATCATCGAATGTGACAGTTCCATGTTTCTTTTTGACATTCAGTTCCACGAACTTAGATTTGTCTCCCGTAATATAACGTGAACATCCGTTGTCAAGGATCCATTTTTGAGAAGATACTTTGGCTTTGAGACATACCTGTATAAGAGAGATATAATTTATATTTTTGGTACCCATATCTTTTTGGGTCCACTTGTGTTAGTTGAAATCAAATCACTTTTCTTTATCCATATGGCTTTACTTAGATTTTTCTTTCTTGAGCAGTTTATCTCTAGATGTCCTTTAATGCCACAATTCTTGCAGGAGGTAAAAGACATGCAATAATTCAATTTAAATGATGATTTAGATTTTAGCATTTCCACTTCTTTCCTATATGTTGGGCTGTAACCTATGCCTTGTTTATCATAACTGGGTCTTTGTTTTCCTAGCATGACATTTAGATTTTCTTCACCATGAACAAATTTAGCTAGAGAGATTCTTAAAGACTCTATTTCCTTTTGTAGGTCATTAGTTGGGGGTGTTTTATTACTCGATTCATCGCCAAATGCATCAATGCACACATCTCTCATCTCTATCTCCTTTTTTAATTTTTTTACTTCATTATTTAGCTGTTTTACCTTGTTGACCAAAATTTTATTGTAATTATCTAAATAATCATTCTTTGCTGTTAAAACCTTTTCCTCATTTGTGTGTGTTACTTTTTCTAAATCATTCTTTTCATCTATTAGTGCTTCCACTTAGCTCATTAGAGTGTTTACTAGATCTTTTAAGTACATATTTTTTTTTTTTAATCTTTCATTTTCTTGTTTCAAAGTAATACTATCAGAAAAAGGTACCTCACTGGATTCACCTTCAAGTCCCATAAAGCATATTTGAGCCAGTGGTTCGTTAGAGTGAATCAATTAAGTTGCTCAAATCGTGAGGTGAGATCTTGACACATGATTATGTTATGTAACATGCAATCAGCTAGTTACCTTAATTAATTTCCTAGATTTAAGACCCTTGATTTATAACGCATGATAGGAGCGGCATGATGTCATGATTTATGTTAACCATAAAGTGTCTGCTGGTCGGTGTCCATATATCTTATCAGATATTAGACCATTGGAAATACCCAATCAAATTTCTTGAATCATGGGATAATATTATGATGCAAAACTTATGGTAATTTATTTACCCATATCTTTCTTAACCGTGTGTATCTATTCAACAAGATTCGACTCGTTATGTTCAGCAGTTTTAGCCATGCATGAATGCAAGTATGTAATGCACATGTCCTAGAGCCTTAATTTGGAAAGTGATAGATGCTAAGATCTTACATATATTCCTAGGACTCAATATAGCTTTTCTTTATTCAAAGACGCCTTGACTTTGAACTTTCTTCCTTGATGTTCCTGAAACGTTATAGGGCATGGTTAGTAAACAAATATAGTCATTATCAAAACATAGGGTGTGACATAAGTCAACGCTAATATCCATAAGACTATCTAAACGTAACACAATTATCTTAGATAATTTATTAATCAGTCAAAATAATTTTTCAATAGCTCGTAAAAAATTTGAAGCAATTATTATCATTTATAATGAATTTTCAATCATTAATATCATATTTATATGATTTAAATACCACAATATTCCATTATCATTAATAATTATTTATTATCAAATATTAATGAAATTCTCGACTTAATATTATAATATTTTTATAATATCTCAAAGTATTTTAATACCTTAAAATCACATTTAAATGATTTTAAACATTTAAATAATTGTCTTTAATATTAAAATATTAATGTAATTCATGACCAAATATCACAAGTTATATTTTATAACTTAAAATATTTTATAACCCTTAAATCATTTTTATATAATTTTTAAATCATTAATACTAATTTTCCACAATTTATTTAATACATTTTTAAATAAATCAATTACCATTAATATTAATTTATTAATGAAATCCATCACAAAATATTAAAAGTCATTAAAATAATCTAAAATATTTTCTTATACCATAATATAATTTCAAATGATTTTTAAAGTATTAAAATCATTTTTAAGTAATTTATTTAATATTATAATTAAATAAATTAAATACCATTAATATTCTAAAATTTTAAATATTAATGAAATATATTCAAAATTATTAAAAAAACCCCATTTTTAGGCTTTAAAGTAATTTTTGGGAATTTATTATAAATTTTTAATAATAAAAAATTATTTTTCTATATTTATTAAATAAAATAATTAATTTTTATATAGCGACAAAACTGTCACTATAGGTGTTCTTGAGTGTTCTTGAGCAAACACAGAACTTCAATGTCAGTATGCATGGTACTCACTTTGACTACTCACCAATTCATGATCTTTTTTTTTTAGGCAGTTTAATGTATTAGTATTGTAGTATTTATGTAACACTTCAAACTGAAACAAACTTCACAGCCATCCTACATTATAACAAAGAGATCTAAGCCCCACAAATCTTGTCAGACACTGTTCTTCAATTTTAGGGTTTTCCAGAAATGAAGAACAGTCTCTGGTACTTACTTTGAGCCCTTAAATCCGAGATGTCCAGTCTTGCTTAATATTTTATAATGGTTCAAACTTGTAGTACATATGTCAAGAAACAAATATCATGCACCAGACCAGTCTAATAACATCACATATGAAAGATTAAAACTGGTCAAAATACCTGTCAGGAACGTGTTCTTGAACTTTCTGGGTTTTCCAGAAATGTTCATAAGGATGGTGGCCAACCCTAGTTTGACCAGCCACAACTTTGATTCTATTATGGATCTAAGTGTTCTAATGGCTTTAATGAGTAGCCTACATGTCAGTCTACAACCTCAATACAACAACATAACATAACAACTTAAACACGACAAGATCTAGGGCCATGAAAATCATTGTCAGACTTTTCTGGGTTTCTGGATTTCCCAGAAATCCAGTTTCCATGGTCGGACAACTGACTTTGACCATCAATAACTTGTAATCTGGACATGGTATGACCATTATTCCACTTACAGATTACATTCCACATGGCATACTACAAATCTATAACTTAAAACAGAACAAATTAATCATTAACAGGGAAGGATCTAAAGCCTCTGACATTTGCTTGCCAGACAACAAATTAGGGTTCTTAGACAGTTTTCAAAACTAGATTTTCGTGCATCTAGATGTTATGGATCCATGATATAACCACTCAGATCACTCAATAACATCCTTATACTCAACTTTAAACATCTAAACACAAAGATTAACACGAATCATAAGGATTAGCAAGATTAGGGTTTATACCTCTTGAATGCACAAATTTTGATTCTGATCCTTATGATCTAATCATGGCTTGCTAAGTAGCATTCTAGGGACCGATCCACTTAATATTTTCATGGGTCTAGAGAGAGAAAGAGTTGGTTAAGAGTATATGAACAAAGGAGGCTTACTTGTGAACTTTCTCTCTCTTTAATCATTTTAATTTGATACAATGTATCTATATCTTGCAAGTTGGCTGAGATATTTGATATTTGGCACATGGTGAATATTTAGTTGGTGAACAACTAATATATGGCAAGATTCTTACTCCAACCAATTAAAGAATTACAAAAAGGGCAATTTGGACATTTTGCTTCCAATTTTAATGGCATGCTTGTTATTTGATCCAACCCTTAGGGTTTGACCCTTAGGGTTTAACCCTTAGGATTTAACCCTAAGGTTTTAGAAATTAATTTTCTAGGATTTTCTAATTAGGTTTTAAAATAGAAAATTAAGATTTCTAAATTATAATTAAGATTTCCTAATTATATTAAAGTTTCCTAATCACATTCAAGCTAGCTAATTAGGACTAATGTTTCTTAATTAACATTAAAATTAATAATTAATAATTAGGTTTTTCCCTAATTGAACGTTAGGGTTTCTAATTTAGAAATTAAGGTTTTCTAACTAATTTGTTAGATTTTCCCTAATTAAATGTATAATTATAAACACTTAAGCCTTTGAGCTCCCTAATTAGGGTTTTAATATTCCAAATTAGGGTTTCGAATTCCCAGAACTAAAATTAGGGTTTCAAGAGTCGGTATTTGGGTTTCTTATTGGTCGTTAAGGTTTTCTAACTGAACGTCGATGTTCTTAATATATGGTTAGGGTTTGTCACTGATATAATTTATCTGGTCAACCCTTGACACTTAACCACAAACTGTACACATAAAACCACATACACAGATTCATATACCTTTATAATCTTAACCTTAATAATTCTCCACAAAAATTTTAAATCCATAAAATTCCTTCCCAAAAATGTCAAATCCATACACTTATTTTCTGTCTTGGTCTATTATTTAACCTTTATTCAATCTTTTAAGATTTTATTAAATTGTCCAATTTCTCGGGTTGTCATAACCTCAACCATGAGGCTACCAATACTGGTGGGTTGTGATTAATGCGGCTGACTGTCGAAGAAGACATCTGTGTGGGTCGTATTATAAGACCATCCAGGGGTCAATGTTGAATATCTCTGGACATACATATGCATAAAATAATACATACATGATAAACAATAGATGACAATATGGTGTAGGGAATGGAAAATAATACCTACATTCCTAAGTACATCATCATCTAATACATCATCTCTGTAAGCTAAAAATACAGGGAAATGGGGCACAAATGCCCAACAACTAACAGAGGCCTATCAAAAGATATAACGAGAATGGGGCACAGCCACCCAGTATCTAACAGAGACCTATCAAAAGATATAGCGAGAATACACATCAAAAGAAGTTAATGGTGTTGATGTGTACATCATCAATCCTGTCCACCTGATGTAGCTCCTCCTGAGTTACTAGATCTCCGTCAAGTGGGATATCAGGCCTATACAATGGAGGATCTACACCGACAAAACCATATGGGTCACCTGAGGAACCAGCCCCAGAGCTGGAAGGATCAAAACTATCCGCGTCTTAAGGATCTCTGCCCAAATGCCAGATGAGAAAATGTGCCCGGTCCAACTGTCGGGTCAAGCTTTCAATATGTGTCAAATGAGTTGGATCTCAGACACAAGCCATCCAATCTATCATCATCACGGATCCAGGAACCATATCCCCCATGAAGTGAGAGGCGCGGGTCTGGGCTCCTGTAGACACTCAAAATTTTCTGCATACCTACTACTAACATTATAGGAGGGCAGAATCGTCTTTCAGAGATAACTCTGGAGGACAGTTCAGCTCAATCCCAAAAATAACACCGAAAGTGTCAGTTTTAACCTTAGAGATAACCCTGAGGCATGCAGTTTAAATACCGGAAATCAAACCAGAGAAGGCCATTTCATCTCGGAGATAACCCCGAGATACTCAGTCTCAGTCCCGAAAATAACACCGGGAAAGATAATGTCAACCTTGGAGATAACCCCAAGGAGTGCAGTTGCAGTTCCAGAGATAACCCGGAGATGCTTATTTCAACATATGCAGTCAGCTTCAACCTCGGAAACCACACCAAGGGACTCAGCTCCAAACCCGAAGAAAACCCCAGGAGGTTAGTCACTCCTCAGAGACAACCCTGAGGACATCCAGTAGTTGCAGAAGCCCAATCTCAAAGATAACCTTGAGCAACGATTGCTTTATCAGCCCAAACCGGAAATAACCCCAGTGAGGGTTAAAATTGTCATTTTTCCACCTCAATCCCACATTGCGCCGTCTCAACACAACAGTTTAATATACAATCTACACAACAATGTCCCACAAGAACCAAGGAGTTATAATCCCGAGTGACAACTACGCAAGGCAGCACATCGGATAGAATTTGAAGCTTGAAGACCAAGGGGATGGTCCCATCTTCCTAACTTCTGACAACCTCTAATCCCATGTCATGGCGTAGCTCTCAACAATAGCACTCCTTAAAAGGTCTTATACACCTTAATCAGAGGCTCGAATTGAAGTTTTGTAAGTTCGAGCGGACAACACGTTGCACGCGTGCACGTACTTTGAGACGGCGGGACCCGCAGAGCCCAGGGCACCCCGGGAAGCCGCAGGTACATCTGCGGCTACTATAGGTATACCTGCGGGTCCCCCTCTATAAATAGAGGGCTTGGGGTGGCCATTTTGTAAGAGAAAATGGCGAGAAAGCCCTGTCCAATTTGCTTTGTACACACCCTAAACTGAGTGCTTTCTCATTTTAAATACTTGTGAGCTTGTATTCAGTCATATTTGTATCAGCTGGAGCTGATTATTCATATGCTTAAAGCTATAGAAGTCTTTTTTTTTAGTCCACTATAAGCCTTCTTACACACTTTAAAGCCTTTGTCTTTTACTTTGCACACACCGTTCTTCACATTGAGAGTCGTGTTGCGTGTGTATGCCTGGACTTCTGTCCGTGGCTTTTATTTCCTTTTGTATATATATATATATATATATATATATATATATATGGACTAATATTATTGAGTTATGCCTCAATCGAGCTTTGGACTCACGTCGAGCGCTATATATATATATATATATATATATATATATATATATATATATATATATATATATATTTATGAACTGTTGTCGAATTACATTAGAGTTCGATGAGACTGATTTTACATCCAGAGGCGTTTATTACTTTTTATATATATATATATATATATATATATATAAACTATTGCCGGACTCTGTTCAATGAGCCTGCATTTTACATCTGGTGTGTTTACTGCTTTTATATATATATAAAAGTAAAAACGATCAACCGTTATATATATAGCAACAAATCGCTAAAATGATAAACCGAGCCAGGATCGATATATATATCCAGTGCGTTTACTGCTTATATATATATATATACATTTTTTTCAGGCCTGGAGTTTACTTCGTGGCCTTTTACTGCTTTATTTATATTTCGTCCCGCCTGGAGTTTACTTCATAACGGTTGATCGTTTTTACTGCTTTATTTACATTCCGTCCCACCTGGAGTTTACTGCGTGGTTGTTGATCGTCTTTATTGTTTTATTTATATTTCTGATCCCCCGTGGAGGTGCTTCATGGTGGTTGATCATGTCTATATATATATATATTTACCGTTTTTATATATTTACATTTTTGATCCCCCATAAATGTCTGTATATATATATATATATATTTACAGCTTTTATATATATAACTGCTTACTGCTTTCATATAAATTACGGCATCATGTTAGCATAGGAATCATGCGATCGCAAATTCAGTTTACTAAATCTAGATTCGGTTCCCGTGATGGACATTTTCAGCTGTAAGCAGCTTGTAAATTATTCACGGTGTTTGAATTTTCTTAGATGGCTTTCATGCCCATGAGGAGTTCGGCACTACTTTATACATTATTTTCTCGAAGATGTTTCGCATCTCAAAAATAAAAGCAATCAAGACGAACATTTAATAAAATGGAAGTATCAAAGGCCTCAATTACTATTGAGCACAGGGTTTGGAAAACCTCTTTTACAAAACATCATTGTTATATCTTGTTTAAAACTGAATTTTTACATAAATTCAAACCCTGTGTATATACGTGCGAATGACGCATAGCACTACTTCCAAAAAAATTTCACATTGATCCACATACACATACACACATTCATATAACAGTTTAATTGAAAAGTGGTGGTCACCATGGTAACACGGATGTCGGGGGATGCCTAACACCTTCCCTCTGCATAAGCAAGTCCCCGGACCCTAATAAATCTCGGTTTCACAGACTCGTTTAGCAGTGTCACATCATTGGGTCAATGTCCAAACCTTTTCTCGGTTATGTTGGTACAACCATTTTAAAAAACTAAATGGCGACTCTTATAGTCAAATCGTCAACATATAAATGTCAGACCTTTTTCACAACTTGTTTTTTCAAACAAATCTCACCTAACATGAGAACATCAAAAGACAAGAACAGAAGAGGGACAATAAAAATCCCGACGTCGACAGCTCCGATGGTACGAGGGGACCATCAGCGATGGAACATATCCTAAGTAAACGGACCCTCTGAAAATGTAAAGATGTCAACGCCCATCAATGGGATATCACTGACAGGCGACTGCGACACAAGTCAATAACGCCTGGCAGGAGGCGAGATCGGTACACGAATCTCCCATGTGGTGCTTCTAATAGCACATTCTCCTAAATAGAGCTCCCATCCTCCATCAATGAAGAGAGGAATCCTACGGGTGGATATCACGTTCTCAAAACAATTCAGGTACCCATCCTCAAACCCAATGGTCAAATGGTGCCCAAAATAGGGAATCCAAGTGATGGCATCAGCTGTCAACAACTCTTACTGTAGGCGATAATGGGTGAAACCCTCAGCTACAGGAACCTCCACCAGCGTGGAGTGATGCCATCGTTATCCTCGTGGATAGGTATCTGGACCTAACACATTAATAGGACGTAAGCAAAGGAGCCTCTCATAGGCCCAAAATTGCCAACACAAAGGCAAACATCTGCGGTCAGTCAACACTCTTAACTTGTACATGGGAAATCAAAAGAGAAACACTCACCAGTAGAAATGGATAAAATCCTAGCCAAGCCTCCGTCAAGCCCTTCAAACGCATGCGCATGCGTCCACATCCCGTGTGGCGCTCACCAAAGCGAATGACACCGTAGAAGAGTTATCCGCTATGAAGCAACCTCTAATGATCACCAGGAATAATCGTCAAAGAATGAGATCCCTGGCCCTTACATCAACGAGTATTGGCTCACTCAATAGCCCACTCATAGAATCTATGCTTAAAGGACCTATACGAACTGTCCTGTCCTTGAGCGCCTCAGTCGGGACTCCTAGCAAGGATCTAACAACAGTCGGGGTAATGTTTTTCGTACAAGGCACTAGGATAAATTGCCAATCCATTGGCATCATCATCACCTCACAGTCCAATAAATGGAGAGACTAAGTCTGGTGAAACCAGTGCTCAAGCAACGCCCTGAGATAACCCCAGGGACAACGACGGGGGAGGATGGAAAAGAACGCCTTAAATCCCCAACCATGCACGATCGCTCGATAGCCGGGATGTAGAGCCTAATATACAGAGTGAATGATGAACCAGTTCCCTTGAGGCTGCGTAAAGTTGGGAACCTACATCATAAAAGCAAATCAGCATCAGAATCCTTGCTCCTCATCAATAAGAAAAAGGAATATCAAATCCAGATTTTACTTCGTTTGCCTGCAAGTAAACCGAGGGGTGACGACTCAAATCATCCAGAAGCTCTGGAATCGTCACACAAATGCCTAGGAGATCCATGGGCGAAGCATGAGCAGCAGGAGCGAGAGCCGCAACTGGTACATCCTCCTCCTCGTCCTCAACAACTGTTACCTCAACCCGAATAGGACGGATCACTGCCTCCACCAAAAGATAAGACTGTCTAACTGAACGGGGTCAAAGCACATCAGAAGCCCTCCTCCGCACACCTGAAGTGGTCCTACAAGAACTACTCAGCTGATCCGGATCCATATCTAGACACAAGTCTCCAAATCACCTCAAAAAAGGTGTAGTAAATTCTAACTTGGAACTTTTCAAATGCATTTTATGACTATATGCGTGCATGCATTATTTTAACATACGCCTACAGTAGAGTTAAAAATGCATGTCTACCCAATGCCTAAACTTTTGGAAAAATGTTTCCAGAGACTCCTTTGTAAAAAGGACTATCCACATGCACATAAGCATGACTAGGTGGCCATTCAGTAGCACGCCTACCCACAATCATAAAAATCCTATATGCATAAACATGTCAAAGTCATAATCTGTAAGGGTAGCCTAATTACCATGATTACTTTACTTTACAACCTTTTCTCATTTATCCTCAAATAGGATAACAAATAGCAGAAAAAGGTGCCAATTTGACTATTTCCAAAGTTAATTTTTTTCACATTACTATGTTCAGCATGGTTAAATACTAACATTTACTATGTTGAATATTTTTTATCAAGTCATATGAGCATGCATATTCACTACTATGTGTTTAGAAGCATTTCATGTGAAAACTCATTTTCCAACGAACAAAAACTGGAAAACAGGACATCCATACGTTACCAGGATAGTGTGAAACACTTGTACATTGATAGATTTTGCAGAAAGCCGCCCTAACTCAGCAGATCTGAAGAAGAACTCTCGGATTCTCTGTGTGGCGCAACTTGAAAATGACTTGTGAAAGCAACATGTTTCTTAAATCCACCCACGGTTGGCCGCAGGTGTACCTGTGGCTGCCGTAGGTGTACCTGTGGCTACCCTGTGTGGGTCCCACCCCTCTAGCTCAGTCCAATTTGAGTTACAAAGGAGGTCTCATAAGTTGAAAAAGTCAAATCAGGAAAAAAGATGCTATGCGATTAAGCGGAAGAGCCTAAAATCCTGGTTTTCACAGACCAAACTACGAGTCTACGTATCACTCATTGGTATTCCCCCAAATTTAGGGTTCATGACACCAATGATCATAATTGTTACAAACAACACTCGGCAATACCTCACAAAGGTCTGATGGCATCAGTGCGGAGTCGTACCTCCAAAAACCTATCCCTGGTAGGGATTTCATACAAATTCATCAGTTGGCACTTAAATCCAGCGAAGCGTCAAAAGTCAGCCGATGATTTCAGCCGTTGAAGCATATTTCAACGAAGGTCAAGCAACCTTAACATTCACTCAGCCATTGGAAAGTAAATCCAGCGAAGCGTCGGAAGGCACCCGATGATTTCAGTCATTGAAGCACATTTCAATGAAGGTCAAGCAACCTTGACATTCATTCAGCCGTTGGCAAGTAAATCTAGCGAAGCGTCGGAAGTCACCCGATTATTTTAGTCCTTGAAGCACATTTTAATGAAGGTAAAGCAACCTTGACATCACCATCTGTTGGCAAGTAAATCCAATGAAGCATCAGATGTCATCCGATGATTTCATCCATTGATGCACATTTCAACGAGGATTAGGCAACCCTGACGACCTAGACTGTTGGTAGTAACTCTGACAGAATAGTGGAAGGACCTAGGGATATAAACCAGGAATAACAGTCCTCATTGGGGAGGACCAATGATGGAATCTATTATACACATCTTCATCAGACAGAGCATAATTCCCCAGAGTCTCTTTTACATGAGAGATGCATCCTCAAATGGGAAATATGTACCAAGGATTAAGGACTTTGGTGATAACCCCCATGTCAACATCCTGGAAGTTCTTGAGAACATTGGAGTACACATCCAAGCAATTCATCAAGATCAACAGTGATAACTCCAGTCTCCATCAGAAGTCATGGGAGCAGACAATCATCACATCCCCTTGGAAAATGGTCCAACAAATCACTTTCATCATACATTTGCATCATGCTGTATTACACTACATCATGATTATCTTGTCACCTTTCAAGTGTCTAATAATATTTATCATATCCATGCCACTACATTGCATGAATATAATAAAGAGGGGCATCTGTAGACACTCAAAATTTCTACATTCTTGTTACTAACACTTTAGGAGGGAAGAATCATCTTTTAGAGATAACCCTAAAGGACAAAGCAGTTTCAATTTCGGAGACAACCCCGGAATCCTCAGTTTTTCCATCTCAGAGATAACCCTGAGATACTCAGTTTCAGTCCAGGAGACAACCCCGGGAGTTTCATTTCCAACCTCGGAGACAAACCCAAGGAATGCAGTTTCAGTCCTGGAGACAACCCCGGGAGTTTTAGTTCAAACTTCGGAGATAACCCCGAGGAATGCAGTTTCAATTCCGGAGACAACCCCGGAAGTTTCAATTCCAACCTTGGAGATAACCCCGAGGAATGCAGTTGCAGTTCCAGAGATAACCCTAGAAAAGCTCATTTCAACCCCTTTCAGTCAGCTTCAACCTCGGAGATAACCTTGAGGTACTTAGTTCCAACCTCGAAGATAACCCCAGGAGGTCAGGCACACCTCAGAGACAACCATGAGGACCTTCAGTACTCACAATAGCCCAATCTCAAATATAACCCTGAGCAACGACTGCTAAATCAGCCCAAACCAGAGATAACCCCGGTGAGGGGAAAATCATCATTTTGCCACCTCGATCCCACATTCATGCCATCTCAACAGCAATTCAACATACATTCTACACAAAAGTGTCCTACAAGAACCATAGCTCAAAATCCCAAGTGACTACTACACAATACAGCACACTGGATAGAATTTAAAGACCTAAAGACCTGGGCATGGTCCCATCTTCCCGACTTCGTACAACCTCTTATCCCATGTCATTGTGTAGCTCTCGATAAAAGCATTCTAACAAGGTATTATACGCCTCAATCGGATGCCCGAATCAAAAGTTATGAAGGTTCGAGCGGACAACGCGTTGCATGCGTGCACGTACTTCGAGATGGAGGGGTCCACAGAGCCTGGGGGCACCCCGGGTAGCCATGGCTACACCTGCGGCTCCACCCTCTATAAATAGAGGGCTTGGGGTGGCCATTTAAAGAATAGAAAAGGCGAGGAAGCCCTGTCCATTTTACTTTGTACACACTATAAACTGAGTGTTTTCTGTTTCTAAACACCTCTAAGCTTTTGTTGCTACATTTTACCGGTGGAAACCAAGTATTCATTCATTTAAAGCCATTTGAAGTCTTCTTGGCAGCCCACTATAAGGCATCTCACATTTCTTAAAGCCTTTCTCCACTTTCATTCACACACAGTTATTCACTTTGAGAGTCGTGCATGTGCGTATGCCTGGACTTCGGTCCGTTGCTTTTATTACTTTCATATATATATATATATAGTATCATCGATTTATGACTTGATTGAGCTTGGATTTATATCTGGAGCGTTTATTGCTTTTATATATATATATGTATATATATATAAAAGCAAAGAAAACACACCGGATATATATTGATCCGAGCTTAGTTCGTTAATCGTTAATTGAGGATATACATATATATATATATATATATATATATATATATATTCGATCTACTTTGGAGTTTACTTCGTGGCGGTTGATCGCCTTTATATATATATATATATATATATATATATATATATATATATATATATATATTTTCGCTTTTATATATTTACATTTTTCGTCACCTTGGAGTTTACTTCGTGGTGGTCGATCGTTTATATATATATAATTACAACTTTTATATATATATTACTGCTTAAAGCTTTCCTACAAACTGCAACATCATGTGAGGCTAGGAATCATGTGATCACAGATTCAGTCCCTAAATCTAGATTTGATTCCCGTGATGGACATTTTCAGCTGTAACCAACTTGTAAATTATTTACAGTGTTTGGATTTACTTAGATGGCTTACATGCCCATAAGTACTTCGGCACTACTTTGTACATTATTTTCTCAAAGATGCTTCGCATCTTGAAATAAAAGCAATCAAGTCGAACATATACTAAAATCGAAGTAGCAAAGGCCTCAATTACTATTGAGCATAAGGGTTTGAAAAAGCTTTTCTTCTAAAACATCATTGTTATATCTTGGTAAAATTGAACTATTATACAAAATTCAAACCCTTTGTATAAAGGTGCAAATGAGGCATATCACTACTTCCAAATAACTGCATATTGGCCTACACACACACGCACACACATTTAGATATAAGTTTAAATTGAAAAGTGGCGGTCATCGTGGTAACACGGATATCGAGGGGTGCCTAACACCTTCCCTCCGCATAATCAAGCCCCCGGACCCTAACGAATCTCGGTTTCACAGACCTGTTAAGCAGTGTTATATCACTAGATCAATGTGCAAACCTTTTCTCGGTTGTGTTGGTGCAACCATTTAAAAATACCAACTGGCGACTCTTACATTCGAATCATCGACATATACATGTCGGACCTTTTCAAACTTGTTTTCTAAAACAAATCTCACCTAACATGAGAACAACAAAAGACAAGAACAAAAAGGGACAAATAAAAATCCCGACGTCAACACCCCCCGACTTCCGTGGTGACACGGTTACCGCCACTTTTCAATTTAAACTTTTATCTAAATGTGTTTGTATGTGTGTGTAGGTCAATGTGCAATTATCTGGAAGTAGTGTTATGCCTCGTTTGCACCTATATACAAAGAGTTTGAATTTTGTATAAAAGTTCAATTTTAACAAGATATAGCAGTGATGTTTTGTAAAAAAGGTTTTTCAAACCCTTATGCTCAATAGTAATTGAGGCCTCTGATACTTCCATTTTATTATGTGTTCGGCTTGATTACTTTTATTATTTTCGAGATGTGAATTATCTTTGAGAAAATAATGTACATAGCAATGCCGAAATCCTTGTGGGCATGATAGCCATGTAAGGATATTCAAACACCGTGAATAATTTACAAGCTGGTAGCAGCTAAAAATGTCCATCACGGGAACCGAATCTAGATTCAGGAACTGAATCTGTGATCACATGATTCCTAGGCTCACAAGATAAAGCAAAATGTGCAAAAAGCTGTAAACAGTTATATATATAAGTTATAAACATATATATATAAGCTATAAAAGGCTACGAAGTAAACTCCAGGCCTGAGAGAAATATAAATATATATATATATAAGCTGTAAACGCATTGGATACGCGATGCAGGCTCAATCAATCGGATTCGGATATATATATATATATATATATATATATATATATATATATATATATATATATATATATGAAAGCAATAAAAGCCACAGACATTTGCCAGTGCAGGCATATGACACAAACACGACTCTCAACGTGAATAATTGTGTGTGAGCAAAAGTGGAGAAAGGCTTTAAGAAATGTGAGGTGTCTTACAGTGGGCTGCCAAGAAGACTTTAGATGGCTTTGAATGAATGAATACTCAGTTTTCACCAATAAAATATAGCAAAATACAAGCTCATAGGTGTTTAGAAAGAAAAAGCACTCAGTTTAAAGTGTGTACAAAGAAAAATGGACAGGGCTTCCTCGCCTTTTCTCTCTTGAAAATGGCCATCCCAAGCCCTCTATTTATAGAGGGGGAGGCCACAGGTGTACCTGCGGCAGCCGCAAGTCCACCTACGGCTGCTCGGGGTGCCCCGGGCTTCGTGAGCCCCGCCGTCTCGAAGTGCGTGCACCCATGCAACGCGTTATCTGCTCGAACCTTCATAACTTTCAATCTGGGCATCCGATTGAGCTGTATAATACCTTTCTGGATTGTTGTTGTCGAGAGCTACACAATGAATTGGTATAAGAGGTTGTACAAAGCCAGGAAGATGGGTCCATGACTAGATCTTCTGGTCTTGAAATTCTATCTAGTGTGCTATCTTGTGCAGTAATCACTCGGGATTTGAGCTATGGTTCTTGTAGGACACTTCTATGTAGAATGTGGGTTGAATTATTGTTGAGATGGAGCAAATGTGGGATCGAGGTGGCAAAATGATGATTTTGCCCCTCACTGACGTTATCTCCAGTTCTAGGCTGATTTAGTAGTCGTTGCTCAGGGTTATCTCTGAGATTGGGCTGCTGAGAGTACTGAAGGTCCTCAGGGTTGTCTCTAAGGTGTGCCTGACCTCTCGGGGTTATCTCCGAGGTTGGGACTGAGTGCCTCAGGGTTATCTCTGAGGTTGAAGCTGACTTCTGGGGGTTAAAATGATCTTTTCCGGGGTTATCTCCGGAACTGTAATTGCATTCCTCGTGGTTGTCTCTGAGGTTGGAACTGAATATCTCAGGGTTGTCTCCGAGATGGCAAACTGAGTATCCCAGGGTTGTCTTCGGGATTGGAACCGAGTATCTCGGGGTTGTCTCCGAGATGGCAAATTGAGTATCCGAGGGTCATCTCCGGGATTCAACTGAGTTGACCTCCAGGGTTATCTCTGGAAGACGATTCTGCCCTCCTGCAAGGTTAGTAATAGGAATACAAAAATTTAGAGTGTCTACAAATGCCCATCTTTATCATATTCATGCAATGTAATGGCATGGTTAGGATAAAGAATACTAGAAACTTGAAATGTGACAAGATAATCATGATGCAATGTAATGCAGCATGATGCAAATGTATGATGAATGTGGTTTTTTAGACCATTTTCCAACAGAATGTGATGGCTGTTTGTTCCCACGATTTTTGATGGGGACTGGAGTTATCACCGATGACCCTGACGAATTGATTGGAGGTGTACTCCAAAGCTCTTAGGAACTTCCAGGATGTTGACATTGGGGTTATCACCAAAGTCCTTAATCATTGGTATTAATTTCCCACTGAAGATGTACCTCTCATGTACGAGAGACTCGTGGGGATTGTGCTTTGATGAAGGTTTGTATAACATATTCCATCATCGGTCCTCTCTGATGAGGTCAGTTTTCCCTGGTTTGTATCGCCATGTCCTTCCAGTGCTCTGTCAAAGTTACTGCCAATAGTTTGGTTGTCAGGGTTGCCTGACCTTCGTTAAAATGTACTTCAACGGATATTATTCGTTGGGTTTAATTGCCAACGGCTAAATGATTTCAAGGTTACTTGACCCTCGTTGAAATGTGCTTCAACGGCTGAGATCATCAGATGACTTTCAATGCTTCGCTGGATTTACTTGCCAATGGCTGAAATAACATCATGGTTGCTTGACCTTAGTTGAAATGTGTTGCAACGGCTGAAATCATTGGATGGTTTCCGATGTTTCGCTAGATTTACATGCCAATGGTTAAAGTTATATGAAATCCCTGCTGGGGATAGGTTTTTGTAGTTACGACCTCAAACTGACGGCATCGGACCCTTATGAGGTATTGTCGAGTGTAGTTTGCAACAACTGTGATTATCATAAATGTATTACGTTATGCATATGTATGTCAATAGATATTCAGCATTGACCCCTAGATGGTCTTACGATACGGCCCACACAGATGTCTTCTTCCACAGTTAGCCGCATTGATCATACCCCACCAGTATTGGTAGCCTCATGTTTGAGATCATGGTGTGATAGTTTGTCACCCCCAGATCGGATGACTGTAGATCAGCTACTGCAGCACTCCCCTTGATGAGTGGGATTTATACTCATGAATCAGATACTTTATGGCTTAAATAGTTACCTGATCTTCATAGATTTTATAAAGTTTTATACGATTATAGTGTTATTTTGCTTGACTGACTTATTGCAGGGCTTTAAAGGATTTTTTCTAGCTTTCAGGGGACAAATCGGATAATTTACATACACTAGCATCGTGCCGCCAATGCCTAGTCTTAGTCTCGCGCCGTGGCGCCACCCATGGTCCTTGTTGATGTCATCCTGGCACTGTAGCACCACAGATCCTTTATGGACTCGCGCTGTAACGCAACCTCCGATCTTTTTATTGATGATCTGGCGCTGCAGAACCACTCTACGCCTTATTTCCAACGCCGCAGTGCCACCTCTGGTGCCCAGGAAGAGAAGGCTTGCTCTTGACCTAGAAAAAGGAAGAAAGCAGATATATATAGAAGGAGCCTCTTCTTATTTAAGATAATGGGATATAATCGGATAGCTTGGGATAGATTAAGATAATTATATAGTTTTTCTCTCTCTTTTGTAATTTCTTCTCCATCTATTAGATAATGATTATAAATATAGATTAGGTAGTTTATGGAGAAGTTTGGGATTCCTTGGAGAAACAAGACCAGTGAGCAATATCCAGTGGAAAGCTTCAAAAGATTGGAATGCTTGGAGACTGAAGACCCTCGACAAAGTTTATTCTTATCCATTTATTTCCTCTAATTTTGTAATATATAAATGTTGTTTTATTGCTACTTATATTTTGTTCAATAGCTATGAACTAAGTATTGGCTCTAAGGTTATAATGGAACCCTTTGTTGAATTAAATTGTAATGTATTATCTCTTTGGTTGGCACCATATGGTTTGGTTTCATATATTCATGCTTAATGATTCTCGCTAAGATATTAGTATAATTTTGGTAATCTATATGATATCGACAGAAGGATCATAGATTTACACCTAAATATATTAGCATGTGATTATGTGTTGTTGATTTGATTCAACTGCATAAGTTGTGTATAGAAAAAACATATTTCTATGCGCCACGTGTGGCCAGTTGAGAACTTAAGCTGTAAATCCTTGACATGGTTAATTCGCACAGACATGTGTAGGATTTTCACCTATCTTGGATGTTCTTCTCCGTTCTATTCCCTAACGGGTGGATCTAGAGAGGATATATTTGTGCATACCTCGATAGAGGTGTATGAGCACTTATGTGTTCTTGGTCCACAAACTGTCGTGACCATTAAGACCAAAGAGAGAAGGGTAGGAAGTTTGATGAAGCATAGCACGCCAGGTGTTCGACAGAATGCCTGTGTGGGGTGAAGTTGTGACCTTAGCTTGTAGTGCCTTTGATACCATTCATTATCCATTCACTTGCTTTGATAGATAGATATAACTAGTTTAATCACACTCCTATTAGTTTGTTGTTCGAATAAGACTTAAGTGATAAAAAGTTGGTATTTGGTACATATTAGTGATAGTTCCTCGTGGGTACGACACTTTCCATATCACTATATTACTTGTTAGGCCGCGTATACTTGTGCGTGTTTAGTGATCAGTTTTCTGACCAACAAGTTTTTGGCGCCGTTGCCGAGGAACTATTATTTTAATATTGTTCAATATAGATTTCAATAAATATAGTCTTAATTTGAACGTATATATATATATATATATATATTTCTTTTATTTGTTTGATCTTCCTTTTTGTTTTTAAGTTTATAGGTTATGGACGATCATTGTTATCAATGGCCTTATGAGAAGATGGCACAACCAAGCTCGGAAGAAGGACTCGAGCAATTGCATGTTCAAATTGCAAATCTCTTGAGGTTTTCTAACAATCTTGATTGTCAGTCCACTCAGACTGCCTACTGTCAGGAACGAGCTGACATTGAACCAAATTATTATCATCCAAACTATCAGGGTTATCCAAACTCTTGGGACTAAAGTCAAGAGCAATATCATGATCCGAAGTATTCCTACCTGAATCAATTTGAAGATCAGTTTCCTCCGCAGTACAAGGTGACATTTCAAACCAATGAGAGCTTTTCTATAGACTCAACACGAGAAGAAGAGAACAAGCTTGAAGAGCTCCTCACCAACTTTATAGAAAGAAATGAGGTTCGAATGGTGAGCCAAGACACTGCATTGAAGAGCCTCAAGTGTCAATTGGGACAACTCGTCGATGCCATTACAAATCCACTGCAAGATAATCTACCGGTCATAATTGATCTCAACGATGAAAAAGTAGAGCTTTGCACAGTGGATACGCGAGGAGAAGGCGGTTAATCTCACAAAGTTATTGAGGGAAATGTCAAGGTGCAAATTGACCAACCTTTGGAGTCTGAAAAAGGAAAGGAATGGATCAAGAGTTGTAGTAGTGTCAAGAATAATCAACAGTTGGAAACCACGCTCACGACTGTGCAAACCCTGGAGGGCACACTAGAGCATGAAGAATGTTTTCAAATTGATGAAAAAGGTGAATTAGTGGATAATTCCAGTGGTGAAAGATTCTTTGTGCCGATGGGTGAAGGAAAGGAGGATGGCCAATCATCCATGTTTGCCTCAAATCTAAAGGAATTGATGAATAGGCTGCATGAAATGGTCATTTTTGCATATGAGCCGGACTGAAGAACAACAGAATAGTCAAGCCGATGACTTTAAAACAAGCGCTTGGTGGGGAGGCAACCCCATCTCAGTATCATTTTCTCTCTATTTTTCCTTACTAATGTCTAGTTTATACATTGCTGCCTGTAATTATATTATAATGTCTTATCTTATATGCTTTATTTTTGTGGCTATAGAATGCAGACAACATGTTTTATTGTTGTGTTGATATTTTATATATAGTAGTATAGTTAAGCTAGTTATCTTGTGGGTTAGTATATTTGTATGTATTTATTAATATGATGGCTAATTCATGGCTTGGTTTATGCAGAAAAAACTCAAAAATTGGACTCGCGCCGCAGCACCAATAAGGACACTGGAACCCGCACCGCAGCGCCGGGCCCAAAAGCCATATTTCCAACCTCGCACTACAGCGCCATGATAGACAGGACATCTCGGGCTGCAGCGCCACCAAGTTTAGACCCTACTGTTAACTCGCACTGCGACGCCAATTAACAAAGACAAGGTCACGTCGCAGCGCGATAAGCGAGCACAACATACTGTTAATACACGCCACAGCGCCAAGCAAAGAAGGCCACGCCACGCCACAACGCTAGAAGCGAGAATTTGTTTTTAAAAATAGATTATGGCCAGCAGTTGTGCCCACTACCCCTATTATTTCTCAACAGTTTCAGCAGCCACCCAAACATCCTTACCAACCCATCAGTCGCCCCATCCTAGAGCCCTAGCAATAGATCGAGTAGCACATCTCAAACCTCCATACCAAACTAAGAGCCTGCAATTGCGTGTCAGGGCTAGAGCCAAGACTGCTTCTAACCTAGGGTTTGCACTTTGAAGGTAAAGAGGTCTTATTCTTAGCAAGTAGTTGTCATTTTCTATGATATTCCTTGTTTGGGTTTGGTGTTATCTATGGTTTGGTGTGATTTTCACTGACGAAAATCTAGTTAGAGCATCAACAAATAAAGGGCTATCTAGTTTAGTTTTAAGAACGCACGTAAGGTGTTTGATAGATTGCGTGAACCAAAAAGTTGACTGATTTGGGCTATTTTGGCATTGGAAATTCGTTGGGGATATTCTAGCCTAAGTTTGGGGAAGTTTTAGCATTGCTTAGGGACTGTTTTTGTTTAAGCTAACAAGACTTCTGACATGGCATCAAAAAGGCAATGACTGAGCATCGGCGGTTCCTCGTCCGCACCACCAACGACTTGGGACAACACCAAGTTCATCAACGAAGAGGCATGGAAAAGGTACAAAAGCTCTTTTGTCGCACAAAATTTGATTCCTTAGCGGGGTTTGAGGTCGGACAAAAAGGATGGTGAGTTGGTGGCCATGATTGCGGAATGCCATTGGATTCACTTCACAAGCCCACTCGAATCAGCCATTGTATCTGTGGTCAGAGAGTTCTATGCAAATTCCAGTCCCGAAGGTCCTGCTGTTGTCCAAGTTAAGGGGAAGTCAGTGGCTTTTGGAAGCCAAGCTATCAACGCACTATTTGCGACTCCTGGTTTTAAGGGTAGGGACTATATGGAGCCGAGACTCCGCAACTATGACCTCAACGATATTACTAGGAGGCTTTGCAAGCCCGAGACTACATGGAAGACAAATGACTACATGGGTGAGAGGACCAGTTTCCCGCATGCTGCTCTCAGTCGCTATAGGAAGGCGTAGTTCAGCTTTATTTGTGCCAACATGATCCCGACTCGTCACCTGAGCGACGTGACAAAGGATAGAGCGATCCTCTTATTCGCCATTGTCATGGGCCTGAACATAGATATTGGAGTTCTCATACATGAGTCCATCATGATGGCGATAAAGAGCACCACCGCTTCAGGACTTCCACATTCATCCTTTATCACCCGGCTGTGCAAGACGACAGGTATCCAGTGGGGCCCAGAAGAGATAACTTTGCCA
Organism: Panax quinquefolius; assembly: GCA_020205615.1. NCBI lineage: Eukaryota > Viridiplantae > Streptophyta > Magnoliopsida > Apiales > Araliaceae > Panax > Panax quinquefolius. Next base: position 1,228,500 of record JAINUW010000521.1, read on the forward strand.
CCCATGCCAGTCATTGACCATTAGACTATCTCACGCTTTAATGTGTGGGACGGGGCAGATTCTCATGTTAGAGGCGAAGGATACGGGCCACCTATTGCGCCGCCTATAGTAGGGCCCGAGCCTTCATAGCCTCCAGACGCAGGCCCAACTACACAGGGACTACTGGCAGAGATCATGGAATCCCTCACCTTGCTATATCAGAAGCACGACGCCGAGGCTCAGTGGCAACAGAGGCACATTACAGTAGTGGCCCAGAGGCAGGACATAGCGATGTAGTATCAGGTTGAGCTGGTCAACACGATGTAGAGTATATACATCGTGTATAGTGGCGAGAATGTTGAGTTCATGTCGTTCCAGTTCCCAGAGCCTCCTATTTTCCCACCATACCCTCCACCATCAGTGTCCGCTGAGGCTGATGAGGACGATGCTCCTACCGAGTGAACGATCTTCAGGGAAGCCCTCTTGTTTAGATCGATATATGTTTAGCAATGAGGGCATTGCTCACCTTAAGTGTGGGGGTGTTATGGTTTTATTATCTATTTTATTTTTGTCTACTGCTATGTTAGGTTTTTAGTACTTTGCTTATGTTTTTATCAGGATTGTAATGCAGTCATTTTGAACTGTGGTATTATTTTTTGGGTTTATCATTATGGATGTCATGAACTATTTTTGGTTATTATTTATTAATGATTTGATTAATATTATCATGTTTGTGGTTTATAGCCATCTTTTTGGAGCTTTTATAGATTTAGATGCGTGTGCCATATGAATGGCCTTATTACCCTATTTTAAGCTGTTATTAGGCAAGGGTTTCATATAAATTATTAATTTATGATTGTAGCTAAGGACAAGTGCCAAGTAATTATGTCTATCTCTTAGAGTCGTGTCAAGCATGTGTAAGCTAGGGGTTTGTTCTATCGATAAGTTGAGACTGTTATTGATCTGTCCTTCTTAGCAAGCACCGACCAACTGTGTTAACTAGTTATTTTTTTCTATTTTAGTTTGCATATTTATTGCTTTGAGAGTACGTTCACTCTTATAAACTTTCATTTTTACAAGGTAATAAGAGACTTAGATGCTTATACAGTTTCGGATCTTGGATTCTGGCATATTGTCATAAAATAAAAGAAAAATAAATAAATAAATAAAATATTTATATCGAAAGTCTTGCGGTGGGTTGAGATAGAGCGTAAAATTCACTCGCCTAGAAACGCAGGACCGATATTGAGATGGAGCATAAAATGCACTCACCAAATAATTTTTTTAGTTTCGTAAAGTCTCATTTGGCTTATATTGATTGCGTGGCCTTTGCTGCTCGAGTTATTAGATTCTGAGGGGTGTTCTACAGCTAGTGCCCTAAAGTCATCTGGCTTGGGAGTCATTGATCAAAAGCTCATTAATGGGTAGTTCTGAATAGCCTAAAGTAATTAAGGATTGTCCGAGTCAGATTTTACCGTCCTCATGCTAGAACCTTTTGATCCTTTCCTGCATTTGCATCTTATTCTTAATGCTTGTTGAGTGTTTAAGTTGCGGAGTGTGCATATTGGTATTAACAATCGACTGTGCGAATTTAGTTGAACTATGATTAGTTAGGATGGTTGGTCTCCACACACACACATTGAATAGATCGAATACAGTCTTATGTTTGAAATAGAATGAACCCTTACTCATGTTTGTGTTTGCCTTATTCTCTTGGAGTAGCTATGATTGAGCTTAGCAGCCATGATGCTAATATATAGGTTTATATTTCCTTCGCGTGTTGATTTACTATGGTCATTTGTTATGTTAGATAGTTTGCTCAAGGACAAGGAAAGATTTAAGTTTGGGGGTATTTGATGAGTGGGATTTATACCCACTAATTAGATACTTTATGACTTAAATAGTTGCCTGATCTTCATAGATTTTAAAGTGTTTTATATAATTATAGTGTTATTATGCTTAACTGACGTATTACAGGGCTTTACAGGATTTTTCTAGCTTTCAGGGGACAAATCAGATAATTTACATACATTGGCACCGCAGGGCCACCCATGGTCCTTGCTGATGTCATCCTGGCATTGCAGCGCCACAGATCCTGCATGGACTCGTGCTGCAGCGCGACCTCCGGTCTTTTTGTTGATGACGTGGCGTTGCAGCGCCACTCTACGCCTTATTGCCCACGCCGCAGCGCCATCTCTGGTGCCCAAGCAGAGAAGGCTTGCTCTTGACCTAAAAAAAGGAAGACAATAGATATATATAGAAGGAGCCTCTACTTATTCAAGATAATGGGATATAATCAGATAGCTTAGGATAGATTAGGATAATTAGATAGTTTTTCTCTCTCTTTTGTAATTTTTTTCTCCATCTATTAGATAATGATTGCAAATGTAGATTAGGTAGTTTGGGGAGAAATTTGGGATTCCTTGGAGCAACAAGAGCAGTGAGCAATATGCAGTGGAAAGCTTGAACGGATTGGAATGCTTGGAGATTGAAGACCCTCGACAGAGTTTATTCTTATCCATTTATTTCCTCTGATTTTGTAATATATAAATGTTGTTTTATTGCTACTTATATTTTGTTCAATAGCTAAGAACTAAGTATTGGCTCTAAGGTTATAATGGAACCCTTTGTTGAATTAAATTGAATGTCTTATCTCTTTGGTTTGCACCATATGGTTTGGTTTAATATATCTATGTTGAATGATTCTTGCTAAGACATTAGTGATGATTTTGGTAATCTATATGATATCAATAGAAGGATTATAGATTTAAACCTAATTATATTAGCATGTGATTATGTGTTGTCGATTTGATTCGACTGCATAAATTTTGTGTAGAATAGACATATCTCTGTGTGCCACATGTGGCCAGTTGAGAACTTAAGCTATAAATCCTTGACATGGTTAATTCGCACAGACATGTGTAGGATTTTCACCTATCTTAAATGTTCTTCTCTGTTTTATTCCCTAACGGGTGGATCTAGAGAGGATATGTTTGTGCATACCTCGATAGAGGTGTATGAGCACTTGTGTGTTCTTGGTCGACAAACTATCATGACCATTAAGACCAAAGAGAGAAAGGTAGGAAGTTTGATGATGCATAGCACACCAGGTGTTCGACAGAATGCCTATATGGGGTGAAGTTGTGACCTTAGCTTGTAGTGCCTTCAATATCATTCATTATCCATTCACTTGCTTTGATAGATAGATATAACTAGTTTAATCACACTCCTATTAGTTTGTTGTTCGAATAAGACTTAAGCGATACAAAGTCGGTATTTGGTAAATATTAGTGATAGTTCCTCGTGGGTATGACACTTTCCTTATCACTGTATTACTTGTTAGGCCGTGTATACTTGCGCGTATTTAGTGATCGATTTTCCGACCAACAACCCTTCTATTGTTCCAGGTTCTTTTGGGTTTTGTAGAGGGCATGCGAGAGCATTAGGTACCGGACAGGCAAGTGTTCCAATTTGAGATCCATAAGTTGACTCCTACCTTAAAGGAGTATGAGCGATTGACGGCTTTGCCACTGGATAGGCCTTGCGCTCATATGGCTATCGGTGATATAAGCCGGTAGTTCATGACCCTCACCGAGTTGAGGTGTAGAGTAGTCTAGGATGAGATCATATTCGGCCATGTAGTGTCCCAGCATTTTCTGATAGATAGATTTGGTCGTACGGACAGTTATGCGCAGTACTCTAGGGATTCCACCACGTCGGAGGATCAGTGGCGTGTTGCCAGAGTAGACGTGCTCATGATCTGCGTAGTGTCTTATGTATACATGCCACTGTATATGGATCATCTGGACATCGGTGTTGTTATGGCAGTGAGATCTCTTAGGGAGGGTCTTACCATTGTTCCGATGATTTTGGCAGAGATATTGAGCTCAGCCACATATTGCCATACCCATTCTATAAGGGTATTTACAAGCAGCTCGGTCCTGCTGCATGTGTGGTTCATGTCACACCTGAGACCTATTGACACCTTCCAACTTCATGGGTATTATTTTTCCCATGAGATAGTCATGTCTTACTCCTTTCAGCCAGCGGAGTATATAGACGTTGCATCCTGGTTGGTGTTCTTGGCAGGGATCGAGGATCCATTTGATATTATGATGTGCTCAGGGCTTAGTTCTCCCTACAGCTTCATTACTCATGCACTTGGTATGGATTATCTCCCTCTGGCTGGTTTGAGGTGCATGACCACGTATCACCCACTGGCTGTGATGACACAGTTCGACCAGTTTTAGGATGTTCATCCTTTTAAGGGGGCATTGGGTCAGCGTTTGTCTTCTCGGCATTTGTAAGTAGAGGATAGATCTAGGGTGTATGCCTATTGGGCTCAGCGTGAGAGTGATGAGTTTTCTGTTAGCCATCTGGGCTGTTCTATATATTATTCTGCATGGATGGAGGCAGAGATTACATTAGCCAGGGTTGTATCCACTGTCTTGGGGGTTGAATTTGACAGTGGGGAGACCATGGAGGACGCTGATTCTCCCACTGAGGAGGAGCTATTTGCTGGGTTGACAGCAGCTCATGTTGATTCTCTCACTATGACTACTAGTATTACCCCGCACTCGGCAGAGTATTTAGAGCAGAGCCTGCATCTGGCGACATATGAGAGAGATCAGGTTAGGGCCTTGATGTTGACAGCTCTTGTTGGGAGAGATGTCGCTCTATTGGAGAGAGATGATGCCTTAGCTCATAGAGATACCGCTATTGCTGAGTAGGATGAGGCTAGATCATCTAGAGATGCATTGATTATTGAGTGGGATAGTGATATATCTACCCGAGATGTCGCTGTTACAGATAGCACTGCAGTGAGGTCTCATACTACTGATATCATTGCAGAGATGAACACCTATATTGATATGCATAGTGTCACCATGCAGTTGGCTGTGGATCTATTAGCTCGTGTAGATACCCTTGGGAAGGAGCTCACAGCATTAACCCCTTCTTCGGAGAGAGATGCCATGTTAGATCTAATAGCACGTATATCCACTGGATTGTAGATGGGCTTGTATTTTCCTGCATAGACTAGCTTAACCATTTTTGTCATGTACAGTACACACTGTATGTATCAAACAACATTATATATGGCAGGGAAATATATTTTGAATCACTTCCCTTTTAGTTATGCCTTGTTGCTTGCATGATATTTGCCTATTTCTTCATGGCTTGTGATCTTGATGTATTCTGAACTCTTCCTTTGTTGACTTAGTCATATACCAATCCTTGAGTTTTGATGATGAATTGTTCATATACTAAATTGTTTCACGGCATTTCAGGTATATAATGATAAAGAACATTAGTGGGATTTTCAAGTGGTTGAAGAAGTTTTTCTAACTAGGAAAACCAAGTGTAAGGTCAATTGCATAATAATTGATTTTTCATTTAAAGGCTCTAGGATATATCATTGGAATTTAATCTTATATGTCTTAAATGAAAAGTTTTGAAAAAGGTTTTTCCTAATATTAAAATAAATACTTGAGATTAGATTAAATATATGTTATCAATTACAAAGATTTTTAAAGCATTATTTTAAAACGTTACTTGATATATGTTACATGTAAATGTCTTTATATTTTATTACTTGATATATGTTTCGCATGCATGCTATTATAAATTGGTATTGGATATCCTTGGGTTATATCCTGAATTCAGTTGTATGCATACACGTGGATTAAGTGTGCATGCCTAGAAGCTAAAAAGTAGCTACACATCTATTATAATATGATGAGTGTGTGTGGTTTTGAAGTAAAAGTAATTATGGATATCCTTGGAACTATAAGACTTTGATTAATTGGAAAAGTCTTTTGATGTTACACACCACTTTTTGTGTTACACGCCACTTTATGAGATAAGAGAGATAAAGTCAAATTTATTATCTAAGTGGGTTATCTTTTAAAGGGTCTTCATATTTATCCCAACGGTATAGGATTGAGTTGTTAACTGGATAAATATTCATTCCTTATCGTTGTGGGTTGTTTCATTCCTTACCGTTGGAGGTTGTTCCATTATCTGTAATATATTAACAAGCCGATTTTTGTGGACTAATGGAAACAGAAGTAATCTCTGGTATTAACGGTAACTTTATGGACTATATAATTCGGATTTCTTGTATGGAATAAGATACGACTCACGAAATTCTATTTGCACTAATTATTGATATTACCGAGCAACTTGTTTTAATTGGTGCAATTTTTTATCACCTGAGCAATTATACTTCTGATATTCTTTTAGCTGGTAATTGGTAAGATTTAATTTACTATCTTTCTGTGCTAATTGATCATTGCATTTAGTTGAGCCTTTTAATTGTTAAATTGATTATTCTTGCATTAATCATAGACCTCTATATTTGTATTTAAATTTTCTGTTTAGACTAAATGTAGTCTAAAGGTGTTAATCCTAGTGGATTAGAAAAAGGTTTACAAATAGGTTCAAGGAAGCAAAGGTGCTTGAAGAGTGCATAGGTACACAAGGAGCAAGAGTGCTCAAGAGAAATTAATTGTTATTAAATATTGTAAGAATCTGTTTTGTAATCAATGTTTATTTATAAAGAAATAAATAAAGTGAGTCTCCAATACTAGTTGGTATTGGACGTGGACTAGGCTATTATTATAGAGTGTAATAGTTGAACCACGTAAAAAATCTTGGTGTTGATTTTATTACTTGCTTTACTTTAATTACTCACATAAGCTATTTAATTATCTTAATAATTAAAATTTGAATACTTGCATTATCTTAAGATAATTCTTTAACACCAATTATTTTATTTTGAAATTCAGTAGAATATTTTCTTAAAAAATAATCAGTCAATTCAGTAGGCCATATTAATTCAGTAAGCTGAATTCATCAATTTAGTAGCCTGAATTTAATAGTTTGATTTAAAGTTTAAAAATTGGTCATAGATTGCTCCCACGGTTATTCAACCCCCCCTTTCTAAGTGTGCCTAGTTGTATTTTGTTTGGTATCAGAGCTTGGCTCTACTTATCTTGGTCTTTAAGGTGACTTGTAGGGAAGGATTCTGACATGGCACAGTTCGGGAACAACAATCAAGAAGGTCAATCAACTAATAGACCTCCTTTGCTGTTTGGAACAGAAAACTACAACTTCTAGAAATTCCGAATGAGAATCTAAATTAAAAGAGATCTTTGGGAATGGTGGGTTGTGGAGAACGGACCTGTTATTCCATGAAGAGATGATGGGACACCAAAGACTGCTAGAAATGGATTCAACCGAAACCTACATGATCTCATATAATTCAAGGGAAATGAACACGCTTCTCAGTGGCATGGCACAATCCGAGATAGATAAAGTATCTTCATGCAACACATCTAAGGAAATTTGGGATACTCCAGTGGTAAGTCATGAAGGAACGTCCAAAGTACGAGAAGTCAAGTTAAGCATGCTTTTGTACGATTATGAAATGTTCAAGCTCGAAAAAGATGAAACTATTAAGCTAGTTCAAGCAAGATTTCTAGTCCTTATAAACTCCTTGAAATTGCTGGACAAAACTATTCCTCAAAGTGAGATCAATCGTAAGTTACTTCGGGCTATGCCTAAAAGGTTTGCTTCTAAAATCAATACTCTTCAAGATTCTGCTACTATTTCTTCCATGGATACTTTAACTATGTTTGGTGAATTAGAAGAATATGAACATCAGTTAAAGAGATATGATGAGGAGGAGGAAACTCCACGAAGAAAGGTCTTATCTCTTACTGTAGATAATGAGGAAGAGCTTGATAATTACTCAGATGAAGAAATAGCCATCACGTCAAGAAGACTTAAGGGGCTACTACAAAGGAAGAACAAGAGAAGAAATACTTTCAATACAAAAAAGTCCAAAGGAAAGCAAACTGAAGAGACGTGCTTTGAATGTGGACGTCCTGGTCACTTCAAGAAAGATTGTTTTCAATTAAAGAACAAAGGGAAGACAAACTACAAAGACAACAAGAAGAACAAAGCCCTTGTTACTTCGAGTGACGAGGAATTAGAAGTGGAGATCGATGCGAAAGATGAGATAGCACAGGTATGCTTCGTGGGAGTTGAAGATGAATCTAATCAGGTATCTCTTAATGAACTAAATTCATTAGAACAAGAAAATAAGAAATTAAAAGAAAAAAATGCACGCTTGAAAGGTTTAGTTAATGCATTAATGAGTGAAGTAGATTCACTAATAGATGAAAAGAAGGAAATTGAAAAAGAGTCATCATATAAAGATGAAAAGATTTTGATTGCTAAAATTGAATACCTGGATAATTATAACAAAATACTTTTCAACAAGGTAAATTTTTTTAATAATGAAATCCAAAAATTAACTAATGAGCTAAAACTGAGAGATGTGTGTATTGATGCATTTAGTGATAAATCTCCTGTTAAAACCCTTCCTAATAATGAACTTCAAAAAGAAATAGACTCACTAAAATCATCTCTTGCTAAATTTGTTCAAGGTAAGAAAATTTAAATATTATGTTAGGAAAACAAAGACCTAGTTTTGAAAAACAAGAAATTGGCTATAATCCCACTTACCAAAAGAAAGATATAAAAATGTTATAATCAAAATCAAGATTTAGACTAAATTTTTGTTCTCCTTTCACAACTTGTAAACATTATGGTATTAAAGGTCATTTAGATATAAATTATTTTAAGAAACAAAACAAGGTTCAGAAGGTATGGATTAAAAGAGGTGGTTTACTTGCTACTAACATAAGTGGTCCCAAAAAGATATGGGTACCAAAAGGATGAATTATTCTTTCTTGACGGGTATGTTTAAAGGCAAGAGTTCCATCCCAAAAATAGATTTTTGATAGCGGATGTTCTCGTCACATGACCGGTGATAAATTAAAGTTCATGGAACTATATGTCAAGAAGAAGAATGGAACGGTCAATTTTGGAGACAATAGAACCTTCAAAATAATCGGAAAAGGTAAAATTGGTAATGGCAAGGTAAGTATAAATAATGTTCACCTTGTTAATAGTCTTGAATTTAATTTAATTAGTATCAATTAATTAATGGATAATGGTCATCAAGTTAATTTTGAAAAAGATAAATGCACAATATTTCATGGTACTAACAATACTACTCTAGTTGCACAAAGAGAGGGCAATATATGTACTATTGATTTTGAACAACAGGTTGGAGAACTATGTCTTACATCCATACAAGATGAGGCTAACTTATGACATAAAAGGATGGGACATGTTCACATGGACCTAATCAAGAAATTATCTTCAAAGAATCTCGTCAAAGGATTGCCAAAAATTAGGTTTGAAAAAAAAGGAATATGCATCTCTTGTCAACTGGGAAAACAACTAAGAACTTCTTTTACGGCAAAAAATATGGTATCAACCTCTTTTCCATTGCAACTACTTCATCTTGATTTATTTGGACCAGAAAGACATTCTAGTATTAATGGTAAATTTTATGCATTTGTAATAGTTGATGACTTTTCCAGATACACATGGGTATTATTTTTGAGAACTAAGGATGAAGTATTTAAAGAGTTTGAAAAATTAATAAGGAATCTTGAAATAAAGTATAGCTACAAACTCATTAGAATTACAAGTGATCATGGTACTGAATTTCAAAAAGATTTCATAATATTTTGTGATCAAAGAGGTATTAGCCATGAATTTTCAACCTCAAGGACTCCTCAACAAAATGGGGTGGTGGAAAGGAAGAATAGGACTCTACAAGAGATGGCAATAACTCTACTACAAGAAAGTAAGCTTCCAAAGAAATTTTGGGCCAAAGCAGTAAGTACATCATGTTATGTTTTAAATAGAGTACACATTCGTCCTATTATTTTGAAAACACCTTATGAGCTTTTAAATAATAAAATTTCAAACATAAGCTATTTCAAAATATTTGGTTCTAAATGTTTCATCTTAAATACAAGTGATAATTTGGGAAAATTTAATGCTAAGTCGTATGAAGGAATATTTATTGGCTATTCTCAAAATAGTAAGGCTTATCGTATTTTCAATATTAGAAAATCATGTATAGAAGAGTCTATTCATGTCACTTTCAATGAGACTAACAATGATTTTCCAAAAGAAAGTGAAGATGATGCAGGAAATTTGGAGATAGTCAGGAATTCAGCAAACTAAAAAGAACAAAATAGGAGACCGAATGAACAGTTCCAGGAAACTAAAATTGATGACCAACATGAACATGAACCTAAAAATTTGCAAGATGCTAAAGATGAGTCTCATGATCAAGAGGAAGCTATACATGATATCCAAATGCCAAAAATAGCTAGATATATCAAAAATTATCCTCTAAAAATTATAATTGGAGATATCAACAAAGGTGTAACCACACGAAGAGGTTTACCAAATCATTGTGCATTCTCTGCATTTTTGACATAGGTTGAGCCAAAGAATGCAAAGGATGCAGTTCTTGATGAAAACTAGCTATTGGCAATGCAAGAATAACTTCAACAATTTGAGAGATGCCAAGTGTGGGAACTTATGACTCCTTCTAAAGATATTTCCATCATTGGTACTAAATGGGTATTCAAGAACAAGCTTGATGAGCGCGGGACAATCACTCGTAACAAAGAAAGGTTAGTAGCTCAAGGTTACAATCAAAAAGAGGGGATAGACTATGAAGAAACCTATGCACCAGTGGCTAGGTTGTAATCAATCCAAATTTTGTTGGCTTTTGCATGCTTCAAAAAGTTTAAGCTTTATCAAATGGAAGTAAAGAGTGCCTTCCTCAACGGATACATCAATGAAGAGGTATATGTAAAACAGCCTCCTGGATTCGAGCATGAAAAGTATCCTAATCATGTTTACAAATTAAAGAAAGTACTTTATGGCTTGAAATAAACTCCAAGAGCTTAGTACGGAAGGTTAAGTAAGTATCTCTTGTCAAACGGATATATTAAGGGTGAAATAGATTCTACATTATTTATTAAGCATAAAAATATAGATATCATTATTGTTCAAATATATGTAGATGATATAATATTTGGTGCTACTAATGATCATCTTTGTGAGTGGTTTTCCAAGTGTATGCATAAAGAATTTGATATGAGCTTAATGGGAGAGCTTAATTACTTTTTGGGACTTTAAATCAAGCAAACGAAGGAAGGAATTTATATCCATCAAACCAAATACACAAAAGAATTACTCAATAGATTTGGCTTTGAAGGATCTAACTCGAAAGGTACACCCATGAGCACGTTAATAAAGCTCACCACTGATGAGAAAGGTATTGATGCTGATATAACGAAATATTGAGGTATGATTGAATACTTATTATACTTAACTGCTTCTAGACCAGATATAATGTATAGCATTTGTTTGTGTGCAAGATTTCAGGCTAAACCCAAAGAATCACACTTAAATGTTGTTAAAAGAATTTTGAAATATTTAAGTGGTACAATTAACTTGTGGTTATTTTATCCAATTTGTAATCACTTTGAACTAATAGGTTATTCAGATGCTGACTATGCAGGGTGTCAAATAAATAGAAAAAGTACGAGTGGTGCTTGTACTTTCTTGGGACAAAGTCTCGTATCATGGCATAGTAAAAAGCAAACCTTAGTGGCTCTTTCAACTACTGAGGGTGAATACCTAGCTGTAAGAAGTTGTTATTCTCAGATTTTATAGATGAGGCAAACCCTATGTGATTTTGATATATTATGTGAATATGTGCCCATATACTATGATAATTCTAGTGCTATAGATATTTCTAAAAGTCCTATATTACACTCACGTACAAAACACATAGAAGTTAGACATCATTTTTTAAGAGATAGTGTGTCAAAAGGTTTAATTAAATTAATTTTTATTCCTACTGAAAATCAAATCGCAGATATTATTACTAAACCGTTAAGTGAAGACAAATTTTGTATGTTGCGAAGAGAAATTGGAATGTGTATCGCATAACTCTTTTTGAATTTTTTTTTTATCGGCATTATCTTTATTTTATCCTATTCTACATGCTTATCTTATTAACTGCTAAAATTTAGGATAATTGATAGTATGATTTTTCGGCTGCCCATTAAGTCCTTAATTTATGGACGCGTTATTCTAAGTATCTATCATAATGAGTTTTAAAAATCAAAAAGACAGGACGGCTGGGGTTTCTTGGGAAACGTAAGTGTATAGGGGTGTACATACATGCATCCATTCCTCTTATTTTACTCTGTATCCCTCTCTATTTTCTTCACATCTCAAACTTTTTGTTCTGACTCTCTTTCTCTCTCACTTTATACTCTCACCTTCTCTATTCTCATCATCAAACCTCAAACACCATGAGAACCCAGACACATAAGCGTTCGATAATCGATTGTGATGACGATCAGACGTCGGTACCTCCTCAATCGTCTGTCAGACCTTCGCGCAAACAAAGAAAAATGAAGAAGGTCGTGTCTGTGGAAACAGAGGCTTTGGACTCTTCATCTTCTGATGAATCAAACTTCAGTTCATCCTTGATGAAATCATCAGGACCCTCTCGACGACGGAAGTTAATGATCCAATTGTGTAAGGCAGAGTTTACACCACCATCGATTTCGATAAACCCTAACATCTCATCTGACCTTCTTGAAAACTTTTTTCGAAGTAATGCTTATGAGGTATAGTTTAAAACTGTCATTTTCCCAAAATAATTTGTTTATGAAAAATTTGTTGACCAGATCTGCTATCAGGAGTCACCTCTGAAAAATTTGTTTGAATCATGTGGTATTTCTTCCATGATTTTTCCTCCTTCAGTTGCATATCCTTGACTAGTTCAACATTTTTATACTAATCTGCAGTGTCATGGAGATTTTTATATAATTTTTATTAAAGGAAAATCACTATACTTCACTGTCATAGATTTTGGTAGCATTCTGAACATTCCATTCACGGGTGTCTGTCCATATACTCGAAAAGGGGCTGTTTATTTTCCTTTTACTCCTTTGGAACAATTACAGATTGTCATGAATAATCATCTGATTAATGATGTTTTTACCCGCAAAACAGTAGATGTTTCTCCTCTTGCATGTGTACTTCATCATCTGGTTTGGTATAATCTTTTACCCCACTTAGGTGGAGGTGCAGATTTTACCTATCAAGATTTGATAATAGTTGCTATGATTTTGAAAGGTGTGTCTTTTAATCTATCTCAAATGTTGCTACATCAAATGACGAGTTATTTGCAAAAAAAAACAAAAACGTGTCTGCCTTATAGTGCCAGTCTCACCACTCTTTTTAATCATTTTAAAATTTCTTTTAAAAATGAAATTTCTGTTGTTGTGATTGATTCCATCAGTGTTGGTACTCTAAAAATGTCTCGTATTGCTTTAGCTGATGGTCAGTTTATTTGTATCACTTCTGATAATCTTATCCCTCCCATATCAATTCCATCTTCCCCTATTCTGCAACCTACTCAGTCTCCTTCTGAGATTGTTGACATGTTAAAAGTCATTATTGGTAATCAAGAAAAAATACAACTTGAGATGTCCAGTCTAAAGAATCGTATGTCTATGTTGGAGAAAGGCAAACTGCCTTTGGGTGCGCCTAAGATTAACAAACTTTATCAAAACATTGAGGATGAGTTTATTGACTTACAAGTAGGGTTTGATTTGTAAACCACTGCTTTAGCAGAGGTCATGCAACGGAGACTCAACTGGAATGCTTGTTAATTGAGTCAGGAGATAAAATTTGTTAGCAATCAAGTTGGCGAGTTGGCTGAGTTCATGGCTCTACGTTTCAATGACATAACCTCGAAGTTACATATGCAGCGTAGGAACTCTTCTGTTACAGAATGGGTTCATTGTAACTGACTAGCTGAGTATATAGGTGATTTTCTTGATGTGTCGATGCCACATACAACTTTCATTCCCCGTCCTCCACAATTTGTTGCTGATCTTTCCCTTGCTAAAAAGGTTCACCATGTCAATCATCGCCCTTACTTCATAAAGAGGGCTGCTCAGTGCATAGCAGTGGTAGATCTTGACTGATGGCATTATTTCCCTTTTTATTTGATGACAAAGGGGGAGAAGTTTTAAAATTATTGTTTTTAGGTTTTGGTAGACTGAAAAGACTTATTATTACATTGGTTTTTGGTTTGGTGCTTCACAGACTTATTATTTTGAATGATATCTAATATGTTAGCAGTTAATATTTGGTGTATGTTGAACTAACATGACTACAGGTAACAGGTTGTTTAAAATTTCAGGATACACTGAAAATTGGATTTCAGTTAGATTAATATTATGTTAAGTTTCCTGAAATGATTATATTGAATTGCATGGATTTAGAGGGAGCTAATTATATTGTATGCATGGTTTTAGGGGGAGCTAATGGGAATTAAATTTTTTTTTGGTTGTCATCATCAAAAAGGGGGAGAATGTTGACTTAGTCATATTTCAATCCTTAAGTTTTGATGATGAATTGTTCATATACTAAATTGTTTCATGGTATTTCAGGTATATGATGATAAAGAACATTGGTGGGATTTTCAAGTGGTTGAAGAATTTTCTCTTACTAGGAAACCAAGTGGAAGGTCAATTGCATAATAATTGATTTTTCATTTAAATGCTCTAGGATATATCATTGGCATTTAATCTTATATGTCTTAAATGAAAAGTTTTGAAAAAGGTTTTTCCTAATATTAAAATAAATACTTGAGATTAGATTAAATATATGTTATCATGTACAAAGATTATTAAAGCATTATTTTAAAACGTTACTTGATATATGTTACATGTGTATGCCTTTATATTTTATTACTTGATATATGTTTTGCATACATGCTATTATAAATTGGTATTGGATATCTTTGGGTTATATCCTGAATTCAGTTGTATGCATACACGTAGATTAAGTGTGCATGCCTAGAAGCTAAAAAGTAGCTACACATCTATTATAATATGAGGAGTGTGTGCGATTTTCAAGTAAAAGTAATTATGGATATCCTTGGAACTATAAGACTTTGATTAATTGGAAAAGTCTTTTGATGTTACACACCAGTTTTTGTGTTATATGCCACTGTATGAGATAAGAGAGATAAAGTCAAATTTGTTATCTAAGTGGGTTATCTTTTAAAGGGTCTTCATATTTATCCCAACAGTATAGGATTGAGTTTTTAACTGGATAAATATTCATTCCTTACCGTTGTGGGTTGTTTCATTCCTTACCGTTGGAGGTTGTTCCATTAACTGTAATATATTAACAAGCCGGTTTTTGTGGACTAATGGAAATAGAAGTAATCTCTGGTATTAACGGTAACTTTATGGGCTATATAATTCAGATTTCTTGGATGGAATAAGATACGACTCACGAAATTCTATTTGCACTAATTATTGATATTACCAAGCAACTTGTTTTAATTGGTGCATTTTTTATCAGCTGAGCAATTATACTTCTGATATTCTTTTACCTGGTAATTGGTAAGATTTAATTGATTATCTTTCTGTGCTAATTGATCATTGCATTTAGTTGAGCTTTAAATTGTTAAATTGATTATTCTTGTATTGATCACAAACCTTTATATTTGTATTTAAATTTTCTGTTTAGACTAAGTGTAGTCTAAAGGTGTTAATCGTAGTGGATTAGAAAAAGGTTTACAAACAGGTTCAAGGAAGCAAAGGTGCTTGAAGAGTGCATAGGTGCATAAGGAGCAAGAGTTCTCAAGAGAAATTAATTGTTATTAAATATTGTAAGAATCTGTTTTATAATCAGTGTTTATTTATAAAGAAATAAATAAAGTGAGCCTCCAATACTAGTTGGTATTGGACGTGGACTAGGCTATTATTATAGAGGGTAATAGCTGAACCACGTAAAAAATTTTGGTGTTAATTTTATTACTTGTTTTACTTTAATTACTCACATAAGTTATTTAATTATCTTAATAATTAAAATTTGAATATTTGCATTATCTTAAGATAATTCTTTAATACCAAGTATTTTATTTATAAATTCAGCAGAATATTTTCTTAAAAAATAATCTGTTAATTCAGTTGGCCATATTAATTCAGTAAGCTGAATATATCAATCTAGTAGCCTGAATTTAATAGTTTGATTTAAAATTTAAAAATTGGTCACAGATTTCTCCCACACTTATTCAACCCCCCCTTCTATGTGTGCATAGTTAAATTTTATCCTTGATGGACGGATATTGAGATGTCCCAGGATATTTTAGAATGGATAGTTAATATGTGTGTATTCCCTACCCTTTGGTGTCGTGGGACTGGTTTCTGTATGTGGTAATGGAGAGGAGTGTGGCTTTCCTCTCTGAGGTTGACCGCACCACAGATGGTCGTCGGTACTCCTTTGTATGGGGAATCCCATGTAGTTCCATCTCTTATGAATTGGTGTTTCTCTTTGAGGATTCAATCGCAGCTTAGATGGTCGTCGATTCTCCCATTTGTGTGGGGAGACCAGGTAATTCCATCCCTTTGGTCTAAGCCGATGAAGTGTGATGTGAAGGATGATCCCAGTACCATTGACAAGTTTTTATGTTTTGGTAGGGGTAAGACCGAACCATGAATGGCTGCCTACGTACTCCTATTGAAGAGGAGATCACGTCTACGTAGTTCGAACCTGGTGTAAAAGGTTCAAAGTTGTATGTGAAAAGGGTGTAGAGATTTTTTCGTGGTGAGACCGTGTTAGATTTTATGCCCTAGAGTCCAATTATTTGATATAATTGCTTAGCATTTTGATATTATATTTGATTGAATAAATGAATGATTTTATTATGGTTTTATTTACTGCGTTATATAAATGTTAACATAATAAAGTTCCTTAAAATAGTGATACAAATTATATATTTTCAAGTATGTGACTTGAACATGAGATTATAAAATAACAATTAGTGTCATTGCTCTTAAATGTCCCTAGTCAAGTATCATTGTTGATGAGACAACAATGATGCATTGAGACTAGTATTTGGATTGACTGATGACCAAATCTCATTGGTCATAAATATATGAGATATTGAGTCAATGCATAGGTACATGTTAGAAAACGATGTACTGGACAGACCTAGCATGAGAATTCTATGTGGAACAGTATGTAAAGTGTCATTAGTGATTCTCATAGTGACAATGATGTAATGGTCCTCCGACCTGAAATCACTATATTACTACACGGGAATTTATGTACTTTGGTAACATCAAAGGTCACCTTTAATAGGGTGGACTATAAAGGTGATTATTGGGTACATCATGAATCGTGTGAGAAATATGAGTGATTTAGATGGAATTTAACCCTCCTATATATTAGTGGTGATATCCATAGGCCTCTTGATTGAGTAGGACTATGAAATGCATGGCCATGCTCAAATAGTGATTTATTTTATATATTCTACTCATTGATCAAGAAAAAACTCAGATTAAATTATGAAGAGTATGACACATTCCATGACTCGAGTTTAATCTAGGATGTCAAGGTTAAAAGGATTAAATTACATTATAACATTGGTCACGAAAAGGTTGCATCGAATCATCGATCTTATTATTACTTAGGTAGCAATGATGCATTACTAGATGTCACTCACTGTTTATAATTTTATAATATGATTTTAAAATTATTGCCAACGTAATAATAACTTATAGGGTCACACGCATAGAATATAATTAAAAGATAATTAATTTAAATTGAAAGGATTTAAATATATCAATATGATTGATAGTATTTTAAATCACGAATTTAAATTAAAAGGATAATTTGTATATATGTATTAATTAAGTAAGACTTAATTAAGATATATATATATATATATATATATATATATAAATTTAGATTTTAATTATATTAGGTTTTGATTAATTCCTTCTAACTGCTATATATATATGATATATATCAGCCATTTTAAGGATTACATCAGTAACAAAAACCTTAGCCGCTCTTAGAGAGAGAAATAATTTCGAAAAAAAAAATCATCATCCTTGGTGGCTAGTACCGCGGTTCCTTTTACTACAGATCGTACGACAATTCGCAAGGCGTTCGTATGGATACCGTAGAGGCGCAGTTTGTTTGGATTGCGTTGGAGATTCGAGCGCATCAATTCTAGTTTCAATAATCGGTATAAATTTCTAACCACTGAGTTAATATGGTTTTCAAATGGATCTTGTTTTAGGGTTTCGGAATTGCTTTGAAAGTTTGTTTTATTCCGTTGTGTTTATGTGCCAAAACCCAACAGACCGGGCCATAAAAATGGCCGCCTACGTACTCCCGTGTATTAGAGAGATCACGTCTACGTAGTTCGCCCTATATACAGGGCAGACTGCAGATGAAAAGTTTGATCCCAGGTACAGGGAAAACTGAAGATGTGAAAAGTTTAATCCTTGGTGGGAAAAAACTGAAGGTATGAAGTGTTTATCCTGAGTGGGACAAACTGAAGGTGGGAAAGGTTTTGAAAACCTGAGTTGAGTGAAGGATCTGATTATCCAAAACTAGGCTACTGGTTTAAAAGGTATGTTTGTCCCTGATGGGGCAAACGGATGTGAAGGAAAGTTGTACGTAGTAAAGGGTTCGAAAACCTGAACTGACTGGGGATCTGGTGATCCAAAACCAGGATGTTTACTTGCTGTTAACTTCAGACATAGTACCATTTCACGGTGTCTGAGTTTATTGAGTTTCAAAAATTCATCGCCATCCATCTCCCATAATCTAAGAGCTCCTCCTGTCAATACCTCCTTGACAACAAACGGGCCTTCCCAGTTTGGGGCAAATTTTCCTTTGGATTGATCTTGGTTGTTAAGATTTTCTTCAACACCAAGTCATGCTCTTTGAATTGTCATAGCCGAACTTTTTTCTTGTAGGATCTGGCGATCCTCTATTGATATAACCGACCATGGAAGATGGCAGTGGCTCGCCATTCGTCTATTAGAGACAATTGGTGATACCTATTTTGCAACCATTGGTCTTCATCCAGCTGAGCGTCTATCAACACTCTAAGGGATTCTATTTCCACTTCTATGGGGAGCACTGCTTCCATTCCATAGGTCAATGAGTAAGTGGTTACCCCAGTGGAAGTGCGCATTGATGTTCTATAGGCTAATAGAGTCAGAGGCAACAAGTCAGGCCATCCTTTGTGATTGGCGAACATCTTTTGCATGATCTTTTTGATATTCTTATTAGCTGCTTTAACAGAACTATTCATCTTTGGACGATAGATAACGGAGTTGAGATGTTTGAGATTTTTGGCGTTGTCTGACATAATTACCATTGATTGTCCATATCGACAAATGACATTATTTTTGATGAAACCAATGATAACTTCTTTAGTAACCTTGGGGAAGGAAGCTGCTTCGACCCATTTAGTGAAGTAGTCGATCATGGTGAAGATAAACTGATGCCCATTACTGGCTTTGGGCTTGATGGGCCCGATTACGTCCATTCCCCACATTGAGAAAGGCCAGGGCAAAATCATATTGTGGAGTTCCCTTGGAGGGGCGTGGATAGCATTCTCATGGATTTGGCATTGGTAACATCTCTTGACATGATCATCACAGTCAGCCTTGAGAGAGAGCCAGTAATGCCCTATTCTTAGAATTTTCTTAACAAGTAGAGGGTTGCTTATATGTGGGCCACATACTCCACCATAGATTTCATCCATGAGCCTCTGAGCTTAGCCTTTGTCCAGACATCTGAAGAGACCTAATCCTGCATCTCTTTTGTAGAATATGTCCCCGTTCAGGTAGAATTTCATAGCTATTCGATGGATCCATTTTCTTTCAGCAGGACTCGTCTCAGCGGGTGTAGATCCATCTCGCAAATACTCCTTGATATGCTGATACCAAGGGTGTTGGATGGGAGGTAGTTCATCTGATACTTCTCCAATGTAGTTCCCATAGACTGCAACCTTTTGTAGGGAAAATGTGATGTTTGGCACATCTTCCTTATCAAGTATGTTGATCAAGGAGGCTAAAGTTGCTAGCACATCTCCAAAGTCATTCCTATTTCGAGGAATGTGGAGGAAGGATATTTCTTCAAACTCTGAAGCCATCTGTATAACCTGTCGATGGTAAAGCAGCAAATATAGCTCTTTGGTATGATAGATCCTTGTGGTTTGTCTGATTACCAATTCGGAATCTCCAAAGACAGTTAATCGCCTGATGCCCATTGATTAGGCAAGCTTCAACCCTATAATGTAGCCTTCATACTCAGCTGTGTTGTTGGTGCTAACAAACTACAATTTGACGACGACGGGATACTGCTCCCCTGTAATGGCTACTAGAACAGCTCCAGCTCCAGAACCTTCCATGTTTATAGCTCCATCAAAATACATCTTCCATGATTGGTGTGTATCGTCTTGATGGTGTAGCTGAACTGTCATTACCCCATCATCAGGGAAGTATGTTTCCAAAGGTTTGAAATCCCCTGAAGGTGAGGCGGCTAGTTGATCCGCAATTCCTTGACCTTTGATAGACTTTTGAGTCATGTAGACTATGTCAAGTTGCTGTAAGATCAAATACCATTTGGACACTCGACAGTTCAACATAGGTTTGCTGAACACGTACTTGAGATAATCCACACGGGATATGAAATGGGTTGTGCGACCATAGAGGTAATGTTGTAACCTCATGGAAACCCATGCTAAAGCACAACAAGTTTTCTCAATCAGAGTGTACTTGTGTTCACTGCTGCTGAATCTTTTGTTGAGGTAATAAATAGCTCGTTCTTGGCCTCTATCATCTTTTTGTCCCAGCATGTAGCCCATGGCATTGTCATTGATTGACAGGTAAATGAACAGGGGAACATACTCCCTGGGAGGTACCAAAATAGGAGCTTTGACTAGCTACTCTTTGATTGTAAGGAAGGCTTTCTGACACTAATCATTCCATTTCATGGAGGAGTTCTTCCTTAGCAACTTGAAGATAGGTTCACAGGTTTCTTTGAGATGGGAAATGAATCGGCTGATGAAGTTGATTCTTCCCAAAAATCCCCGTGTTTCCTTCTCTGTCTGAGGTATGGGCATTTCCGTGATGGCCTGGATTTTTGTGGGATCCAGCTCAATC
Organism: Panax quinquefolius; assembly: GCA_020205615.1. NCBI lineage: Eukaryota > Viridiplantae > Streptophyta > Magnoliopsida > Apiales > Araliaceae > Panax > Panax quinquefolius. The sequence goes on from JAINUW010000521.1 coordinate 1,249,442, forward strand.
CCTTTGTGGCTGACTAGGAATCCTAGCAACTTGCCCGATTTCACGCCAAAGGTGCATTTGGCTGGATTCAACTTCAAGTTGTACTTATGCAACCTGTTAAAGAGCTTTCTGAGATGATCTAGGTGGTATTCCTCCCTTCGGGACTTGAAAATGATGTCATCCGCATAGATTTTTATCTATTTATGCATTAGATCATGGAAAAGAGCCATCATGGCTCGCTAGTAGTTAGCTCCGGCATTGATGAGGCCAAATGACAACCGTCTGTAGTAAAAGGTTCCCCAAGGAGTGATGAATGCAGTTTTCTCATGATCCTCTTCAGCAACCATGATTTGATGGTACCCCACTAAATAATCAGTAAAGGAGTACATGTCATATTGAGTTATATTGTTAATGAGTATGTGGATAAATGGTACGGGAACGCTATCTTTGAGGCAAGCTTTATTCAGATCCCTGTAATCCACGCAAACTCGCACCTTCCCTCCATGTTTAGGCACGAGGACTATGTTGGATAGCCACTCAGGGTATGTTGATACCATGATGATGTCGGCTTGAAATTGTTTCACAATTTCTTCCTTAACTTTTAAACTCCACTCAGGTTTTAATCGCTTGAGCTTCTGCCTGACTGGCTTGAATCCCTCTTTGATGGGGAGGCGATGGATGACAATGTTAGTTGACAAACTGACCATATCTTTATGAGACCATGCAAACACATCCTAGAATTGGGTCAATAGAGTAACCATGTCATTCCTTTGGTTTGCAGTAAGGTTCGTACTAATATGGATTTGTTTGGGGTTTTATGTGGTTCCAAGGTTAAAAGAGGTGGTTTGATCAAGATTTGCCTTGGGTTTTTCTTCGACCCATTCTTTGATCTCCTGAGGTATCTCATAGTCCTCTTGTATTTCCATCAAGTTTGAGTCCAACTTTACATCAAAGTTACAGTCCTTGTGGAGAATAGGCACCTCATCAGCAAGTTTAGGCACATCTAACTTTAGAGTCCTGAAACAAAATTGTGACGCCCCCAAAACAGGTATACATCACCTATTCTGAGTCGCCAAATACATGGTACAGAATACAAATACAATCTTAAATATACAACATGAGCTGTGAGTTTTAATACAAATATTGTCTTCTAGATAGTATTCAAACTCAAAATAAGTCCTCAATACATTTATTATCACACTATTTCATAGAATAATGAGGACTACTAATGCTATCATCTGAACTGTCACTCCGTTCCCCGACTAGTCCCTGCTACGTTCTCATTTCCTGAAGAGAACAATGAAAGCAAAAGGGTGAGCTCAACTAGCCCAGTAAGAAATATTATGGCAAAGATAATGCAGAATAAATTATCGTTAGCCTTCAACAGTGTTAAACTGATACAATATAACAAATATCAAGTTTAACTACAGTGGAACAAGCAATCCATTAGAAGAGTCAAGTAGAGAATAAAATCTACTATCTTCTATGATATAAAAGGTTTTTCGTCACTTTTATCGCTGAGACTCAGCTTATTAAATAAACCACGTCATCCATGCACTACGGCCAAGGATATTCATTAGTATCACGACCACAAATTATCCATGCACTACGGGCCAAGGATATTCGTGTTTTCATCAATGGTCATGATCATGCCAATAACTGTCCATCAATGCACTACGCGCTAATGAGGATTTTTACCACATCATTTGTAACATTACGGTCATGACTATAACGAATAATCCCTGGTCATAATCATACCAAGTCCATCTATGCACTACAGGCCAAAGATGACTTTCATCATAATATAAACATGAGGAAGATAACAATGACATAATAATTCAATAAAACAAGTTCAAGAATAAATTATAAAGATTTATAAGTTAATTTATCCTGAACTCAAAAACGTCCAAATTGTCAACATGATACTGCTTTGTGGAGTAAAATTCAAGAATGCTCAGAATAATATTTCCATGAAAAAATACTTGATGAAGCGCAAATATCCAGGATATTCTACTAATTTCATGGAGTATAGAAGCCAAAACTTTAACCAACTGAGTATAATAGAATAATGAAACTGCAAATGGATTTTCGCCCACCATGCAGTAATCCACGTGAGATGCATCATTTCCATAATTTAATAAGGAATGAATACAAAGGATCATTCACCATGCATATGGTAATCCACATAGACAGATTATTCCAACAGAATAATAAAGAATGGAATAACAGAAGAATTCACCATGCATGCGATAGAGTGCATAGACATTTTATTTCCAACAGAATAATAAAGAATGGACCCAGGTCATGCGAAATCCGCACAGACGGGATATTCCAACATAAAAATAAAGAATGGAATAACAGAAGAATTTCACCATGTATACGGTAGTCCACGTATACAGGTTATTCCAACATAATAATAAGGAATGGAATAACAATAGCTCTCTTCATGAATACGAAAGAAATAATACCCCTTACCTTAGAAGAAACTGGATATTGGAATAGTGAGGTAGCAGACTTCTCTTCTTCTTTCTCTCTATAATTTCTCTCTATAATAATTGCTTTAAAGCTTTAGTGAATTGGTGAGAAATGAAGGAAGAATGAGTAGAAAAATATAGTTTCGATAATTGCACATTTTGGGACTCGAAATATTACAGTATAATACCTCCCTCTTTTTCTTCATTTTTAATTTAGTCCTACAAGTATTATCAAACTTGCACCACCTCCCCTAATAGTAAATAATGTGAATTAATAGTTCAATCATGTGAACCAATAGTCATAATCATGTGAAAATACGAATTATAGTATAGTACCTTCAACTATACCTCCATTTTTAACTTAGTCATGCAAGTATTATCAATCTTGCACCACCTCCCCTAATAGTACAAGAATGTGAATCAATAGTTTACACATGTGAACAAATAGTTATAATCATCATGAATTAATAGTAATTAATTGCTCATTTATCCGGTTAATTACCCGATTGGTCAATATAACCTCCAGACATCAATTATTATCGAAATAAATGTCGATTTCCACTAACACTAACAATTCCAACACAATAGAACTATCAATTTCATCTTTAATCAAGACAACTTACTTCATCATTAATATTATAACTCACAATATTTAACAACCGAGATCGCTCCCGAGGAAAGGGGCTTTTCCGATAAGGATTTTCTCCTTATTGGTAGCAAATTAGATGACCAAACCTCTCCTCGACAGAACTTCTAGACATTATAAATATTACAATTTAATAATATGAATAACTTTGTAAATCTCAATTATTGATTTAATATATATATCATATTATACAAATGATAATTGTGACAATAATAGAATCAATAATATGAGAGATATGATGCAAGAATTACTATAGCTATAATTAAGTATAAATCGAGTGACTTCTCACGTAAGCATCAATAACCAATACCTTGTGCTACTATGCAACAATGTGTACATCGTACTTTTACTACCGAGTAGTTTAATGGTTTTAATGGTAACACTCCAACAAGTTATTTTATAAAAAGATAATTATGTCGTTTTCTTACTACGACAATACTCCGTTATGTGGGGTCCACTAATGATTGTGTCGTCGCATTTAATATTCCCCTGTTAAAACGAATATTCCCACCAATCGAATATTATATAACCACTTTCTTACTTTGCAAAATTTGTAAATACTACCCACAACTATAACATTATCTCAAATCCACACCATAATATTAAAAAAAATCGAGAAAATTAAATCTTTATTCATAAAATTTGGGGTCTTACAATCTCCCCTCCTTATGAAATTTCGCCCTCGAAATTTACGTACATACCTGGTATGCCGAAGAGGTGAGGATACCTTGACTTCATTTCAGATTCTAACTCTTGAGGTATAATCTTTGAGTGTTGAATACGATCCTTCTTATCCAAGATTTTAACACGTATCTCCTCATACGTTAAATCTTCTGCTATCTCGTCTAGTTCTGATTCAATAATGTGGTTCGAGTCGTCCACATATTTACGTAACATCGATACGTGAAAAACGTTATGAACACGCGACATACTTGGCGGTAAAACGAGTCTATAGGCCACAATTCCTACTCAATCAAGGATTTCAAATGGGCCAATAAAATCGAGGGATGAGATTTCCTCTCTTCATCGATTCTTGCTTCTATAATAACGCCCTCTTAAACCTTCTTCTTCACATTCATCAGCTCCAGGTGTGTAGTTTGAGCAGCTTTAACTTTATCGATTAAAGTCGATTCTACTCGTATATTCGTTATCTTCACGTGGGTCCCTAGAATCTTTAACACTATCTTCATCATTTGTAAGTTATACGAAATGGGTTTTTGTGTTAATAACATCGCACTCGTCAGAACGCATACGATCTTCTACTCAACGCGTCGTACTACCCGTTCTCTCTTCCACAATGATATTGAATGGTAATCTTAATCTTCAAACTCGAGCCAACGTCTTAGGCACATTATACGATCGTTTTAGGTAAAGAAATATTTGAGGGTTTTAGAAATGGGTTTTGTACTGGGGTCAATATAAAATTCGATTTCACACTCTAGGGGTAAGCTAAGAAGTCTTCAAGAATACGTCAGGAAATTTATTAACAATAGAAATATCATCAAAAGCTGTGACCTCATCCAAGACATGGATAACACGTCACATTGATATCTATCAACTTGCCACCGTTATTCAAAACGTCTCCTACAAAAAAAAGTTTGGCTTTGGTGCATTCCACACAAAGAAGTCGACAACGAAAGGATCGGGGCTCTTTACTTATGGCTTGATATTACAAAGAATTAACTTTAGTGGTTTGGTTGCTTGAATTAGCATAATAAAAGTTGGTTAGGAATATGATATCTAACAACCTTACAAAAGCATGATGAGTAGTTAACCAATCGATTCCTAAAATTACATCAAAGGCAAGTATTTTCAAAGAGATAAGATCGACGAGATAACGTGAAAGTGTCGATTTGAATCAACAAGATTTATAAACAGTGGAGGTAACAAAGGTTTCTCCTAACGAAGTTTCAACCAATAAGTCAAAGTCTAACTTCTCCGTAGTCAAATTTAAACGTTGAGCGCATTCAAGAGAGATAAAAGAATGGATAGAACCGGTATCTAATAAGGTATAGACTTCGCAAGAATTTATAATTAACTAACACGTGCTAACTTCGTTTGGGTTACTCCCTTTTTGAGAAGTCACAAAAAATGCTCTTCACGAAACCACCGAGCTTTGTTTTTTTGTCCGTGATCCGCCTTTGGTGCCACCGTCCCAGCTGGACTTGACTTTGGTGCACGACAAAATCAAGCTAGGTGACCTTCTCTTCCACAACTGTAATAGGTTTTGGACTGCTGCGTACAGTTTGGAATGATATGTCCCTCCCCTCCGCATTTGAAGCATATGATAGGTGGTCGTTCTCCTTCCTTAACAACGGGTCTATGATCTTTCGACGTCTTTCCATCATTGTTGAATCTCTCTTCTTGAAATGTCCATTCTTATTATTTTTTGCCATGATTACCACTGAAGTGGTTACCATTTCTGGCATGTTGATTTCCTCCACACTTATTGTCACCGCTTTGATGACTGCTATCACTGGTATTATCATTTTGCCATCTTTTCTCTTTTGGTTGGGTTGACTCATTATCGCGCTCTAATAACTGAGCCCTATTAACAACATCTGAATACAAACACAGTTTATGAGAGATAAGATATTGACGTATCTCAGGTTTCAAACCTCTTAGAAACATTCACCTCATTCTCTCCTCATTATCAACTAAATGGGACGCAAACCGGGACAACTCGGCAAACTTAGCTTCGTACTGCGACATGGTCATTTTTTTTGCTCTAACTTGATAAACTCCACCTCCTTCATGTGATGAATACTTTCGGGAAAGTACTTGTCATTGAATAGCTCTTGGAACTTCTCCCAAGACATCTTGAGTGCGTCAGGCTGGGTATGTTTTACAGATTCCCATCAGTAATCTGTCTCTTCACGCAATATAAAGGTTGCAAAGGGAACCTTTTGCTCCTCGGAGCATCCCAAGACATCAAATATCTTGGTGATCTGCTTTAACCACGTCTCCGCCTTAAGTGGTTCTGGCTTTCCCAAAAACTCTGGCGGTCCCAGCTCCTTGAAGCGCTTAGCGTTGACAAAGTGTCATCGTTGCTTATTGTTTCGACCTATATTTTGAACAGGAGTCTCCTTTACCTGATTTTGCATAAATTTCATAAAGCCTCTGATCATCCCATCGTTCATCATTTGGTCAGTGTTGTCATTTGCATGAGGATTGTCGCCTTCCTGATGCACATTATCCTAATTATTGATCTGTGGACTCAACGGTCCTCCTATGCTCCATTGCTATTTTCAACATTCTCGAATGTCATTTTCAAATCGCCACAAAACAAGGGTTAATTAACATATCACATATTATCCCTATATACTCGATCGACCAATTAAATACCAAATAAACTTAGGTAGGTCATACTAGCAAAGGAATTCCCGTCTCTCTCCCTCCTAGTTCTTGTCTCACATCTCACCGGGGATCATATCCCCAAGCTTTGATATAATTTGTGACGCCCCCAAAACAGGTATACATCACCTATTCTGATTCGCCAAATACATGGTACAGAATAAAAATACAATCTTAAATATACAACATGAGCTGTGAGTTTTAATATAAATATTATCTTAGAGACAGTATTCAAACACAAAATAAGTCCTCAATACATTTATTATCACAATACTTCATAGAATAGTGAGGACTACTAATGCTATCATCTGGATCGTCACTCCGTTCCCTGACTAGTCCCTGCTACGTTCTCATTTCCTGAAGAGAACAATGAAAGCAAAAGGGTGAGCTCAACTAGCCCAGTAAGAAATATTATAGCTAAGATAATGCAGAAAAAATTATCATTAGCCTTCAACAGTGTTAAACTGATACAATATAACAAACATCAAGTTTAACTGCAACAGAACAAGCAATCCATTAGAAGAGTCAAGTAGAGAATAAAATCTACTATCTTCTATGATTTAAAAGGTTTTCATCACTTTTATCGCTAAGACTCAGCTTATTAAATAAACCACGTCATCCCTGCACTACGGCCAAGGATATTCATTAGTATCACGACCATAAATTATCCATGCACTACGGGCCAAGGATATTCATGTTTTCATCAATGGTCATGATCATGCCAACAACTGTCCATCAATGCACTACGAGCCAATGATGACTTTTACCATATCATTTGTAACATTACAGTCATGACTATACCGAATAATCCCTGGTCATAATCATACCAAGGCAATCTATGCACTACAGGCCACAGATGACTTTCAACATAATATAAACATGAGGATGATAACAATGACATAATAATTCAAAGATTTATAAGTTAATTTATCCTGAACTCAAAAACGTCCAAATTGCCAACATGATACTGCTTTGCGGAGTAAAATTCAAGAATGCTCAGGATAATATTTCCATGAAAATATACTTGATGAAGCGCAAATATCCAGGATATTCTACTAATTTCATGGAGTATAGAAGCCAAAACTTTAACCAACTGAGTATAATATAATATATGAAACTGCAAATGGATTTTCGCCCGCCATGCGATAATCCACGTAGACAGATCATTTCCACAATTTAATAAGGAATGAATACAAAGGATCATTCACCGTGCATGTGGTAATCCATATAGATAGTTTATTCCAACAAAATAATAAAGAATGGAATAACAGAAGAATTCACCAAGCATGCGATAGCCCACACAGATAGGTTATTCCCAACAGAATAATAAAGAATGGAACGGGTAATGCGAAATTCGCATGCATGTGATATTCCAACATAATAATAAAGAATGGAATAATGAAGAATTTCACCATGTATACCAGTAGTCCACGATATCTGAGTTATTCCAACATAATAATAAGGAATGGAATAACAATAGCTCTCTTCATGAATACTGAAAGAAATAATACCCTTACCTTAGAAAAAATCGAATATGGAATAGTGAGGTGAAGACTTTCTTCTTCTTCTTTCTCTCTATAATTTCTCTCTATAATAATTGCTTTAAAGCTTTAGTGAATTGGTGAGAAATGAAGGAAGAATGAGTAGAAAAATATAGTTTCGATAATTGCACATTTTGGGACTCGAAATATTACAGTATAATACCTCCCTCTTTTTCTTCATTTTTAATTTAGTCCTACAAGTATTATCAAACTTGCACCACCTCCCCTAATAGTAAATAATGTGAATTAATAGTTCAATCATGTGAACCAATAGTCATAATCATGTGAAAATACGAATTATAGTATAGTACCTTCAACTATACCTCCATTTTTAACTTAGTCATGCAAGTATTATCAATCTTGCACCACCTCCCCTAATAGTACAAGAATGTGAATCAATAGTTTACACATGTGAACAAATAGTTATAATCATGTGAATTAATAGCAATTAATTGCTCATTTATCCGGTTAATTACCCGATTGGTCAATATAACCTCCAGACATCAATTATTATCGAAATAAATGTCGACTTCCACTAACACTAACAATTCCAACACAATAGAACTATCAATTTCATCTTTAATCAAGACAAACTACTTCATCATTAATATTATAACTCACAATATTTAACAACCAGATCGTTCCCAGGAAAGAGAGGGCTTTCCGATAAGGATTTCTCCTTATTGGCGCGCAATTAGATGACCAAACCTCTCCTTGACAGAACTTCTAGACATTATAAATATTACAATTTAATAATATGAATAACTTTGTCGTCTCAATTATTGATTTAATAATATATCATATTATACAAATGATACTGTGACAATAATAGAATCAATAATATGAGAGATATGATGCAGCAATTACTATAGCTATAATTAAGTATAACTGAGTGACTTCTCACGTAAGCATCAATAACCAATACCTTGTGCTACTATGCAACAATGTGTATTACTGTACTTTTACTACCGAGTAGTTTAACAGTTTTAATGGTAACACTTCCGCTGTTATTTTTATAAAAAGATAATTATGTCGTTTTCTTACTACGACAATACTTCCGTTGTGGGGTCCACCAATGATTGTGTAAATAAATTTAATATTCCCTGTTAAAACGAATATTCCCCGACCAATCGAATATTATATAACCACTTTCTTACTTTGCAAAATTTGTAAATACTACCCACAACTATAACACTATCTCAAATCCACACCATATTATTAAAAAAATATTTCGAGAAAATTAAATCTTTATTCATAAAATTTGGGGTCTTACAATCTCCCCTCCTTATGAAATTTCGCCCTCGAAATTTACGTACATACCTGGTATGCCGAAGAGGTGAGGATACTTGACTTCATTTCAGATTCTAACTCTTGAGGTATAATCTTTGAGTGTTGAATACGATCCTTCTTATCCAAGATTTTAACACGTATCTCCTCATACGTTAAATCTTCTGCTATCTCGTCTAGTTCTGATTCAATAATGTGGTTCGAGTCGTCCACATATTTACGTAACATCGATACGTGAAAAACGTTATGAACACGCGACATACTTGGCGGTAAAACGAGTCTATAGGCCACAATTCCTACTCAATCAAGGATTTCAAATGGGCCAATAAAATCGAGGGATGAGATTTCCTCTCTTCATCGATTCTTGCTTCTATAATAACGCCCTCTTAAACCTTCTTCTTCACATTCATCAGCTCCAGGTGTGTAGTTTGAGCAGCTTTAACTTTATCGATTAAAGTCGATTCTACTCGTATATTCGTTATCTTCACGTGGGTCCCTAGAATCTTTAACACTATCTTCATCATTTGTAAGTTATACGAAATGGGTTTTTGTGTTAATAACATCGCACTCGTAAACGCATACGATCTTCTACTCAACGCGTCAGCTACCACGTTCTCTCTTCCACAATGATATTGAATGGTAATCTTCTACAGCTCGAGCCAACGTCTTAGGCACATTATACGATCGTTTTAGGTAAAGAAATATTTGAGGGTTTTAGAAATGGGTTTTGTACTGGGGTCAATATAAAATTCGATTTCACACTCTAGGGGTAAGCTAAGAAGTCTTCAAGAATACGTCAGGAAATTTATTAACAATAGAAATATCATCAAAACTGTGACCCTCATCCAAGACATGGATAACACGTCACATTGATATCTATCAACTTGCCACCGTTATTCAAAACGTCTCCTACAAAAAGTTTGGCTTCGGTGGATTCCACACAAAGAAGTCAACAACGAAAGGATCGGGGCTCTTTACATATGGCTTGATATTACAGTAATTAACTTTAGTGGTTTGGTTGCTTGAATTCGCATAACAGGTTGGTTAGGAATATGATATCTAACAACCTTACAAAAAGCATGATGAGTAGTTAACCAATCGATTCCTAAAATTACATCAAAGGCAAGTATTTTCAAAGAGATAAGATCGACAGATAACGTGAAAGTGTCGATTTGAATCAACAAGATTTATAAACAGTGGAGGTAACAAAAGTTTCTCCTAACGAAGTTTCAACCAATAAGTCAAAGTCTAACTTCTCCGTAGTCAAATTTAAACGTTGAGCGCATTCAAGAGAGATAAAAGAATGGATAGAACCGGTATCTAATAAGGTATAGACTTCGCAAGAATTTATAATTAACTAACACGTGCTAACTTCGTTTGGGTTACTCCCTTTTTGAGAAGTCACGAAAAATGCTCTTCCTGAAACCACCGACTTTGTTTTGTCCGCATCCGCCTTTGGTGCCACCGTCCCAGCTGGACTTGACTTTGGTGCACGACAAAATCAAGCTAGGTGACCTTCTCTTCCACAACTGTAATAGGTTTTGGACTGCTGCGTACAGTTTGGAATGATATGTCCCTCCCCTCCGCATTTGAAGCATATGATAGGTGGTCGTTCTCCTTCCTTAACAACGGGTGCTGATGCTGACGTCTTTCCATCATTGTTGAATCTCCTCTTCTTGAAATGTCCATTCTTATTATTTTTTGCCATGATTACCACTGAAGTGGTTACCATTTCTGGCATGTTGATTTCCTCCACACTTATTGTCACCGCTTTGATGACTGCTATCACTGGTATTATCATTTTGCCATCTTTTCTCTTTTGGTTGGGTTGACTCATTATCGCGCTCTAATAACTGAGCCCTATTAACAACATCTGAATACAAACACAGTTTATGAGAGATAAGATATTGACGTATCTCAGGTTTCAAACCTCTTAGAAACATTCACCTCATTCTCTCCTCATTATCAACTAAATGGGACGCAAAACCGACAACTCGGCAAACTTAACCCGTCAGATCGCGACATGGTCATTTTTTTTGCTCTAACTTGATAAACTCCACCTCCTTCATGTGATGAATACTTTCGGGAAAGTACTTGTCATTGAATAGCTCTTGGAACTTCTCCCAAGACATCTTGAGTAGGCCAGTGGGTATGTTTTACAGATTCCCATCAGTAATCTGTCTCTTCACGCAATATAAAGGTTGCAAAGGGAACCTTTTGCTCCTCGGAGCATCCCAAGACATCAAATATCTTGGTGATCTGCTTTAACCACGTCTCCGCCTTAAGTGGTTCTGGCTTTCCCAAAAACTCTGGCGGTCCCAGCTCCTTGAACTGCTTAGCAGTGACCAGCCGTGCGTTGCTATTGTTTCGACCTATATTTTGAACAGGAGTCTCCTTTACCTGATTTTGCATAAATTTCATAAAGCCTCTGATCATCCCATCGTTCATCATTTGGTCAGTGTTGTCATTTGCATGAGGATTGTCGCCTTCCTGATGCACATTATCCTAATTATTGATCTGTGGACTCAACGGTCTCCTATGCTCCATTGCTATTTTCAACATTCTCGAATGTCATTTTCAAATACTGCCACAAAACAAGGGTTAATTAACATATCACATATTATCCCTATACTCTGACCGACCAATTAAATACCAAATAAACTTAGGTAGGTCATACTAGCAAAGGAATTCCCCGTCTCTCCCCTCCTAGTTCTTGTCTCACATCTCAGTCAGGGATCATATCCCCAAGCTTTGATACCAGCTGTGACGCCCCCAAAACAGGTATACATCACCTATTCTGATTCGCCAAATACATGGTACAGAATAAAAATACAATCTTAAATATACAACATGAGCTGTGAGTTTTAATATAAATATTATCTTAGAGACAGTATTCAAACACAAAATAAGTCCTCAATACATTTATTATCACAATACTTCATAGAATAGTGAGGACTACTAATGCTATCATCTGGATCGTCACTCCGTTCCCTGACTAGTCCCTGCTACGTTCTCATTTCCTGAAGAGAACAATGAAAGCAAAAGGGTGAGCTCAACTAGCCCAAGAAGAAATATTATAGCTAAGATAATGCAGAAAAAATTATCATTAGCCTTCAACAGTGTTAAACTGATACAATATAACAAACATCAAGTTTAACTGTAACAGAACAAGCAATCCATTAGAAGAGTCAAGTAGAGAATAAAATCTACTATCTTCTATGATTTAAAAGGTTTTCATCACTTTTATCGCTAAGACTCAGCTTATTAAATAAACCACGTCATCCCTGCACTACGGCCAAGGATATTCATTAGTATCACGACCATAAATTATCCATGCACTACGGGCCAAGGATATTCATGTTTTCATCAATGGTCATGATCATGCCAACAACTGTCCATCAATGCACTACGAGCCAATGATGACTTTTACCATATCATTTGTAACATTACAGTCATGACTATACCGAATAATCCCTGGTCATAATCATACCAAGGCAATCTATGCACTACAGGCCACAGATGACTTTCAACATAATATAAACATGAGGATGATAACAATGACATAATAATTCAAAGATTTATAAGTTAATTTATCCTGAACTCAAAAACGTCCAAATTGCCAACATGATACTGCTTTGCGGAGTAAAATTCAAGAATGCTCAGGATAATATTTCCATGAAAATATACTTGATGAAGCGCAAATATCCAGGATATTCTACTAATTTCATGGAGTATAGAAGCCAAAACTTTAACCACCCGAGTATAATAGAATATATAAAATCGCAAATGGATTTTTTTCGCCATGCGATAATCCACGAGAATGCATCATTTCCACAATTTAATAAGGAATGAATACAAAGGATCATTCACCGTGCATGTGGTAATCCACATAGACAGTTTATTCCAACAAAATAATAAAGAATGGAATAACAGAAGAATTCACCAAGCATGCGATAGCCCACACAGATATGTTATTCCCAACAGAATAATAAATAATGGAACCAGGTAATGCGAAATTCGCACAGACAGGATATTCCAACATAATAATAAAGAATGGAATAACAGAAGAATTTCACCATGTATACGGTAGTCCACGTATACAGGTTATTCCAACATAATAATAAGGAATGGAATAACAATAGCTCTCTTCATGAATACGAAAGAAATAATACCCCTTACCTTAGAAAGAAACTGGATATTGGAATAGTGAGGAGGTAGCGACTTCTCTTCTTCTTTCTCTCTATAATTTATCTCTATAATAATTGCCTCTAAAGCTTTAGTGAATTGGTGAGAAATGAAGGAAGAATGAGCTTCTATTTATAGAAAAATATAGTTTCGATAATTGCACATTTTGGGGCTCTCAAATATTACAAAGATAATACCTCCCTCGTTTTCATCGTTTTTAATTTAGTCCTACAAGTATTATCAAACTTGCACCACCTCCCCTAATAGTAAATAATGTGAATTAATAGTTCAATCATGTGAACCAATAGTTATAATCATGTGAAAATACGAATTATAGTATAGTACCTTCAACTATACCTCCATTTTTAACTTAGTCATGCAAGTATTATCAATCTTGCACCACCTCCCCTAATAGTACAAGAATGTGAATCAATAGTTTACACATGTGAACAAATAGTTATAATCATGTGAATTAATAGCAATTAATTGCTCACTTATCCGGTTAATTACCCGATTGGTCAATATAACCTCCAGACATCAATTATTATAGAAATAAATGTCGACTTCCACTAACACTAACAATTCTAATACAATGGAACTATCAATTTCATCTTTAATCAACACAAACTAATTCATCATTAATATTATAACTCACAATATTTAACAACCAGGTCGTTCCCAGGAAAGAGGGGGCTTTCCGATAAGGATTTCTCCTTATTAGCGCGCAATTAGATGACCAAACCTCTCCTTAACAGAACTTCTAGACATTGTAAATATTATAATTTAATAATATAAATAACTTTGTTGTCTCAATTATTGATTTAATAATATATCATATTATACAGATGATACTGTGACAATAATCGAATCAATAATATGAGAGATATGATGCAGCAATTACTATAGCAATAATTGAGTATAACTGGGTGACTTCTCATGTAAGCATCAATAACCAATACCTTGTGCTACTATGCAACCATGTGTATTACTGTACTTTTACTACCGGGTAGTTTAACAGTTTTAATGGTAACACTTCCGCCGTTATTTTTATAAAAAGATAATTATGTCGTTTTCTTACTACGACAATACTTCCGTTGTGGGGTCCACCAATGATTGTGTCGTCGTAAGAATATTCCCTGTTAAAACGAATATTCCCCGACCAATCGAATATTATATAAACACTTTCTTACTTTACAAAATTTGTAAATACTACCGACAACTATAACACTATCTCAAATCCACACCATATTATTAAAAAAATATTTCGAGAAAATTAAATCTTTATTCATAAAATTTGGGGTCTTACAAAAATGCTTTCACTTAATATTTGAAACTTTTTAATCATACAAAGTGTTAGCATGAAATGATAAAAGCAACTGCTAATACTTTACATCAAAAGTAAGCAGTTATTATTATCTACAGGGCAGAGGGAGTTTCTACCCTTGTCGACAAATGCAAGGAGTGCTTATCCAATTGCCAAGGGTGAAGTCCTGGTGGACAGTAGTGATGAAGGGGTTGTTGTCGTCCTCCTTCTCCTGAATGATGACCATATTGTCTGGACAATCATCATCAGGAATGTCTTTGTTCATACCCTCTGTATGGACTATGACGCACATGTTTGACAACCACCTTGCAGTGTCTTATTTACGTCTCTGATCCTTTTCCTCCGCCTCGAGATCTGGAATCAAGACTTCCTATCCTTTGACCAGTATCGACTTAGGAAACAACATAGCTACCACATGGTCAGGAACCTTTAATGAAGGTCGTACCAGCTCAATATCTGTAGGTTGAGCCAATCACCATGTGACTGAAGATGAAGGAACCTATTTGTGCTTGTGAGGATTCATGTGAGTGGACCTAGAAGAATAGCCTAGCCCGGCTGTCCCTGTTTGACTGGGAATTTGAATTGGGCGCTTGACACTCTGATGATCCTTTCCTAGCCCTTATCTAGGCTAAAAAACCAATGATATCATCTCTTGAATTTCTGACATTACCTCGACAGAAACTCTGGGTTTCAAATGTGGTGCCCTAATAGTTTGATAGTGAGTGTTGCTCACCTCAAGGGCCTGGAAGCTGACAGGCTCAACTTCTGCATTGAAACTGTTGATTGGTATATCACCTTATACAGGACATTTTGGCTCAGCATTAACAGTGATCAGGCTACTATTAATGATGTATTTGAGCTGCTGATGAAGGGTGGAAGGGATGGCTCCAGCCATGTGAATCTACGGTCTTCCCAAAAGTAGGTTGTATCCTGTAGCTATTTTGAGCACATGAAAGGATACACAGAATGCATGTGGACCAATCTCCACAGGTAGTTCAATCTCTTCGACAGCATTTTATCGGGATCCATCAAAAGCTTTGATAATTGTATGGCTACTTCGGATCTTGTTGAGATTGATATTCATTTTCTCCAAGGTGGCGTAAGGGCAGATGTTTAAGGATGATCCCCAATCTATCAAAACACCTCCCACCATGTATCCAGAGGGCATAACCGCTATGTGCAGCAGTTTGTAGTGACCCGTCCCTTCGAGAGGAATGTAACCAGATGATGGAACTCTTCAACATCCACTATTTTTGGTAAGTGGGCTTCTTCTAAGACTCTCAATAGGACCTTCCTATGATCTTCTGAAGAGAAAACCAAGTCCAGTATAGAAATCTGTTGTGGAGCTTCTTTCAAGCTTAAAACCACCTTGGCTTCATTGTGCCCCATATTACAGAGGAATTCTTCAATCTTCTCCATGCAAACTTTCCCCTTTGACTTGATGGTGGGCTTCATCACCCGGTGGGGAAGGTATAGTGGATTCTTTTTTGACACTGTAGTAGTTGTATTTAATGTGGATCCTTCATGTGACGCCCCCAAAATAGGTATACATCACCCATTCTGAGTCGTCAATAACATGGTACAGAAACAACTACAACTTTATTAATACAACCCATAAACTGTGAGTTTAAATACAAATATTGTCATCTAGACAATATACATACCCAACTAAGTCCTCATTACAATTATTGATACAATACTTTACAAAAATGGTGAGGACTACTAAAACAACTTCCTAGAACCTTCATTCCAGCATTCTCACTAGTACTCGCTACATTCTCGCCTCTTGAGAAGAAAAATGGAACAAAAAGGAAAAGGGTGAGATCAACTAGCCTAGTAAAGAATATTATGACTAAGATAATATAGAACAAATTATCGTTAGTCTTCAACAGGAAAAATCTGATAAAATACAATAGACAACAAGTTTTGGATCAATATTCGCATAAATGAAATAATAATTCATAGAAGAGTTACGTAGAGAATGAAATCTACTACTATCTATAAATTTAAAAGTCCATCATCAATATTTATATCAGTAACATCAATCAATATACATCTTGAATCAAATATTCATCTTTGCACTACAAAAGCCAAAGATATTCATCGATTAGTCATGTTCATCTCAACACATGTTCATCTTTGCATTTACGGCCAAAGATATTCATTATAAAATTATTTATCTTTGCACTACTGGTCAAAGATATTCAATAATATCATCATTTAGGGGTGAGGATGATGAAAATATTTTAAAGGAAGCGAATCCGGTGAAACAAAAGAATAAATATCAAGGATTCAGTATTTCGGTTATTTCATGTCCAAAATACCTCATAAATAATCATAGTGAAGTAAAATTCAAGAATGATCAAAACATGGATACAATCAAAGCTAGTATCCATAATAGATATTTTGGACGAAAAGGAAAAATTTCATTTTTCGATGAATAGTGTTAATGTCGATTAAGTGAATAGTGTAATGTCGTGAGTATCGTGAATAATAACCCCGACACAAAAAGTTCCAAATTTGAATAAAAGTTTAGATTAATACTTTGGCATAATGATATTGAAAGAAATAATATCATATATGAAAAAAATAACATCCCTTACCTCGAAAAGATAGTACTCCTTACTAGAATACTAGATATAGTGCTGAAGGGAACTTGCACCGTATAGCAACACTCAAGGTATCAAAATACTCACAAGAATAATCTCAATATATCGAGAGAGAAATAGAGAGAAAACTTCAGTTTCTGGTGTGATTTTCAATTCTAACCTAAGCAGCCTATTTATAGGAAAATGCTTAGAACACCAAAGCAGAAAATTTAATATAATATTAATATATTTATCAAATTTTCCTTAGCCCATCTCTAGACATCTGATTTAAGCACTTGGCACATGTTAATGATGTCCACAAAATACAAAAAATGTTTTTTATCAAAAAAACAAATAAAACTTCCAAAAATTAATTATTTCAGAACTTCAATAATTCATAATAAATAGCCCTTTTATCAGAAAAATTCAAATCACGTGTTTTTTCCATAGGGAATTTCATTCTCTACAACTTTATAGAAGAAAGTATTTCCACATTCCAAACAGAAATTGACCGAAATTCACAAACGGGCAATTTTACAGGTTATAATCAAATTTCGATCAAGAATTGGGGTCTACCGACACACAAAACATGTGTTAATCATTTAATGAAACAAAAATACTCTTTCCTCCTCATATACTCATATATCCCACATTTATTGTAAAAATATCACTATTATTATATTATTAAAATAATATATTTAAATGAATTATTTTATCAGAAAAAGATAAAATATTAATTTTCAACAATTGTCACATTAAAAATTTTCCCCATCTATATCCACATAAAATCAATATTTTCATCATCATATAAATCAATAATTAATTATTCACAAATAATATTATAGAATCACAATACTGACAACCAGGCAGTTCCCAGGAAAGAAGGGGCTTTCCAATAAGGATCTCTCCTTACTGGCGCACAATTAAATGACCAAACCTCTCCTTAGACAGAACTTTCTAGACATTGCCAATAATGTTATCTAATAATATTATTTAGATAATATGAATTATTGCTCCGATAATAGAAAATACTATGCAATGACAATTACTAAAACAACAGTAATATAAAATATCAACTCAGTAATTATTGAATCAATAAAATAAAATACTGAACAGTAATTACTGTAACAATTATTGAGTAGTGCCTTCTTACGTAAGAATCAATAATTGGTGTAATACCGTGTGTTACTGTGTTTTAACCACCGAGTATTCCAACAGTATTAACGGTAACAACTACACCGTTATTTATAACCAACTTATTCTTGTCGTTTTCTTCATCCAATCACTTTTCGTCATGGGGCCCACATAAGGCTGCGCCGTCGTACGAATATTCCCCGACAGTAAAAATATTCCTCGACCAAACGAATATTCCTCGTCAACAATGAATATTTTAAAACCACTTGCTTGTTTGAAATAATTGCGCATTTTACCCATAACTTACCACATTAATCAAATCAACCCTTACTATTTCAAGATAATAAATAGAGGAAATTTAATTTTATTAAATAATAAGTTGGGGTCTTACACTTCAGCCTCTCCATAATTCCATGACACTTTCTTGAGGATGACAACATGATATTGTGGCCTGAATGGCAATATGATTGGCTTTGGCACAACCACTTTCAAATGATTTTCAACGCCTTTGAGCTGAATTAGTTATATTGTACATGGTGCGGCAGCCAAATCTTCCTCAGAGGATACAACTGCTACAACATCCTTCCATTTTGTAGGAAATGTGTCTCCACTCTCAAGTAATACAGCGTCATTGTCTGTCATCTGTAGGACACCGCTATCAATTAGGTTCTGAATAAGATGGCGGAGTGCCCAGTATTCCTTAGTGTTGTGACCGCGAAAGTGGGACTGGTATTGCCATACTCCATTAGAATCAAACTGTCTTGAGCGGGAGCTGATTGAAGGTAACAAATCTGTTATTCTTCCCTCATTGATCAGCATTGTAATATCTCTTCCATCGGTTGGCCTAAATAGGTGAATTCCCTTTTATTGGCGAAGTCCCAATGGCCTGAATGGCATGTTCTTTTTGCAATTTTATCCTCCAAGGTTTCACCTTCTAGAGTATATGGTGGAGTACTTATAATAAGAGGAAGGAGGCTAGCATGTTCCTAGCTAAATAATTGACGTGTAACTTGGTGCTGATGAACCACTAATTCTGCCAATTGGTTGACTTGCTCGCTAAGAGCCTTCATTTTCCGTTCCATCATAAACTGGAACTGTGCATAATCCCATTTGTCAACATTGTCCTTATTGGTTTGGGATGATCCACCAACATAATGGGAACTTTGACCACTGTTCCAACTAATCATGTTAACCTCCTCTTCCTTTTGTTGAGGGAGAGGGTTGTCTTGCACATGGGGTTGGTCGGGTTTGGTCACCATGATCTCACCATTGTCAATTAAATCCTGAATTTTATGCTTCAGGGGCCAACAATCTTGAGTATCATGGCATGGAGCTCCAGCATGATAAGCGCACTTCCTACTAGCATTAAAACCCTTTCCACTCAGGTTGGCTGGTGGAAAAAGAGGAGTAATTTTCTTCTGAGTTGTCAGAAGTTTGAGAATGTTCTTGAGTGAGTCCTCTAGGGGTGTGAACACTCGAGTGCGTCTGACTTCTCCACCTTTTGGCAATGGAGGGTTTGAAGACTATGCTTGGAAAGGGGAGTAGTTTTTCCTCTTAATAGGCATGTTCTGACTGCCTTTTTGTCCTTGTAGTATCAAGGAAACATGCTCATCTTTCTTCTTATGGACCCTCCTGGGGTTATTTCCATAACTTCCAGATTGGATGTGTTCAGCTACAGCTTTTAATGCGGCAAGGTCTTGAATCTTCCTAGACTTCAATCCCATCTCAGCCATTTCTCTATGTTTGATCATTTCAGAGAATGGATTGCCTATGCCAGCTAATATCCTCACATAAAAAGGAGCTTCTTGAATGTCTATGAAGGTCATCACTAATTCAGACTTAGTCATAGATGGAATAACTTGAGCAGTAAGGCGCCTCCACTATAAGACCCCAAACATATTATAAATGAAATTGAATTTCCTCTATTTATTATTTTGAAATAGTAAGGGTTGATTTAATTAATGTGGTTAGTTATGGGTAAAATGCGTAAATATTTCAAATAAGCAAGCGGTTATAAAATATTCATTGTTGTCGGGGAATATTCGTTTGGTCATGGAATATTCTTCTTTGCTTGGGAATATTAAATGCGATGTCGCAGCCTTGTGTGGGCCCCATAACGGAAAGTGATTAGATGAAGAAAACGACAAGTATAAGTTGTTTATAAATAACGGCGTAGTTTTTACTGTTAATACTGTTGGAATACCCGGTGGTTAAAACACAGTAGCACACGGTATTGCACCAATTATTTATTCTTACGTAAGAAGGCACTACTCAATAATTGTTACAGTAATTACTGTTCAATATTTTATTTTATTGATTCAATAATTGCTACGTTAATATTTTATATTATTGTTGTTTCAATAATTGTCACTACACAGTATTTTTAATTATCATATCAATAATTCATATTATTTGAATAATATTATTAGATAGCATTATTGACAATGTCTAAAAAGTTCTGTCTAAAGAGAGGTTTGGTCACCTAATTGCGCGATAAGGAGAAATTATGGAGAACTACACTTTGGTTGTCAATATTGTGATTCTGTAATATTATTTGTGAATAAATAATTTTTGATTTATATGATAAGGAAAATATTCATTATATGTGGATATAAATGGAGAAATTTTTAAAGTGACAATTGTTGAAAATTTGATATTTTATCTTTTCTGATAAAATAATTTATTTAAATATATTATTATATTTTAATAATATAATAATGGTGATATTTTTATAATGAATGTGGGATATATGAATAAATGAGGAGGAAGAGTATTTTTGTTACTAAAAATATTTAAAACATGTTTTTCATGTTTTTGGACCCCATTTCTTGACAGAAATTTGATTATAGCCTGTAAAATCGTTCGTATGTAGATTTCGGTCAATTTCTGTTTAGAATTTGGAAAAACTTAAACTTGCAAAGTTGTAGAGAATTAAATTTCCTATGGAAGGGACATAAGATTCGAATTTTTCTAATAAAATGGCTATTTATTTTGAATTATTGAAGCGCTGAAGTTCCGGAATAATTGATTTTTGGAAGTTTTAATTGTTTTATTTAAGAAAAACGTTTTTGACACATGGGTGGGCCCCACTTGCACATGTTAATGGCTGAAATTAAATGTCTTTGGTGTGCATAGGAATTTATAATAAATATATTAATATTTTATTAAATTTTCTACTTTGGTGTTCTAAGCAATTTCCTATAAATAGGGTGCTTAGGTTAGAATTGAAGATCACACCAGAAACAAGTTTTCTCTCTGTCTCTCTCTATATTATCGAGCGCATTCTTGTGAGTATTTTGATACTTTGAGTGTTGTTATACGATACAAGTTCCTTCAAAGAATATATCCAAAGATTCGGTCAAAATCTTGTCTTTTTTCGAGGTAAGGGATGTTATTTTTTTAAAATGATATTATTTCTTCTAATATCAATATGCCGGAATATTGGTAAGATTTTTCTTGTGAAATTCTTGTTTTTTAGTGTCGGAGTTACTATTCACGTATACAACACTATTCACGTATATGGCACTATTCACGAATACGACACTATTCACAGAAAAATTAAATTTTCATTTTTTTGTCCAAAATATTTATTATGGATACTAGCTTTGATTGTATCCATGTTTTGATCATTCTTGAATTTTGCTCCACTATGATTATTTATGAAGTATTTTTGAACTCGAATTGTTTAAAGTACGAATCCTTAATATTTGTTCTTTTGTTTCACTGGATTTGTTTTCTTTAAAATATTTTTCATCATCCTCAGTCCTAAATAATGATATTACTGAATATCTTTGGCCTGTAGTGCAAAGATGGTTGATTTTCTTATGAATATCTTTGGCCATAGGGCAAAGATGTACAGGTGTTGAGATGAACATGACCAACTGATGAATATCTTTGGCCTGTAGTGCAAAGATGAATATTTGATCTATGATGTATATTGATTGATGTTACAGGGATAAAATATTGATGATGGACTTTTAAATTCATAGATAATAGTAGATTTCATTCTCTACGTAACTCTTCTATGAATTATTATTTCACATCGAATATTGATCCGAAACTTGTTGTCTATTATATTCTATCGATTTTTTCCTCGTGAAGACTAACGATAATTTGTTCTATATTATCTTAGTCATAATATTCTTTATTGGGCTAGTTGAGCTCACCCTTTTCTTTTTGTTCCATTTTTCTTCTCGTGAGGCTAGAATGTGTAGCAGTACTAGTAGGGGGTATGGAATGATAGTTCTAGAAGTTGTTTTAGTAGTCCTCACCATTTTGTAAAATATTGTATCAATAATTGTAATGAGGACTTATTTGAGTGTGGATGTTGTCTAGATGACAATATTTGTATTTAAACTCACAGTTTATGTGTTGTCATATTTTGCACGACAATTATATTAATAAAGTTGTAGTTGTTTCTGTACCATGTATTTGGCGACTCAGAATGGGTGTTGTATACCTATTTTGGGGGCGTCACAATTGGTATCAGAGCTTAGGGATATGATCTCTGGCGGAGATCGGGGAATAGAACTAGGAGGGGAGAGACGAGTAAATCCTTCACTAGTGTGTCCTACCTAAGCTTATTTTTGGTTGGTCAGTATATAGGGATATTATGTGATATGTTAATTTCTTTAATTAACCCTTGTCTTATGGAAGTATTTGAGAATGGCGACTGAGAATGTTAACAGTGGAGTAAATGAGACCGTGGAGACACCTTACTCACCAATGAGGAGAACGTGTAGCAGGCCGACAATGTTCTTCCTGTAAACACCACCACTGAGCAGACGATGAACGACGGGATGTTTAGACTTTGATTTATCTGTGGAGACTCCATTAGGAGAAACTTTCATCACATCAACTGTTTATAAATCTTGTTTGATCCAAGTTGGCACCATCACATTACCTGTTGACCTTATCTCTTTAACGATACTTGCTTTTGATTTGATTTTAGGGATTGCTTGGTTAACTACTCATCATGCCAAAATTGATTATTTTTGTAAGGTTGTTAGTTTTCATATTTCTAACCAACTTATTATACGAATTCAAGTAACTAAACCACTAAAATCAACCATTGTCATATCAAGTCATAAAGCTATTCGTTTATTGAAAAACGGATGTCAAGCTTTCTTAGCCCATGTTATGGATTTGAATAAAGACACGTCAGATTTGAATAATATTCCTGTTGTTAGTAAATTTCCGGCGTATTTCTGAAGAACTTCTGGTCTACCCTAGAACGTGAAGTTGAATTCGTTATTGATCTTGAACTGGTACAAAGCCCATTTCTAAAACCCATATCGAATGGCTCTATTGAACTTCGAGGAGTTAAAGGTCCAACTATAGGAGTTATTGAACATCGGTTTCATTCGCCCTAGTACATCTCTTTGGGGTGCTCTGTTTTATTTGTAAAGAAGAAAGCGAGGAGTATGCGACTTTTGTATTGACGATCGAGAATTGAACCATGTCACCATCAAGAATAGTATCCGCTACCTCGCATTGATGACTGTTTTTGACCGATTGTAAGGAGCACAATTCTTTTCAAAGATCGATCTTCATTCGGATATCATCGGTGAAGATTAGAGGCGAGGATATTCCAAAGCGCCTTGAACTCGGTATGGGCATTATGAATTCTTAGTCATGCCTTTTGGATTGACTAATGCTCCTGTGACTCTCATGGATATGATGAACCGAATATTAAAGGAATATTTGGATCAGTTCGTTGTTATCTTTATTGATGACATCCTCATATATTCCAAAAGCCGTGAAGATCATGAGCACCATTTGAAGCTGGTACTCCAAAGGCTTCGTGAAAAAAAGCTTTATGCTAAGTTGAAGAAATGCGAGTTCTGGCTTGAAGAAGTACCATTCCTTGGGCACGTGGTGTCAAAACATGGAGTATCTGTTGACCCAGCAAAGATTGAAGCAATACAAAGTTGGGAGCAACCGAAGTCGGTGACCAAAGTACGTAGCTTTCTGGGCTTAGCTGGTTATTATCAAAGATTCGTGGAAGGATTTTCTCAAATCGCTACTCCGTTAACTCAGCTAACTCGGGAGGATACAAAATTCGTATGGAGCGAGGAATGCGAGAAGAGTTTCCAAGAGCTTAAGAGGAGACTCATTTAAGACTGTTACGACATAATACTATGCAGTTCGGATGGATTTGTTATCTCTGATGATGCTTGTGCAAAGGGTTAGGATGTGTTCTCATGCAACATGGGAAAGTCATAGCCTATGCCTCGCGACAACTTAAAGAATATAAGAGAAATTATCCTACTCATGATCTAGAGTTGGCGGCAGTCGTTTTCACGCTAAAGATCTGGAGGCACTATCTATATGGGGAGAAAGTGGAGATATATTCAGATCATAAAAGCCTCAAATATTTCTTCACTCAAAAGGAACTCAACATGCGGCAACAATGTTGGCTCGAGCTGTTGAAAGATTACAACCACACTATTCAATACCATCCTGGAAAAGCAAACGTAGTAGCTGACGCGTTGAGTAGAAGATCATATGCTGGAACGAGTGCAATGTTGTTAATGCAAAGGCCTATTTTGTGTGATTTACAAAAGATGAAGATAGAATTCAAGACTCTGGGGACCCATGCGATGATGTCAAGTATACGCGTAGAACTAAACTTAAACCAATAAAGTTAAAGTTGCTCAAGCTACAGACCCGGAGCTGATGCGTATGAAGAAGAAAGTACAAGAAGGTGTTATTCTAGAAGCAAGAATCGATGAAGAAGGAATACTTCGAGTCCACTCCAGACTTTGTGTTCCTAATGACTCTGATTTAAAATACAAGATCATGATGGAGGCACACAATACACCATTTGCAATCCATCCTGGAAGTACAAAAATGTATCGTGATCTTCGACATACATTTTGGTGGAACAATATGAAGAGAGAGATTGCAAAGTTTATCTCGAGGTGTTTAACTTGTCAACGTGTAAAGGCGGAGCATCAAGTACCTAAGGGTCCATTGCAACCACTTGAGATTCCAAAATGGAAGTGGGAACACATTACCATGGATTTTGTTACGGGTCTTCCCACGGTTTCTCAAGGTATAGATGTTATTTGGGTTATTGTTGATAGATTAACCAAGTCTGCTCATTTCTTGCCGATACGGGAGACTTATTCCCTTGAACGTCTTGCTCTTATGTACGTAAATGAGATTGTGAGATTGCATGGCATGCCAGTATCCATAGTATCGGATCGTGACCAAAGATTCACTTCATGATTTTGGGTTAGCTTGCAAAAAGCTATAGGCACGGATTTGTGATTCAGTTCGGCATACCATCCTCAAATGGACGAACAATCAGAGAGGACTATTCAAACTCTTGAAGATCTATTAAGACTTTGTGACCTAGACTTCAAAGGGAGTTGGGATAAGTATTTACCATTGGTGGAATTCTCCTACAACAACAGTTATCAGGCAAGTATAGGTGTGGCCCCATTTGAAGCGTTATATGGATGAAAGTGTTGCCCTCTAGTATGTTGGGATGAGGTGGGTGAAGTAACATTGTTGGGACTAGAGTTGGTATGTATGACTACAGAAAAGATCCAAATGATTCGACAACGTATAAAAACGGCACAGGATCGACAAAAAAGTTATGTGGATCTTCATCGAAAGGACGTGGAATTTAGTATTGGGGATCATGTATTATTGCATGTTGCTCCATGGAAGGGAGTTACAAGATTTGGGAAGAGAGGAAAGTTCAATCCATGATTTATTGGTCCATTTTAGATTCTTAACCCAGTAGGAAATGTGGCCTATAGACTCGCGTTACCTCCAAGTATGTCTCGTGTTCATAATGTTTTTCACATATATGTGCTTCGTAAATATGTGAAAGACCCAAACCACGCTATTGAGTTAGAACCGGACAAGATAGCCGAAGACTTAACATATGAAGAGGTACCTGTCAAAATCTTGGATAGGAAGGAGCATGTCCTACGCACAAAGGTCATACCACAAGTCAAAGTTTTATGGAGGAACCATGCTATTGAGGAAATGACCTGAGAGTTGGAAACAGAAATGAAAGCGAGGTATCCTCACCTTTACGAAACACCAGGTACGTACGTCAATTTCGAGGATAAAATTTCATAAGGAGGGGAGGTTGTAAGACCCCAAACTTATTATAAATGAAATTGAATTTCCTCTATTTATTATTTTGAAATAGTAAGGGTTGATTTGATTAATGTGGTTAGTTATGGGTAAAATGCGTAAATATTTCAAATAAGCAAGTGGTTATAAAATATTCATTGTTGTCGAGGAATATTCGTTTGGTCGTGGAATATTCTTGCTGTCGAGGAATATTCGTACGACGTCGCAGCCTTGTGTGGGCCCCATAACGGAAAGTGATTGGATGAAGAAAACGACAAGTATAAGTTATTTATAAATAATGGCGTAGTTTTTACCGTTAATACTGTTGGAATACCTGGTGGTTAAAACACAGTAGCACACGGTATTGCACCAATTATTGATTCTTATGTAAGAAGGCACTACTCAATAATTATTACAGTAATTACTATTCAATATTTTATTTTATTGATTCAATAATTGCTACGTTGATATTTTATATTATTGTTGTTTCAATAATTGTCACTACATAGTATTTTTTATTATCATATCAATAATTCATATTATTTGAATAATATTATTAGATAACATTATTGATAATGTCTAGAAAGTTACATCTAAGGAGAGGTTTGGTCACCTAATTGCGGCTTGATAAGGAGAAATCCTTATTGGAAAGCCCCCCTCTTTCTGGGAGCTACTTTGATTATCGATATTGTGATTACGTAATATTATTTGTGAATAATTAATTATTGATTTATATGATAAGAAAATATTCATTTTATGTGGATATAGATGGAGAAAATTTTAAAGTGACAATTGTTGAAAAATTGATATTTTATCTTTTCTGATAAAATAATTCATTTAAATATATTATTATATTTTAATAATATAATAATGGTGATATTTTTACAATGAATGTGGGATATATGAATAAATGAGGAGGAAGAGTATTTTTTTTATTGAAAATATTTAAAACATGTTTTTCATGTTTTTGGACCCCATTTCTTGACAGAAATTTGATTATGGCCTGTAAAATCGTTCGTATGTGGATTTCGGTCAATTTTTGTTTAAAATTTGGAAAAACTTAAACTTGCAAAGTTGTAGAGAATTGAATTTCCTATGGAATGGACATAAGATTCGAATTTTTCTGATAAAAAGGCTATTTATTATGAATTATTGAAGCTCCGAAGTTCCAGAATAATTGATTTTTAGAACTTTTAATTGTTTTATTTAAGAAAAACATTTTTACACTTGGGTGGGCCCCACTTGCACATGTTAATGGCTGAAATAAGATGTCTTTGGTGTGCTTAGGAATTTATAATAAATATATTAATATTTTATTAAATTTTCTGCTTTGGTGTTCTAAGCAATTTCCTATAAATAGGGTGCTTAGGTTAGAATTGAAAATCACACTAGAAACAAGTTTTCTCTCTTTGTCTCTCTCTATATTATCGAGCGTATTCTTGTGAGTATTTTGATACTTTGAGTGTTGTTATACGATACAAGTTTCTTCTTGACAATATATATCCGATATTCGGTGTAAATCTTGTCTTTTCGAGGTAAGGGATGTTATTTTTTTTAAAATGATATTATTTCTTCTAATATCATTATGCCGGAATATTGGTAAGATTTTTCTTGTAAAATTCTTACCTTTTAGTGTCGGGATTACTATTCATGTATACAATACTATTCACGTATACGGCATTATTCACGAATACAACACTATTCACAGAAAAATTAAATTTTCATTTTTTTGTCCAAAATATCTATTATGGATACTAGCTTTGATTGTATCCATGTTTTGATCATTCTTGAATTTTGCTCCACTATAATTATTTATGAAGTATTTTTGAACTCGGATTGTTTAAAGTATGAATCCTTAATATTTATTCTTTTGTTTCACTGGATTCATTTTCTTTAAAATATTTTTCATCATCCTCAGTCCTAAATAATGATATTACTGAATATCTTTGACCTGTAGTGCAAAGATGGTTGATTTTCTTATGAATATCTTTGGCCGTAGTGCAAAGATGTACAGGTGTTGAGATGAACATGACCAACTGATGAATATCTTTGGCCTGTAGTGCAAAGATGAATATTTGATCTATGATGTATATTGATTGATGTTACAGGGATAAAATATTGATGATGGACTTTTAAATTCATAGATAATAGTATATTTCATTCTCTACGTAACTCTTCTATGAATTATTATTTCTGCTGCAAATATTGATCTGAAACTTGTTGTCTATTATATTCTATCAGGTTTTTTCCCGTTGAAGACTAACGATAATTTGTTACGTATTATCTTAGTCATAATATATTCTTCTTGGGCTAGTTGAGCTCACCCTTTTCTTTTTTGTTCCATTTTTCTTCTCAGGAGGCGAGAATGTAGCGAGTACTAGTCGGGGTATAGAATGATGGTTCTAGAAGTTGTTTTAGTAGTCCTCACCATTTTGTAAAATAGTGTATCAATAATTGTTATGAGGACTTATTTGAGTGTGCATATTGTCTAGATGACAATATTTGTATTTAAACTCACAGTTTATCTGTTGTCGTATTTTGCACGACAATTGTATTAATAAAGTTGTAGTTGTTTCTGTACCGTGTATTTGGCGACTCAGAATGGGTGTTGTATACCTATTTTGGGGGGCGTCACATCCACCTTTGGGCATACTCTCTAAAAGACTCATTAACTTGTTTCTTGACCTTGGTAATTTGATACCGGTCTAGAGCCATCTGAGTTTGGAATTTGTACTGGCTGAGGAAGGCATGGGCTAGCTCTTCCCAACTATGAATCTTAGAGTTGTCTAATCTGGTATACCATGCTCTGGCTTCTCCAGTCAGACTTTTCTGAAACAGCTGCATTCTGAGCTTTTCATCCTTGGCATACGATCCGAGTTCTCCAATGAATACCTTCAAATGTGTGTAGGGATCTCCCAATCCATCATACTTTTCAAAATCAAGAGTCTTGAATTTTTCTGGATAATGAACCCCAGGAAATATACAAAGGTCTAACTATGAAACACTCCCGTGTGCTCCAATCCCCTTGATAGACCAAATGATCTCTTCTATTTGTAGGACTTTCTTCCTAATCTCACTAGTGTCTGCATCTTCTCAGAGATAGGTGATTTCAGGAGTTTTGTTGGTTTTGTCCAACTCAGACTCAGGTACTGGAACTTCTTTGTCCGGACCCTGGGTTCCTCCATGTGTAGAGGATTCTATATGTAGGGGTATTTATGGAACCGGAGTGGACTTGTGTAGTTCTTTGAGCAGAACAGCCAACTCTGTAATTTGATTGCTTAATCCATCGAACTCCTCACGAGAGACAATAGTAGGATTAGGCTGACCAGATGTAACCATGCTTGGCTGTAGGCTTTTTTCCTTTTTGGACTTGGAACGGGTTACCGGATCAATTGCTTCCCTACAAAAAGACTTATATAGTTTAGTCTTAGGGAATGTAGAAATGTTACATGCTATGTAATGTGTCCGTTTTAGGGGTATTATCCTGCAAAACGGATGTCAGTTGTTTATATGACAAAATAGCATGACAGGTTTTGATATAAAAGGGAATGCATATACACATATGCTTTTATACTTTCCATTACATTGAGATTGACATGGAAATAAAATTATAAAGTAATTGAAATGGGAAGGTATGAAGAGACTTCCCTCCGTGTTTGGTTTATCAGAGGCTGACCTATCTTAGGTTACTCTCACGGCTTTTTGGCATAACGGTTCCCAGATCATCGTAATTTACTCAGTGGGAAGTTAATCCGGTCTTTAAACTGGAGCGAATCTGGTTGGTGACTTTCCTGATCCTCGTTGAAATTAGTCTCCCTACGAGTCCAGTAATCAAACACCGATAGAATAGCCTCCTGGTGGAGGGACCACACAACATACATTCACATACAACGCGTCTCACCGTATAGAAATGATGACATGTGCGAAGCACTAATATCATAGGCAGATATAGTGCGAAGCACTAAGTGCAGTAAGTAAAATGCATTAGTACACAATTATTCAAATGTAAATGCAACATCCACACACAAGCAGATAAAATGTTTTGAAAAGCTTTGATATCGACTTAAGCCCTCTTACTGGATGTCCCCAACGGAGTCGCCACCTGTCGACGACGGGATTTTTATTTGTCCCTTTTTGTTCTTGTATTTTGGTGTTCTCATGTTCGGTGATATTTGTTTGAAAAAACAAGTTTGAAAAGGTCCGACATATATATGTTGACAATTAGACTATAAGAGTCACCAGTTGGTATTTTTAAATGGTTGCACCAACTCAACCGAGAAAAGGTTTGCACAATGACCTAGTGATGTGACACTACTTAACTAGTCTATGAAATCGAGATTCGTTAGGGCCCGGGGCCTCAATTAAGCATAGGGAAGGTGTTAGGCACCCGACTTCCGTGGTGACACGGTTACCGCCACTTTTCAATTTAAACATTTATCTGAATGTGTGTGTGTGTAGGTCAATGTGCAATTATCTGGAAGTAGTGTTATGCCTCGTTTGCACATATATACAAAGGGTTTGAATTTTGTATAAAAGTTCAATTATAACAAGATATAGTAGAGATGTTTTGTAAAACAGGTTTTTCAAACCCTTGTGCTCAATAGTAATTGAGATCTTTGATACGTCTATTTTATTATGTGTTCGGCTTGATTGCTTTTATTATTTTCGAGATGCGAAACATCTTCGAGAAAATAACATACATAGCAGTGCCGAAATCCTTGTGGGCATGATATCCATCTAAGGATATTCAAACATCGTGAAAAATTTATAAGCTGGTAGCAGTTGAAAATGTCCATCACGGGAACCGAATCTAGATTCAGGAACTGAATCTGTGATCACATGATTCCTAGGCTCACATGATAAAATAATATGTGCAAAAAGCTGTAAATAGTTATATATATATATAAGCTGTAAATATATATATAATGAACAATCAACTGTCACGAAGTAAACTCTAGGCAGGACGTGAAATGTAATATATATATATATATATATATATATATATATATATATATATATATGATAGGATCAGGTGAGGGATCCCGCATTTTCTTAAAATGCTGGATTTTTTTTTTTTTTGAGTTTTTTTTTAGTTGTTTTAAAAAAAAAAAAAGTCCGCATTTTAGTATCGTAAGGGAGTCCTTACCTGATCCAGATATATATATATATATATATATATATATATATGTGTGTGTGTGTGTGTGTGTGTGTGTGTGTGTGTGTGTGTGTGTGTATAAAAGCTATAAACACACCAGATATGTCGATCCAGGTTCAATCGAATTCAGATTTGAGATGTATATATATATATATATATATATATAAAAGTAATAAAAGCCACGGACCGACGGTCCGAGCATACGCACACAACACGACTTTCAATGTGAATAATTGTGTGTGAGCAAAAGTGGAGAAAGGCTTTAAGAAATGTGAGGTGTCTTACAGTGGGCTGCCAAGAAGACTTCAGATGGCTTTAAATGAATGAATACTCAGTTTTCACAGGTAAACTATAGAAAAATACAAGCTCACAAGTGTTTGGAAAGAGAAAACACTCAGTTTAAAGTGTGTACAAAGCAATATGGACGGGGCTTCCTCACCTTTTCTCTCTTGAAAATGGCCATCACAAGCCCTCTATTTATAGAGGAGGGAGCTTTAGGTGTACCTGCGGCTGCTCGGGGTGCCCCGGGATACGTGGATCCTGCCATCTCAAAGTACGTGCATGCACGCAACGCGTTGTCTGCTCGAACCTTCATAACTTTCAATCCGGGCATTCGATTAAGGCGTATAATACCTTTTCGGAATATTATTTGAAGAGTGGGTTTTATACCTACTAATCGGCATCTAATTCGAGCTTAAACTGTGTTAATTCTTTAGTTTTTATGTTTCATTTTACTTGTTTAGTGTTGTTTTGTGTTTAAGTGTGGTGGCATGGAATTTGGACTTAAAAGGTGAATTCATTGCGAGACTTGGCAAGGAATGAACTGAACTTGGACTTTAGCAGAATGTATGACCGCTGGGGTGGACTTTTTATATGTAAAACCCCCGCCGGGGCGGGGGGTGCGTAGAAATTAGCAGAAGCCTAGTCCGCCGGGGCGGACAATTGGAGAGTAAAACCCCCGTCGGGTGGGGGTACGGGAAAGTCAGTCTCCTATTTCGTTTGAACTACTACAGTAACATGAAGGCTAGTGGTTGACATGGTTTAGAACTTAATTGGGCGTGGAAATTAAGTCAGAATACATATCTTAGGAATATAATTAACAATAACAACAGAAGAGATAGAAGGATACAATCAATTAACATCATTGAAGATAAATTTTTGAGCAAAAGCATTAGAGGAAGACTTTGAAGGAGATTTCACAATAATTGCAGGTTGAGGCTAGAGACAAGGGTGGTTCTGAATTCATTCTTTTCTTTAGTTTAATATTTGCAATTGGGATGATGTTCGCTTTGATTAATTCAGTTTTTATTTCATTAATGATGGACTAATTTACTTTTTAGGCTTATAACGGATCTTTTGGTTGAACAATGATTATGTAGCTTTGAATTTCATTTAAATAATCTATCTTTCAGTTTATATATATTGATTTGTGCTTGAATCTATGAATTGCTTGATCACCAATTCTATGTGAATTTGTATGGATTCAAGAGAGGAAATATTAGTCTAAACTTAGTCATTATAGCATGTGTTCTTGAATTCTGTGATTGAATGAAATCTTGATTAATGTTAGGGTAGAGATATGCCTAGCATCGCATGTAATCATATAGAGAACTTGAACTCAAACCTTTTTTTATTGTAATTCACATAGAGATATAGTGAATTAGTTAATTATGGTGTTTAGCTTAATTCTATCTAATTTGTGGATTTAAGTTAATATGGTATTAGTGCATCGAGAGATGGCTAATTACACTTAAGTGTTCTTGATTAATGAACTGAGATAGTATATTAAACTGGAATAAGGGTAATAATCAAAGTGATACTTAGAGTGAAGTTGTAAGCCTAATTCTCCAATATTTGTTTGAATTTATAGTTTTGAGGGTTTATGATTGTTTAGTATTTTTAGTATTTTTAATATTTGTAGTTATAATTCTTAAATTGGATAGTTTAATAAAATTTGGATTAATAGGAAGTTGATAATTGTGAGGGTTAATTTTTTGCTAATCTCTGTGGAAACGATACTTGACTTATCATTATATTACTTGTTGACCACGTTTACTTGCGTGTTGTGCATAACTAGAATTTACCCAACAAGTTTTTGGCACCGTTGCCGGGGAATAGTATAGATTTTAATATTTTTTGCAATATCAGTTTAATTAGTCCAGTTTTACTTAAACATTTTTTTTCTTTTGTTTTGTTCTTTCTTTTTCAGGTTCTTGAAGTGGTTTATGCAAACTCGGTCCAAAAATCCAGACTTGCTTCCTTTTGAGGATGATATCGGGAAACATTTTCAAAGGCTAAGTAAGTGGATTAGAGACACAAGGGGAACTTTGAGAGTTCTGAGAAAGAAGAAGAAGAAATAATGGCTGTCGAAGACCAGAAAGTGTTACGGGACTTTGCTACTCCTAAAGTGACTGAGCTATAGTTAAGTATTACCAGGCCGACAATTGCTACAAACACGTTTGAAATCAAGCCTGTGACTATTCAGATGATCCAAAACTCGGTTCAGTTTGGGGGACTTGCAAATGACGATCCGAATGAACATTTGGTTAGCTTTTTGGAGATATTTGACACTTTCAAATACAATGGGGTGTCGGATGACGTGGTCTGACTTCGCTTGTTCCCATTCACTTTGTGGGACAAGGCGAAGAGTTGGTTACATTCTCTACCGCCGGGATCAATAACTACATGGGAAGACCTTGCTCAAAAATTTCTAGCCAAATTTTTCCCACCAGCAAAGACTGTAAAAATGAGAAACGAGATTACCGTGTTTGAACAGCAGCATGGGGGAATCATTGTATGAGGCATGGGAGAGATACAAGGAATTTCTCAGAAAGTGACCACATCACGGATTACTTAAATGGTTGTGAATGAACACATTCTATAATGGGTTGATTGTAATAACCCAATATTTTCTATATAATTAAATAAGAAATTTTGCGTATAATTTTTTATTTATTTTAAAGGTGGGAATATGTAAAAGGTAAAGTGTATAAATATATGTGATAAATAAAAACTTATTTATTACATGAATAATTTAAAATAAATTTTTTAAGAATTATTGATAATTATAAATTATATTCTTATAATAAATTAATTTTGTAGTAGAAATGTTTTTATTCTTTATTTTCCATGAAAATATGATTATATATTATTTAAATAATATATAAAATAATTATAAATTATTATAATAATTATTTTATTATATGAATTTATTTAAGATTAATTAAGTTAATTATTGTAACTTAATTAATAATGGTATGTATATGAAAGTTATGACGGATATGGATTCAAAACCCTAATTCTGGATTTTGAATAAGGAATGAGAATAATAATATTATATTAATTAAATTTCAGTGCTATAAATATGTACCGTATGTGTAGACTGATAATGGTTGGTCAATTATGGTATATTATGCTAAAACACTAGCATTGCTTTGATAGACCCTAATATGAAAGTCAAATACGACTTTTAAATTTGTTAAGTCACTGTGTTATGAGATATATGATTTGTACTATAGGTTCTAACGCTAATTATGGAAAACCCTAATTAGTAATTAAAAACTCTATTTTTTTAAAAAATTTAGTAACCCTAATTGGCTATGTATGAACCCTAATCGCTAATTTAGTAATCTTAATGCTAATTAGTGAACCTTAAACCTAATTTTCATGTTTTATATTATTAGAAAACCTAAACTAATTAAGAAACCCTAAATTTGTAATTTAGGAAACCTAATTTTACATTTTAGACCTAAATGCAAAATGCTAGAAAACCAAATTATAGAACCTTGGGGTTAAACCCTATGGGTTTGGATAAAAGTCAAGAATGCCATTAAAATTGTATGTTCAATGACCAAAATACCCTCTTCGTACATTTTTATTATGTAACTTGTCAATCTTGCCAAAATGAGAGTTGATGACCAACTAATTTGACCTTCTGACTAAAAACCTTAGCAATTCAGCCTCTTATTGACACATATGCCAGCATTATTCATTGTATCTAAAGATTATATGATATAAGAGAGAGAAAGTTACTAAAATTGCTCATTTGGCTATCTAACTCTCAAACAACTTTTCTCTCTCCCAAACCTCCAAAAATATAAAGTATATCAGTCCCATAAACAGTCCCTAGATCACCAAGATCAGTTACGGAGATCAAAGATCAAAGATTGGAACTAGAAAGGTATAAAGTCCTAACCCTTTTTGATTTTAGATGGTAAGATAAATTTTGTGTTTAAGTGTTTAATCATGTGTTAGAAGATGTTTTTAGATGATCTATGATGATCCATCATGGATCCATAGCATCAAAGGGCTTTAAAATGAAGTTTTTCAAAAACTGTCCATGAACACTAAAGTGGTCTGACAACCATATGTCAGTGGCCTTAGATCTCTGCCTATTTATGATTTTTGTTGTTTTATGTTTTGGATCGGTAGTCTGGCATGAGGTCTTTTATTTGGAAGTGGAATCACAGCCATTTCATGTCCAGATTGTAAGATATTCATGGTCAAACCCCGTTGACCGAGCTTGACCGGGTGATTTCTGGGTAACCCAGAAATCCTAAATCGGCGTCTGACAAGACTTTGCAAGGCTTTGATCTGTCAGACATTAAGTAGTTTGTTGATGTTGTTGTATGAAGTGTGTAGCCAGTAATTTATACTCTAGATACATATCTTTAGACCCTTCAAAACATCAATAGATCGAATAGAGTGAATGGTCAAAGTAGGCCACTCGACACTAATTTATAGTTTCTGGAAAACCCAGAACTCGTAAGAGCTAGCTCTCTGACAAGTTTTGACTGGGCTGAATCTGGAATATGTGATGTATTCGGACTGTTCTGTTGATGTAAATATGTTCTATGATATGAGTACTACATGTATAGACCAAGAAACCACTTAACTAATGACCAGAACGTATAGAAAGTGCCTACTCGAAGTTGTCTGGGTTTCTGGGTAACCCAAAAAACATAGATTGAGTCTGACAGTGATTTAGAATGGCCAGATCTTCGTGGTGTTGTGTGATATGACCTAGATTATTGTTGATAGTTGTA
Organism: Panax quinquefolius; assembly: GCA_020205615.1. NCBI lineage: Eukaryota > Viridiplantae > Streptophyta > Magnoliopsida > Apiales > Araliaceae > Panax > Panax quinquefolius. Next base: position 1,286,251 of record JAINUW010000521.1, read on the forward strand.
GTGTTACATAAACACTACAAGATCAAGGTTGACTTGCTTTCGAAACATTTTGGATTGAGAATTAAAAATTTGGTCAAACGAGGGCCCTTGAACACCGGGCTCATCCTTTGTTCTTGAACTCAAAAACACCAACCACGACAGAAATCGTCGTTAAAGCCTTTAGCGATGGATTTAATTATTTTAGTTTTCTAATTTTCAAAAAATTCATTAAAAATAGAAAATAATTTTCTAAAAATTACAAAATTTGTTTTAAAAAATTATTTTAAGTTATAAAAATTAACTTTTAATAATTTGACATATTTTTACTAAATATTAGTATTTATTTGAATATTATTGATATTTAATTTATTTAATAATTACATTAAATAAATTAATTAAAAAAGATTTTATTATATTAAAAATCATTTTAAATGATAATAAGGTATTTAAAAATATTTTAAGTTATAAAATATAACTTTTAATATTTTAAAGAAAATTTTATTAATTATTTAATATTAATGATATTAGATTTATTTAATAATTATATTAAATAAATTAGTTTAAAATGATTTTAATATTAAAAAAATCATTTTAAATGAAAATAAAGAGTTTAAAAACATTTTAAGTTATAAAATATAACTTTTAATATTTAAAGGTAAATTTCATTAATAATTTAATATTAAATGATAATTGATTTATTTAATAATTATATTAAATAAATAGTTTAAAAATAGTTTTATTAATTTAAAATGATATAAAGGAATTAAAAATATTTTAAGTTATAATTAATGACTTTTAATATTCTCGATAAATAATACATTAATATTTAAATATTAATGGTAATTTTTAAAAATAATTTTAAATGTTTTAAAAATCATTGAAAGGTAATAAAAATGTTTTAAAAGTATTTTAAGTTATTATAAATAACTTTAATATTTTGGCAATGGTTTCATTAATAATTTAATATTAATTAAATATTAATGATAATAGAATTATTTAATATTTAAATTATTGTATAATGATTCGGTATTTGAAAAATCATGATAAATTATAATAATTATTTAAAAATTATTATAAGTCAATTAAAAATAATTTGACTGATATTTATATTTATTGAACTATGGAACAGAGTTTTAAACTCGACAATTACCCGATAAAATTATCGGTGCACCGACATATTTCAGAAATTTATTTGGACTTAGATAATTTGACTAGATATGTGTCTGTTTGTGATTCAATGACTGCTAAATATATGTGACAATATGATTAGGTAATGTGATGATTACAAATAGCAGTATTATGTGTTATGATATAATATTCGAAACGAACGAATGATCTTATTAATGATAGGTTTTGATATAAAAGATAAAACTAAGTTGCGTAACTGTAAGCAGCAGACCAGGCAAGTATCCTATCTTTGCATTTATTTTATGCAATGGACATGCGTAAGCAATCATCTGAACTTTTCTTTTTTATTGTTCAAATATCTTAACCTTTGTATATACTTATGAAATGATTATGTATAAGTAAGTTATTAAATTATTATCTGTTGTACAAGTTCCTTAATTCTGTTATTATAGATCAAGATATATATTCTGTTCGTTAATTTCTAAGCATGGTTATACAAGTGTCCTCACTTGGATAATCATTATATTTTATCATATGTTGATACATACTTATTGGTTTCCAGTATGTATACATTGACTTGAAAGCCGTCTAAGCTATTTGATTCAGCTAGACATAGATTTAAAAATATATTGTTGAATAAGATAGAACTTTATTATATCCAACCGAATTATTTTGATTCGGATTCTAGACTGGTATGAACATCCCGAATCTGGGAAACTTTTATGCGCCAAAGGCAGATAAGATGAACGATAATATCGTTCTTGCATGTAATATTGATTAATACAAGCTGATCACCCCCCGTGCCTGTAAGTTATGACGGTTTACAGATGAAGTTCTATTTAACCTTTTCAAAATATAAAACAATGTTCATAGTCTGTCGATTGATCTCCAGTTATAGTCAGTACGTAGTTTCAAAAATTTGATATAGAATTGATATGTTATTATTATTGGTTCAGCTTACTTCACAACTATTGATTCGTTGTAGAAGTGTCATTTAAAGAAAATATTTAATCCTTTCAGCTAATATTTATTGTTGCTATTACTTACTGGGCACCCAAATGCTCATTCTTGCTTAATTTAAATGTTTTCAGCCAATTGTGATCAACCTTAAGGTTCATGCAGAAACAAAGGAAAAGGAAAGCAAACAGAATAAGATTTATGGTATTTTGTGTAATAATTAGACTTTATTAAGATAATAATATCTATTAATTATCATGTAATGAATGTTTAAAGGTCGCGTATATGGGATTAGACTCTGATATATGTAAATTAAGTTTGGTACTTATATTATTGTTATTATTATTAGTATTATTCCGCTCATAGAAATGGTATCGTGAAGCACCGAGTTCGGATTTCAAGTACCTGAATTTGGGGACGTCACATTGATTGGGAATCTCAGGACAAGTATAGACGCAGCTTCAGGTGGAGCATTTATGGCTAAGAGTTATGAGGACGTATATGAGTTGATAGAGACAATGGCGCCTAACAACTACCAGTGGCCCACGACAAGAATGACACAACCTAAGGTAGCTAGAGTGTTAGAGGTAGATGGGGTGACGGCATTATCAACACAGATTTCAGCGCTATCGAAGAAGGTGGATTCTTTGTTGGGTGTATAAACTCAGCAGATTGCATTTATTTGTGAATTGTGCGCAGCTGAACATCCTACGGAACAATATGCAATCAACCCAGCGTCAATACAATTTGTGGGTAGCTATAACAGGATTCCACATAATATGTATCAGAATACATATAATCCGGGGAATAGGAATCACCCTAATTTTTTGTGGAGTAATAATCATAATCAGCAAGCTCCATGACCATCTTATCCCCTAGGATTTCAGAATCAACATCAATAAACAACTCAACATCAAGAGAGAAAAATAAATTTAGAAGAGTTGTTGTCGAAATATATAACGAGCAACAAGGTGGCTATGAAATCACAAGCAGTAGCCATCAAGAACTTAGAAAATTAGATGGGACAGCTTGCATTGGCCCTGAACAATAGGCCTCAAGGGACGTTGTTGAGCGATATAGAAAAGAATCCTAGAGGAAATCACCAGCAATGTAATGCGATTACACTAAGGAGTAGTAAAGAATTGGGTTCTAACTTGGATGGGAAAATCAGAATAGGAGATGATTGGGGGAATGAAGGAAATGAATTAGATAAGAAATATAAGGAGAAAGTGATGGAAAAAGCAAAGGAAGATAAACAGAATAAAATTGCACCACCTATACCTTTTCCTCAAATACTAGAAGGTCAAAAGTTTAAGGACTAGTTTTCAAGGTTTATGGATATATTCAAACAATTGCACATCAATATTCCATTTGCCGAAGCACTTGAGCAGATGTCACGTTATGTAAAATTTATGAAAGAAATACTTTTGAAGAAACGCAAGCTCAAAGACTTCGAAATAGTGGCTTTGACAAAAGAATGTAGTGCAATACTGCAGAAAAAGCTCCCCCAGGAAGTTTCACAATTTTGTGCGCGATTGGAAATCAAGATGTGAGGAGAGCTCTATATGATTTAGGAGTAAGTATAAATCTTATGCCACTATCCGTTTACCGAAAGCTGGGGTTAAAGGAGGCAAAGCCAACAAACATCAGTCTATAACTTACAGATAGATCCATTACATATCCACTGGGGATAGTAGAAGATGTGTTGGTAAAAGTTGACTCATTAATTTTTCCAGCTGATTTCGTGGTCTTAGATTTTTGAAGAAGATAAGAATATCCCTATCATATTGGGACGTCCATTCCTAGCAACTGGACAAACATTAATTGATGTGACTAACAAAGAATTGATCATGAAAGTGTTCGATCAGGTAGTTACAATGAAAGTATTCAAGGAAATTCAAATTCTTACTGACGTGTCTACACATATAAAGTACAAAAATTGTAAAGAGGTTAGCGGTCTAAAAGCTTTGATCGAGAATATAAAGTCAAATTCAATCGCAAAAATGCATTCGATTGGGCATGAAATAAATCATTATTGATGTTGCACGATAAATAAACAGCATGCCACGGATAGCCCAATCGATGCAGGATAACAAAGGGAATAGTCAGGCTGCAAGACATAAAATCAAGCTCTAGTTGGGAGGCAACCCAATTTTACTTTTATTTTTAGTATTTTAGAGCATGCTAATTAATTTGTAGTTTAGAGTACAAGCAAGTATTAATTTAGTTTATTTTAATATATTAGGTAGTAATTGATTCATGAAGTTAAGTGAATTAAACCTTCAATGTTCAAATTTTTTTTGTGTTGTTATCTGAAGATTATCATTTTTTTGTGTTTCAAGTACTTAAAAAGATCATGGATTAGTGTGAGATATAAAGAAATGGAAAACTCAAAGGCTATTGTAGTACACCCCCCTACTGGGGCGGGCTTTTTGTGAAGGAACCCCCCGCCGGGGTGGGGGTCTTGAAGCAAAAATAGAAGGCTAACCCACTGGGGCGGGCGTTTACTGATAAGTAGGATATATATACCTATTTATCCAATATCTGCTATTTGAATTAGTTGCTTAAATTCATGTTTCTTAGTTACTTTTCATGCATTTTGTGTTAACTTTGTAGATTATATGTTTGGGAGCTATGTGAGCGAATATTGGTATGAAAATGCAAGGAAAAGTAATCTGGACATTGTTTGGCCTTTCATGTTCATTTTATGTTCTTGGCTTAGAACTTGGATTATGTTGTAGAGCTTCTTCTTAGCTTTCTGGAACATCTTGAATCATTTCAAACGGAGTTCGGATGCAAGAGTTATGACATTTGTACCAACGGACGTCGTTGAACTTCACTGTTTTGGGTGGCCATTTGCATAACAGTCACTTCCAACCCAATTTCAACCTTCATCCGATCATTATTTCTCAATTCTCAAAGAATGAAAGTTGTAGGGCTCGTCGAGAGCTTCAATTTGATAGGTGACAGGCCTCGTAAATCCTCCCGGATCAAAAGTTATGGCCATTTTACCAAAGGACACTACAGTAGAAACAGAACTATAGCCAGCCAGGGCATGCCCCTTTATGCCTAATACCCTAGCCGGGGCTGGGGGTCCTGAGTCCAAAAACAGAACTATAGCCAGTCAGGGCTGGCCTCTCAAAGCATAAAACCCCAGCTGGGGCTGGGGTACGTGAAGAAAAAGTAGTTTTTATCAAAATTTGAGTCCAAGAAGGATTGTTTCTAGCCGTTTGATTCAAGGACTTCTAGAAGGACTTAAAAACATATAAAGAGGCCTATAAAAGGAGGAGAATCACAAGGATTAAAGGGGAGGAGAGGATTCCATTAGATTAGATTATAGTAGATTAGGCCAAAACCTTTGTTCTTATTAGTTTTGGAGATTGATGCAACTTGGATACCATTAAAGATCAAGAGCGAGAGCTTGAGGAAGAGGAGGATTTGCTGACAACAGATTTATTCTTCACTCTACTCTTATTTTTGTCTTTCAATATTATTTCAAGTGTGGATTCTTAGTTTTAATTCAATGAACTAATTCTTTGTTTGAGATTACAATGGATCTTATTTTGTTGTTTATTTTAATATGCTTCGCTATCAATTATTATGTTCTATTGTGAGGATTGTTTATTGTGATTTGGACTTAATTGCTTAATTGCCTAGCTAACAATTACCGTGATAATCTATATGAACTCGAGAGATGAAGTATAAATTTAGATCTGATCATGATAGCATGTGTTTATGATTTCTGCATATATGCAATTCATGATTCGTGTTTAGGATGGAGATATGCCTTTACGCTGTATGTAATCTTATAGAAAACTTGTGCTTTAAATCCTTTTTAATTGTAATTCACATAGACATATAGTCGATTAGTTAATTAGGGTGTCTTGCTTAATTTTATCATCTGTGGATTTAAGTGAGTATTGGTATTATGCATCGAAAGGTGGTTATATATGCTTTAGTGTTCTTGATTAACAATTAATGATAGAAAATAATTGATGAGAAGTGTGTTAACTTAAATAAAGCAATAAGTGAAGTTGTGATCTTAAATCTCCATAATCTGATTTGTAATTAGTGGTAATTAGAATTAGTTTAATTAAGTAATTTACTTTATAACATTAAATTGATTGTTTAAATAAAATTAGTTTGGTTAAGATTTAGTATTTGGTATTTTGAATTAATAATTCCTCGTGGGAATGATACTCTACTTTTACTGTATTACTTGTTGACCTTGTATACTTGCGTGTTGTGCATAACTAGATTTTACCCAACAAGTTTTTAGCGTCGTTGTCGGAGAATTAGTTTAATATTTTTTTGACAATATTATCTTGAATCAAATTAGTCTTAATTTAAACATATTTTCTCTTCTTATTTTTCTCTCTTTTCAAGTACCATGGATGGATGCAATTATCAACGGCCACATTTGAGTATAACTCAACCAAGGGACACAAGAATTGATGGACTTAATGTATTTTCTGCATTATCAGCACAAATTGAAACACTTTTGAAGAGGTTAGATGTTCTCATAGCCCAACGTAGTCGAAAGATCGCAGTATTATGTAATTATTGTGTGGGCAATCATCTGAATCATCAATGCATCGTTAGGTTTGGATGAGTACAATATGGGAGTGATTACCTTAACAACTATTCTTATCCCAGTTATCATCAAGTTTGGGGGTATCACCCAGATGCACCATAAAGCTATAACTATCAAGATCAATACTCTGCTCCAAATCCAACATACACACCGGAATTCTTCTGTCCACCTCCATTGCAAGAAGAAAAGTCATAGTTGAAAAATTCATGTCGAAGCTAATAGAAAACCAAGAGGAGAGGATGATGAGTCAAGCCATATCAAGCCATAATTTTCAGCAACAGATGGAACAACTCATCACCACTTCAACCTGTGGTCCTCAATACATGGATTCCAAAAATAATACAGATAATTCAAGGTTTGAGGAATTGTTGTCCAAGTTCGTAGCATCAAATGAGGAGAGGAAGATTAATTAAGAGCGGTCAATTTAGAATCTGCAGAACCAGGTGGATCAAATGCTCAAAACCTTGAACAACTGTCCTCAAAACAATTGGTGTTATGACGAGGATTCTGAGATTGATGAAGTGCCCGAACCAAATCTACAACTGGATGAGATACGAGATGGTGAAAAAGAGGAGACAAGTGGGGATAATGAAAATAAGGTTGGTGAAGAACTAACTATGAGTACCAACGAGGATGAGCCGATGTTATTAGTGCCCCAAGTGCCTTCTCCGCCAAAGATCAAGGGTCCAGTTAGATTTGCAAAACCGTGCTCGCTTGGTAGTCATGTCGTCGGCAAGGCTCTTTATGACATGAGAGCTAGTACAAATATGAAGCCATGGTGGGATGAGGAGGAGAAGATAGAAGAAGAGCCCGTTGTGCTTGCCAAGCCTCAAAGCTCTAATCGAATCATAGGCTCTACGGACAGAAAAGCACCTAGTTATCCAACATTTTCAATTAGGCACTTATTTAAACAAAGCATGCTAGGTGACTTTAATTCGATAGCCATCATGAATGGGAAGTTGCCAAAAGTTACAGTATTTCCTATGGATGGAGGGTTCCTCAATAATCAAAGAGGAATTGGATAGCATTAACCAGACAAAGTCAGGCTGAATGATTATAAATCAAGCGCTGACTAGGAGGCAACCCAAAAATTTTATATTTATTTTCTTTGTTAGTTTATTTAGTAGATAAGAATTAAATTGTTTATTAAGTTCTCTTATAATCCAAAGTGTTATTCTAAGCCATGTTGTCTCTCTTCATTGCATGTATTGGAGGTTCAATGGATAGGAAAACGATTATGGAAAGGGAAGCCACCAAGTTGAGCCCATGACACAGTATCCTCCTTCAAATTTTGATGTGGAGGAGTTTTCAGTCTTTATGCCACGCCACCATCACCTCAAGCTTAGTTGATTACAGGGAAGTTCTCTTTTACTTAATGCTTTATTTTATAATGAGGACATTGTAATTGTTAAGTTTGGGGAGTTAATTAGTTTAGTTTTGAATGTTTAATATAGTTGTTTTAGTTTTGCATAAATTGTCATGTTTGTTTAGTTTAGGTTTATTATATGTTTGCATTCATGTAGTGTAAGTGCATAATAGTTTACATAGTAGAGTAGTTATAAATAGCTTTAATTTATGTCTAAAAAAATTCAAAAATATATATATTAGTTAGTTACTATGTTCATCTTCATGTTACCAGCTGTTAGATATTTACAGTCTATTTTGGCCAATGATGAGACTGGGATTGAGAGACTACTATAGTACTAACTATTAGGGCTTTGATGTGATTTCTTGTTATGGATTGAATTTTTTTTGTTTGAAACTGTTATAATAAGGATAGCACAATAAAAACAACTATGTGGATTGATTTAGTCTAAATTGATACATAATGGACTTCTTAAGGATAATACTAGTTTGGATGAATGAAAGACATGAATAGGCGGAGATGGCTAAATTTAGATAAAAACTTAAGTTTGGGAGAAAAATTTGGGATATATAAGCTTCATAAAAAAAAGAAGAAAAAAAAAGAATAAATACCATAACTAGTCTTGTTTCGGGGCCTTTGTTACTTGAGCAAGTACGCCCGAGGGGATTGTCTTTACACCTAACGTCCTAAGGTCTTTATGGTCTGGGAGTCATTGGTCGAAAGCTGGCTAAGGAGTAGTACTATTAGCCTAATGGAATGAGACATTGCACAGTCATATTTAAAAAAACAATAAGACCGGAAAAGAGCAAAAATCTTCCGTAATAAAAAGTAAAGCATAAGTATCCCAGATTGGACTCTTGAACTTGGTGGATGTTTGAATTTAGTTGTATTTAGCTTGTTCATGAATTTTGTTAGTTTTCATTGTATGATGCCTTTAAAGAGATCTATTATGTGTTGTATTTAGCATTATATCAGTTAGCATGGTTGTTGAGCACACACACACTATATCAGTGATAACAGTCTAAGATTTGATGATTGATAAGGAATTTACTAATTGGTTTTGATATGAAGTATTGTCATGTTTGCTTGATTTCTTTAAGACCGGTTGAATAGACTTGTCTCTATCATTATTGCTGGATTCGTAGGCATATAGATTAGTTGCATTTCATTGCATTGCATTGTATTTTTGTTTTATTGTGTTTCTTGGGGACAAGAAACGATTTAAGTTTAGGGATAATTGATAAGTAGGATTTATACCTATTTATCCGGTATCTATTACTTGAATTAGTTTCTTAAACTCATGTTTCTTAGTTATTTTTCATGCATTTTGTGTTAATTTTATAAATTATATGTTTGGGAGCTGTGTGAGCGAATATTGGTATGAAAATGCAAGGAAAAGCAATCCGGACATCATTTGGGCTTTCATGTTCATTTTATATTCTTGGGTTGGAACTTGGATTATGTTTTAGAACTTCTACCTTACCTTTTCGGAACATCTTGAATCATTCCAATCGGAGTTCGGATGCAAGAGTTATGACATTTGTACCAACGAACGTCGTTGAACTTCACTATTTTGGGTGGCTATTTGCATAGCAGTCGCTTCCAATCCAATTACAACCTTCATCCGTTTATTATTTCTCAATTATCAAAGAATGAAAGTTGTAGAGCTCGTCGAGAGATTCGATTTGATAGGTGACAGGCCTCGTAACTCCTCCGGGATCAAAAGTTGTGGCCATTTTACTAGAGGATACTGCAGTAGAAACAAAACCATAGCCAGCCGGAGCGGGCCCCTTTATGCCTAATACCACAGCTGGGGCTGGGGGTCTTGAGTCCAAAAACAGAACTATAGCGAGTCGGGGCTAGCCTCTCAAAGCATAAAACCCCAGTCGGGGCTGGGGTACGCGAAGAAAAAGTAGTTTTTGTCAAAATTTGAGTCCAAGAAGGATTGGTTCGAGCCATTTGATTCAAGTACTTCTAGAAGGACTTAAAAACATATTAGGAGGCGTATAAAAGGAGGAGAATCACAAGGATTAAAGAGAAAGAGAGGATTCCATTAGATTAGATTATAGTAGATTAGGCCAAAACCTTAGTTCTTATTAGTTTTGAAGATTGATGCAACTTGGAGACCATTAAAGATCAAGAGCAGGAGCTTGAGGAAGAGGGTGATTTGCTGACAACAGATTTATTCTTCACTCTACTCTTATTTTTGTCTTTCAATGTTATTTCAAGTGTGGATTCTTAGTTTTAATTCAATGAACTAATTCTTTATTTGAGATTACAATGGATCTTATTGTGTAGTTAATTTTAATATGCTCCGCTATCAATTATTATGTTCTATTGTGAGGATTGTCTATTATGATTTGGACTTAATTGTTTAATGCCTAGCTAACAATTACCGTGATAATCTATATGAACTCGAGAGATGAAGTATAAATTTAGATCTGATCATGATAGCATGTGTTTGTGATTTCTGCATAAATGGAATTCATGATTCGTGTTTAGGATAGAGATATGCCTTTACGCCATATGTAATCTTATAGAGAACGTGTGCTTTAAATCCTTTTTAATTGTAATTCACATAGAGATATAGTGGATTAGTTAATTAGGGTGTCTTGCTTAATTCTGTCATCTGTATATTTAAGTGAGTATGGGTATTATGCATCGAGAGGTGGTTATATCTGCTTTAGTGTTCTTGATTAACAATTCATGATAGAAAATAATTGATGAGAAGTGTGTTAACTTAAATGAAGCAAAAAGTGATGTTGTGATCTTAAATCTCCATAATCTGATTTTTAATTAGTGCTAATTAGAATTAGTTTAATTAAGTAATTTACTTTATAAAATTAAATTGATTTTTTAAATAAAATTAGTTTGGTTAAGAGTTAGTATTTGGTAATTTATTTTAATAATTTCTCGTGGGAACGATATTCTACTTTCATTGTATTACTTTTTGACCACGTATACTTGCGTGTTGTGCGTAACTAGATTTTACCCAACATTTACAACTTATTACCCCCCGCCGGGGCGGGGGTACGGGAACTTAAGCAATCTTCAAGTCTGCAGTTACACACTCTCTCCCACATTAAACCCATCTTTTCCACTTCAACTTCTTTCCACCCCAACTAATACACACTCTCTCCCACATTAAACTCACGATTACACTATCTCACAAAATCCCCACGTCTCCACTATCTTAACCCATAAATCTCTATATTATCTCAGCTCTATAAATTCATACCCTAACAACACCATACTTCAACTCCATTCCATACAAGTTCAGTCATACATGAGATAGAGTTCTTATAGTGCGAATTTTGAAAGCCAAAAGAGAGGGGAGTTCAACAATTTGTTCATACACTAAGGGTAAGTGATTGTTCTTACAATTTCTCAACATCTACCACTATATTTGAAGCTAAATTACTGAGTTTAGGGGAATTGTGAGTTACGCATGCCAAGTGTTTGACGATTTGTTTGAATGAAGTTTGGAGGAAATTTTGCTTGATTTCATTTATCCTAATATCATGGCACCAAAATCGGCAACGAAGAGACAACGTGGCGAGAGTTCAGGGTCCACACCACCAACCTAGACCTTTGATAGGCGAAAATTCATAAGTGTCGCTCACGCCAACCGTTACGACTATCTTGTGACAAAGGCACTCACACCAGAGCGCGGGTCTGCACCTGAACACGTTAACAGCGAAATGATGCAACAAATCTATGAAAAAGGATGGAATAGGTTCATGGAAGAGCCCGAGCAAGTGAATGTGGTAAAAGAATTCTACGCCAACGCAGAGAATAAGGCCCCATTCACAGCATTTATGATGGGTAAGCAGGTTCCTTTCAGTGCCAATGCCATCAATGCGTACTACCAATTACGAGTTCCTAAAGAGTGCTAGTATGCTTACTTGGGTGACCATGATCCCGACTATGAGGCTATTTTGACAAAATTACAAAGTCGAGTACCACATGGGTAAAAGGCCGAAAAGGGGCACTATTTTCCACAGTAAGGATCTCAGCCGGTACGGAAAGATATGGTACACGTTTATGTGCGCCAAGCTATTCCCATCCACACATTTGACAGAGGTGACCAAGGAGAAGATACTCCTCTTATATGCCATCGTCCAAGACTTTCTCATCGATGTGGGTGCTATCATCAGTTTTCAATCCAAAGATGCCTGCGAGGACCATTCTCTGGTGGCTTGCCACACCCATCTCTCATTTATGGGCTGTGTAGGCAGGTGAGAGTTAGATGTTCCAATGATGAGATCACACAGATGTTGCTTTAGACTTTAGACAAGAGGATGATTGTGCAGTATTCGGTATGGCCCGGGGGCGAGTCGCACCCTAGAGGAGTCGAGTTCATATTTCCACCAGCCTTGAAAGATGAGGCTGATGTTGAGGACACCTCTGAGGACGACGAGTACCAGACGGATGAGATGATGGGTGAGCAAGGACCTGAGGGAATGTAGTAAACTGATGAGACATTTAGCCCTCAATTTCAAAGCCTCTAGAGAAAAGTGGATGGGTACAACAAAGATGCCAATAGAATGATGAGGAGACACGCGGCCAGGCAAGGCCATATGTTTGAGGCCATGAATATGTACTTTTCCTCATTGAATGCGACGCTCCAGAGTTTCAACCCCACCGTGCAGTTCCCATACCAGCAGCCAGCCCCGATGCCAAGATTTCCACCCTCTGATTCAGATGAAAAGCAATAGCCACCACCACCCCAAGCTTAGGCGATTATAGGGAAGTCCTCATACATTTACTGCTTTATTCTTTACAATGAGGACATTGTAATTTTCAAGTTTGGGGGAGTTAGTTTAATTTTTATGTTTGCATGTTTAAATTTTATTAGTTAGATTTGCATATGTTAATTTCATGTTTAATTTTAGGAGTATTAAATGTTTGCATTCATGTAGTGATTTAGTTGCATAATAAAGTAATTTTGTAAATAGTTTTTATTAGTTTTCAATTATGTTATGTTTACCACATATATAAAAAAAATTAGTTAAGTATTGTGTTTTCCTGTATAAGTCCAGCGGTTTGAGATAGTTCAGTTTATTTTGGTCAATGATGAGATTGGGATTAAGTAGACAAGTATGGTACTCATTATTAGAACTTTGATGTAATTTTTTGTTATGAATTGTATCTTTTACCTGTTTGAAACTGGTATAATAAGGTTAGCACGTTAATAAAACCTATGTTGACTGATTTAGTTCAAATTGATACATAAGAAACCTCTAAAGGATAATGCTAGTTTAAATGAAAGAATGAAAAGGATAAGCAGTGAAAGCGAAGAATTAAGCAAGAACCTAAGTTTGGGGGAAAAAGTGGGGTATATAAGCTTCTTACATGTCTAAAAATAATATAATAAACACCATGGTATGGTTGTCTAGTTTTGTGGCCTTTGTTACTTGAGTAAGTAAGCCCGAGGGGATTATCTTTACACCTAATGCCCTAAGGTCTTAATGGTCAGGGAGTCGTTGGTCGAAAGCTCGTTAAGGTAGCACTGAAAAGCCTAAGGGAATAAGACATTGCATAGCCACGTGTATCTAAAAAAATGAATAAAACGGGAAATAAGAGAAAAAAGCCCCCGTGATTGAAAAATAAAGCATAAGTACCCTATTTGGACCCTTAATATTAGTAATTGTTTGATTTTAGTTGGATCTCGTCTGTTTTTGAAATTTATGAGTTTACACTTAATGATGCCTTCTAAAAGACTTATTATGTAATAAATTTGAATTTGCATCAGTTAGCATGGATGTTGAGCACACACACACTATACCAGTAATAACAGTTTAAGATTTGAGGATTAATGGGAAATATTGATTGGTTTTGATATGAAGTATTGTTGTGTTTGCTTGATTTTTCTGAGGCCAGATGAATAAATTTGATTCTATGATGACTGTTGGATTCGTAGGCATATAGATTAGTTGCATTACATCTCATTGCATTGCATTGCATTGTATAGCATTTTTGTTTTGTTTCGTGCTCGAGGACTAGCACGTGTTTAAGTTTGGGGGAGTTTGATGAGTGGGTTTTAAACTTACGAATCGGCCTCTAATTCGAGCTTAAACTTTGTTAATTCAATAGTTTTTATGTTTCATTTTACTTGTTTAGTGTTGTTTTATGTTTAGGTGTGGTGGCGTGGCATTTGGACTTAAAAGGTGAATTCATTGCGAGACTTGGCAAGGAAAGAGCTGAACTTGGACTTTAGCAGAATGCATGCCCGCTGGGGAGAACTTTTTATATGTAAAACCCCCCATCGAGGCGGAGTCTTTGAGAAATTAGCGAAGCCCTAGTCTGGCAAGGCGAACAATTGGAAACAAAACCCGTAAAGGTGAAGTCTGGAAAGTCGATCTCTCTGTTCGTTTGAGCCCTGATGCGATGAACGTGAAGGCTAGTGGTTGACATGGTTTGGAACTCAATTGGGCATGGAAATTAAGTCAGAATATATGTCATAAGCATATAATTAACAATAACAACAATGGAGATAGAAGGATACAATCAATTAACATCATTGAAGATAATTTTTTGAGCAAGAGCATTAGAGGAAGACATTGAAGGAGATTTCACAATAATTGCATATTGAGGCTAGAGAGAAAGGTGGTTCTGGATTCATTCTTTTATTTAGTTTAATATTTGTAATTGGGATGATGTTTACTTTGATTAATTCAGTTTTTATTTCATCAATGATGAACTAATTTACTTTTTAGGCTTATAACGGATCTTTTGGTTGAACAATGATTATGTAGCTTTGAATTTCAGTTTAATAATCTATCTTTCAGTTTATATATATTGATTTGTGCTTGAATCTATGAATTGCTTGAAGGGTTTTGGCACATAAAATGCAGTGGAAATAAACAATTGAAAGACAACTGCGAAACCCTAAAATAGGATCCATGCGAAAAAAAATAAATTAATTCAGTGGTTAGAAATTATATCGATTATTAAAGCTAGAATTGATGCGGTCAAATCTCCAACGCAATTCAAACGAACTGCATCTCTACGGTATCCACACGACGCATACGAATCATAAATGCGATCTGCGAGAAAAAAGGAACATGGTACTAGCCACCAAGGATGAGGATTTTTTTCGAAACTGTTTTCTCTAGTCTCTCTCTAAGAGCGGCTAGGGTTTTTTGTTTTTGATGTAATGCCTAAAATGGCTGATATATATCATGTATATAGCAGTTAGAAGGTATTAATCAAAACCTAATATAATTAAAATCTGAATTTATATATATATCTTAATTAAGTCGTACTTAATTAATATATATATATATACAAATTATCCTTTTAATTTAAATTCGTGATTTAAAATACTATCAATCATATTTATATATTTAAATTCTTACAATTTAAATTAATTCCCTTTTAAATTACATTCTATGTGTGTGATCCTATAGGTTATTATTACATTGGCAATAATTTTTAAATCATATTATAAAATTATAAACAGTGAGCGGCATCTAGAAATGCATCATTGCTTCCCAAGTAATAATAAGATCGATAATTCAATGCAACCTTTTTGTGACCAATGTTTCAATGTAATTTAATCCTTTTAACCTTAATATCCTAGATTAAACTCGAGTCATGGAATGTGTCATACTCTTCATAATTTAATCTGAGTTTTTCTTGATCAATGAGTAGACTATATGAAACAAATCACTATTTGAGCATGGCCATGCATTTAATAGTCCTACTCAATCAAGAGGCCATGGATATCACCCCTAATACATAGGAGGGTTAAATTCCATCTAGATCACTCATATTCCTCACATGATTCATGATGTACCCAATAATCACCTTTATAGTCCACCCTATTAAAGGTGACCTTTGATGATATCAAAGCACATAAATTCCCGTGTAGTAATATAGTGATTTCAGGTCGAAGGATCATTACATCATTGTCACTATGAGAATCGCTAATGACACTTCGCATAATGCTCCACATAGAATTCTCATGGTGGGTCTGTCCAGTACATCGTTCCCTAACATGTACCAATGTATTGACTTAATATCTCATATATTTATGACCAATGGGATTTGGTCATCAGTCAATCCATATACTAGTCTCAATGTATCATTGTTGTCCCATCAACAAAGATACTCGACTAGGGACTTTTAAGAATAATGATACTAATTATAATTATATAATCTTATGTTCAAGTCACATACTTGAAACTATATAATTTGTATCACTATTCTAAGGAATTTTATTGTGTTAACATTTATATAACACAGTAAATAAAACCATAATAAAATCATTCATTTATTCAATCAAATATAATATCCAAATGTTAAGCAATTATATCAAATAATTGGCCTCTAGGGCACAAACTCTAACATTGCTTGATCACCAATTCTATGTGGATTGTAGACACTTGAAATTTTCTGCACACCTATTACTGATTTTGCAGGAGGGCAGATTCGTCTTTCAGAGATAACCCTGGAAGACAGCTCACATCCATTCCGGATACTACTGGAAGTTCAGTTTCAAAACCCGGAACACACACCGGGAGTATCATTTCTAACCCCGGAACATACACCGGAAGGATCATTTCCAACCTCGGAGATAACCTCGAGTTTTGTCCTTGGCAATAACCCCAAGGAATGCGGTTATAGTTCTGGCGATAACTCCGGAAAAGCTTATTTCAAGTGCATGCTTACAGCTTCAATCTCAGACCTCCTACCGAGGCACTCATACCTCAAACCCGGAGCTAACACCGAGCAGACAGGTACTCTCACAGATGACCTTGCAGCATTCAAACACTTGCGAAGACTCAATCTCGGATGTAACCACGAGCGCGTCGCTTTCAACTCAAACCGAAGATAACCCCGGTGAGGAGTCAAACGTCATCTTTCCACCTCAACACCTACGCGTCATCTCAACACTTCATACATACATAAAACAATGTCCTACAAGAACCAAAGAGTTCCAATCCCGAGTGATTATTATGCGTGGCAGCACACCGGATAGAATTTGAAGCTTGAAGACCATGGGCATGGTCCCCTCTTCTTGACTTTGCACAACCTCTAATCCATGTCATTAAGTAACTCTCGACACAAGCGGTTCGAAGAAGGTCTTATATACCTCGTTTGGATGCTCGGATTGAAGTTCTGCAAGTTTGAACGGACATTACAGTGCACGAGTGCACGTACTTTGAGATGATGAGAACTTCATGGGCAGGGGCGGCCAGGAAGCATGAGTGCATCTCTGATCGCATGAGTACACTGCTGGCTCCCCTCTATAAATAGAGGGCTTGGGTGGCCATTTAAAGAAAAAGAGAGGCAAAGAAGCCCTGTCCAACCCATATTGAGTGTTTCCTCATTTTAAACATCTGTTAGCTCACATATAGCTATATTTTTACCTGTGGGAGATGAGTGTTTATCCATATAGAGTCATAGAAGCCTGCATTAGCAGCCCACTGTAAGCCTTCTCACACTCTATAAAGCCTTTCTCTTCATCTTGGCACACATTATTCTACACATTGAGAGTCGTGTTGTGTGCGTATGCCCGGACTTCGATCTGTGGTTTTCATTTTTGTCTGTATATATATATATATATATATACTTATATATGTATATATTTATATATGGACTAACATTATCGAGTTATGCCTCGATTGAGCCTAGACTTATGTTTGGAGCATTTACTTGCTTATATATATATATATATATATATATATATATATATATATATATATATATATATATATATATGGGTTAAGTTCAGGATGACCACTGGGTTTTTGGCGCTTTCCCACATAACCACTGTAGTCAGTAAAGCTACATTTAAACTCCCGACTTTTTAAGTTAAAGTGAATAACTTCTTTCTGTCATAACTCTGTTACTTAAGTTGGATAAAGACTTAATTACCCTTCTTATATATAAACGACAAATAGTTGCTAAAAAAGAAAGGTTGAATTTTACGATAAATTTAGATAGCACGGATCAACCACTAAAGGAGTAAAAAGTAGGATCGGAAGCGGGGGAAAATCGGCGAGGAACTTCAAAATATTCTTACATGCCAATACTTTTCATTCTTTGAAAATATACTGAGGACTTCTTAATCAATTTCGGATTTCTCTTACAACAAAAGAAAAAGGAAAGCGAGAATGACCAAATACATTGAATGCAAACATTGACCCCAACAAAGCTAATATTACCACATCATATAACATAGCCGAAGTCTCGAGTCTTGCATCTATTATCTCCATTTGTCCCAAAATTAGAAAGCTATAACAACCCCTAAATCTCTCTCAAAATAGAAACCACAACAATTCCAAACTCTAAACTACACCAAAAACCACTTTCTTGAATAGCGGTGGTCCTTGGTTCTATACATTTAAAAGACACTCTAAAATGAAGCTTCATGGGCAGCACCATCACCTAAACACTCTTTGTGATAAACCATGTTCACTGCTTCCCTTTACTCAGTAAAATTTCCGCTTACTCGAGCATGCGGTCCTCGGCCGGACTGACCTATTCCATGCACGATAGGCAATGAAACCCCATCCCCAATAAAACCCGAAGCTGAAAACGTTCTGTTTTGAATTCTTCAAGTGGATCCGAACTGTACTCCATTGTTATGAAAGAAGTGGCATGCCCATAAATTAACCGCAGGGTTAACCCACCAGCATTCCACCAAATGTTAGCAGAAGTAACAAAATCTCCTTTGAAGTCTGAATCTATAATGGATGACTCTCTCTGACTACAGCAGTCCCCACCAGTCTCATACGCAACATAAAAATAAAAATTAGAAAAGCAATAAGAAGCTGAGAGGATGAGGTCTTGGGTTCCTAACCAGAAAGTCTGGATAAAATTCTTGCTATTAAGAAAATTGAAACTGAAGAAGATACCAAGCTTCTAAACAAAAAGATGCGACAAATCAAGTCAAGAAATTGAAGCGTGGGGTCGGATCAGACGCGAAACATTCTTCCATTGCTAGCCCATGTCTCTCGACCAGACTGTCATTATCTAGTATATGAGTTCATGAAGAATTGGGCTCTGAAATCGAAGAACAATCACTTGACCAAATGGTTTTTTGGCCCAACTCTCGTTTATCCCAACTCTCGTTTATCCCCTGATTTTCATGCACAGCTTCTTTGGGTGGATTTGAAATTGGGGAAGAACCTTAGAAAATTGGGAATCCTACTACGGTTTGGGGATAGATTGAGAGGAAAAAGAAGGGATGATGATGGGATGAAGCAATTTGGGTTTCATGAATGATGAAGAAGAGAAATTGGGAGACCCAAGTGTATGGCCTCCGTATATCACGAATTAGGTCTCCTAATTTATCAGCCCGTGGATTTGAAATTGGGGAAGAACCCTAGAAATTGGGACTGGGGATGATGAGCAGAAGTTGCAAGCAGACCATCATACTCCCTAGCAGCATCGGAGAGGAGACTGAAGTTTGATTGGAAAGGAGAAGAATGTTAAGAGGAAGAAGAAGGGGATTTTCAGACATTTATCAGTCCTTTTTTACTGTTACAGCCTCTTCTCACGTGTTTTTGGCATCTGATATACACGCACAGTTAAGTTGGATGGAAAAAGTGACGTTTTCACTTCAACTCAAAAAGTCGGGTGTTTAAATGTAGCTTTACTTACTATAGGTGGTTAAGTGGGAAATACCTTAAACCCCAGGTGGTCATCTGAACTTAACCCTATATATTTATACTTATATATATAACTGTTGTCAGACATATCTGATGATCCTGGATTTTACATCAGGAACGTTTACTTGCTTTTTATATATATATATATATATATAACTTTTGTCAGACATATCTGATGAGCCTAGATTTTACATCCGATGCGTTTATTGCTTTTATATATATATATATATATATATATAGTCCCGTTCCTGTCCGGACGCCCGCATTTTAGTAGCGTTCGGACCTTTTTTTTTTTTTTGCTTTTTTTTCATACAACTAAAAAAAAAATTATGGAACTTGAAATTTTACATAATACAGTGTTTTTGGTGTGATTTGGATACATATATCAAAACATGTCTATACAGTCTGTGCAGACTGTACATACATTTTTTGGTATTTTTATCCAAATCATGCCCAAAACATTATATTATGGAAAAATTTCAGTTCCATAATTTTATTTAATTTTTTTTTAGTTGTTCTACCAAAAAAAATAAGTAAAATAAAAAATTTTAGGGTCCGGATTTTGGACCTGTCCGGGAGTCTGGACAGGATCCATTGTGTGTGTGTGTGTGTGTATATATATATATATATATATATATATATATATACATTTACATTTCTATCAGACCTGGAGTTTACTTCGAGGCCTTTTACTGCTTTATTTACATTTAGTCCCTTTGGAGTTTACTTCGTGGCGGTTGATAAATCTTCTTGCTTTATTTACTTTTTCGATCCCCATGGAGTTGCTTCGTGGTGGTTGATCATGTCCATATATATATATATTTACCGCTTTTATATATTTACATTTACGATTCCCCATGGAGTTGCTTTTCGTGGTGGTTGATCATGTCTCGTATATATATATTTATAGCTTTATATATATAAGCGCTATCGCTTTTCATATAAACTCCGAGTATCATGTGAGCCTAGGAATCATGTGATCACTGATTGATCTCTTGAATCTAGATTGAGGTTCCGTGATGGACATTTTCAAAGTATAAGCGGCTTGTACATTATTTACTGATTGTACGAATTTCCTTAGATGGCGGTCATTATGCCGGGGAGGAGTTCGACCTTTGTTGAATATGAATATTATTTACGGAAGATGCTTCGCATCTCGAAAATAAAAGCAAACAATAGAACATTTAATAATAAAATGGAAGTATGAAAAGGTCTCAATTCTATTGAGCATGGGGTTTGAAAAACCTCTTTTTACAAAACTTCATTGTTATATCTTGCTTAAAACTGAATTTTTCTATAAATTCAAACCCTTTCAAAGTGGCTGCACCAGAGCCAATTTCTTTACCTTTCAGACCACAATATCATGTTGTCAGCTTATACAAAGTTACATGGAATTATGGAGAAGCTGAAGGATCCAGGTCTCATACTACTGCTACAGTGTCGAAAGAAAATCCACTGTATCTTCCTCAGAAGGTGATGAAGCCTACTTTCAAAGCAAAGGGAAGATTCCCATGGAAAAGATTGAAAAATTCCTCCGCGCTATGGGCCATAATGAAGCCAAGGTGGTTTTAAGCTTAAGAGAAGCTCCACATCAGATATCAATACTGGACTTGGTTTTCTCTTCCGAGGATCACCGAAAGATCTTGTTGAAGGTTTTGGAAGAAGCTTACTTACCGAAATCAGTGGATGTGGAAAATTTTCAACACATGGTTGATCACATTTTTAACAACAATGTGATATGCTTCACTGATGATGACATACCGCCCGAAGGGACCGGTCATTGTAAGCCATTGCATATTGCAATTTTGTCCTCCAGGTATATGCTAGCTGGAGTTTTGACAGATGGAGGTTCATCTCTAAATATCTGTCTTTATGCCACCTTGGTAAAGATGAATGTCAATCTCAAACGGATCCAAAGTAGCCATACGGTTATCAAAGCTTTTGATGGATCCCGGCGAAATTTCGTCAGAAAGATTGAGCTGCCAATTGAGATTGGTCCAAATACATTCAATGTATCCTTCCACGTCCTCAGGATAGACTCGGGATACAACCTGTTATTGGGGAGACCATGGATACACATGGCTGGAGTCGTTCCCTCCACACTACATCAACAACTCAAATACATTGTCGATAATAGTCTAGTCAACATCCTATTTGGCCGGAATGTCCTGAACAAGGAGATCTGCCAATCATCAGCTTCAATTCAGAAGTTGAGCCGGCTAGTTTTCATACCTTGGAAGTGAGTAACATACAATACCAACCTATTGGAGCACCACTTCCCAGACCTAAGATTTCTGCCGAGGTTATGTCGGCCACTCAAGAAATGATGTCATTGGGTCATCAGCCTGGACAAAGGCTTAATAAAGATAATCAGGGTATTAAGTGCCCTATTCAAGTGTCCAGTCAAACCGGGACAGTAGGACTAGGCTATTTTTCCAGTTCCAGTCATAGGAATCCTCATAAGCATAAGCAGGTTCCTCAAGCTTCCGCCACACGGCAATTTTTTCCATCTGCACCACATGAGCTGATACAGTCTCCAGTAAAGGTGTCAGCCCATATTATGGCTATGCTGTTTCCAAAACCAGTACCATTCAAAGCAAAAGAAGTGTTGATTCCTGATCCCGAAGTGGAAGAAAGGGAATGGAAACGTAAACATGACATTGCCTTGATGATGTCAGGCATACGCATCAGTGTCCATGATGAACATACAAACAAATATACCCCAGACGATGATTGTCCAGATGTCATGGTTATCATTCGGGAGAAGGAGGACAATGACAATCCCTCCATCACTGCAGTCCATCAGGACTTTGCCCTCGACAATTGGAACAGCACTCCATGCATTGGTCGACGAGGGTAAAATGGGTAGAAAATCCCTCTACCCTGTAGATAACTTTAATGGCTTACTTTTCTATATAGTATTAGTAGTTATTTTATCAAATACATGCTAACACTTTTGTATGATTAAACAGTTTCATATATTAAGTGAAATCATATTTTGTTTCAGGACTCTGAATTTAGATGTGCATGTACTTGCTGATGAGATGCCTTCTCTCCACAAGGGCTGTAACTTTGATGCAAAGTTGGACTCAGACTTGATGGAAATACAAGAGGACAATGAGACACCTCAGGAGATTAAGGAATGGGTCACAGACAAACCTAAACCCAACCTTGACCAAACCACTTCTTTCAATCTTGGAACCTTAGAAATCCCTAAGCTAATCCAGATTGGTTCAGACCTCACCCCAAACCAACGGAATGACATGGTTGCACTATTAACCCAATTCCAGGATGTGTTTGCATGGTCTTATGAAGACATGGTGGGTTTGTCCACTGACATTGTTCTTCATCGCCTTCCCATTAAAGAAGGATTCAAGCCGATTAAAGGCGGAAGATCAAAGCGATTGAAACCTGAGTTGAGTTTAAAGGTTAAAGAAGAAATTGTGAAACAATTTCAGGCTGGCATTATCATGGTGTCTACATATTTGGAGTGGATATCCAACATTGTTCCTGTGCCTAAACCAGGAGGACAGGTGCGAGTTTGCGTGGATTACCAGGATTTGAACAAAGCTTGCCTTAAAGATAGCTTTCTCATGCCCTTTATCCACATTCTCATTGACAATACTGTTATAGTTTATGCCCTAGAGGCCAATTATTTGATATAATTGCTTAACATTTTGATATTATATTTGATTGAATAAATATATGATTTTATTATGGTTTTATTTACTGCGTTATATAAATGTTAACATAATAAAATTCCTTAGAATAATGATATAAATTATATAGTTTCAAGTATGTGACTTGAACATGAGATTATATAATTATAATTAGTATCATTGTTCTTAAATGTCCCTAGTCGAGTATTATTGTTGATGGGACAACAATGATGCATTGAGACTAGTATGTGGATTGACTGATGACCAAATCTCATTGGGCATAAATATATGAGATATTAAGTCGATGCATAGGTAAATGTTAGAAAGCGATGTCTTTGGATGCGGACCTACCATGAGAATTTTATATGGAGCATTATGCGAAGTGTCATTAGCAATTGATTAGTGAGTAATGATGATGTAATGGTCCTCGGGACACGAAATCACTATATACTACTACGGGAATTTATGTACTTTGATATCATCAAATGTCACCTTTAATAGGGTGGACTATAAAGGTGATTATTGGGTACATCATGAATCGTGTGAGGAATATGAGTGATCTAGATGGAATTTAACCTTCCTATATATATTAAGGGTGATATCCATAGGCCTCTTGATTGAGTAGGACTATGAAATGTATGGCCATGCTCAAATAGTGATTTGTTTCATATAGTCTACTCATTGATCATGTAAACTCAGATTAAATTATGAAGAGTATGACACATTCCATGACTCAAGTTTAATCTAGGATATTAAGGTTAAAAGGATTATATTACATTGAAACATTGGTCACGAAAAGGTTGCATCGAATTATCAATCTTATTATTACTTGGGTAGCAGTGATGCATTACTAGATGCCGCTCACTATTTATAATTTTATAATATGATTTTAAAATTTTTGCCAACGTAATAATAACCTATTGGGTCACACACATAGAACGTAATTAAAAGGGAATTAATTTAAATTGTAAATATTTAAATATATCAATATAATTGATAGTATTTAAATTATAAATTTAAATTAATAGGATGATTTATATATAGGTATATTAATTAAGTAAGACTTAATTAAGATATATATAAATTTGGATTTTATTAAATTAGGTTTTGAACAATTCCTTTTAATCGCTATATATATGATGTGTAGCAACCATTTTAGGTATCATTCATAAACTGAAAACCCTAGCCGCTCTTAGAGAGAGACTAGAGAGAAACAAGTTCTAAAAATCCTCATCCTTGGTGGCTAGTACCGCGGTTCCTTCTTCTGCAGATCGTAGGACGATTCTCGGAGCGTTCGTGTGGATACCGTAGAGGCGCGATTCATTTGGATTGCGTTGGAGATTCAAGCGCATC
Source organism: Panax quinquefolius (assembly GCA_020205615.1). Classification (NCBI taxonomy): domain Eukaryota; kingdom Viridiplantae; phylum Streptophyta; class Magnoliopsida; order Apiales; family Araliaceae; genus Panax; species Panax quinquefolius. Next base: position 1,310,911 of record JAINUW010000521.1, read on the forward strand.
AATTTCAGTATCACAATCGGTATAATTTCTAACCACTGAGTTAATTGATTTTCGCATGGATCCTGTTTAGGGTTTTGGAATTGCCTTAAATTGTTCTTTTTCCACTGCATTTTTGTGCCGAAATCCCTTCAAATACTGCTCAATACGGCATGTACTCCTTTGCGGATTGCTTTGCGGGGTACCATCAGATTATGGTTGCTGAGGAAGACCGTGAGAAAATTGCTTTCATCATGCCTTGGGGAACCTTTTGCTACCGACGGTTGTTATTCGGCCTCATCAATGCCGGGGCAACCTATCAGAGAGCTATGATGGCTGTTTTCCACGATTTGATGCACAAGGAGATAGAGATCTATGTGGATGACATCATTGTCAAATCCTGAAAGGAGGAAGACCACTTAGACAATCTCAAAAATCTTTTCAACAGGTTGCATAAGTTCAACATGTAGTTGAATCCAGCCAAGTGCGCCTTTGGTGTTAAGTCAAGCAAGTTGCTAGGTTTCCTAGTCAGCCACAAAGGGATTGAACTGGATCCTACCAAAATCCAGGCCTTTAAGGAAATGCCCATTCCTCGGACAGAGAAGGAAATACGGGGATTTTTGGGAAGAATCAACTTCATTAGTAGGTTTATCTCTCAAGTCACAGCAACCTGTGAGCCCATCTTCAAATTGTTAGGGAAGAACTCCTCCATGAAATGGAACGATGAGTGTCAAAAAGCCTTCCTTATCATTAAAGAGCAACTGGTTAACGCTCCTGCTTTGGTACCACCCAAGGATGATGTTCCCCTATTTATGTACCTGTCCATTAATGACAATGCCATGGGCTATATGCTGGGGCAAAAAGACAATAGAGGCCAAGAATGAGCTATCTATTACCTCAGCAAAAGATTCAGCAGCAGTGAACACAACTACACTCTAATTGAGAAGACTTATTGTGCTTTAGCATGGGCTTCCATGAGGTTACAACATTACCTCCATGGTCACACAACCCATCTCATATCCCGCGTAGATCCTCTCAAGTATGTGTTCAGTAAGCCCATACTGAATTATCGACTTTTCAGATGGCAGTTGATCCTACAACAATTTGACATCGTCTACGTGACAAAAAAATCATCACGCGAGTCAAGGAATTCGGATCAGCGGCGCCACACTGCAAGGGATTATAAACCCTTAGAAACATATTTCCCGATGAAGGGTAATGGCGATTCAAACAATACCATCGAGACAATGCATGCCACACATGGAAAATGTACTTTGATGGAGTCATTAACACGGAAGGCTCTGGAGTGGAGCGATTCTAATATCCCAGATGCGGGAGCAAGCGATATCCGTCGTCAGTCAAATTGCGATTTATCGGCACCAACAACACAGCTAAGTATGGACGTTGTATCATGGGGCTAAAACTTTCCCGTTCAATGGGCATCAGGCAATTAACTATCTTTGGGGATTCCGAAATGGTAATCAAACAATCCACAGGAATCTATCAAACCAAGGAATTATATTTGATGTCTTACCATCGGTAAGTTTTACAGATAGCTTTGGAGTTCGAAGAAATCTCCTTTCTACACATTCCTCATAATAGGAATGATTTTACAGATGCATTAGCAACGTTGGCCTCCTGGATTCACATACCTGACAAGGAAAACATGCTAAGCATCACATTTGCCCTACAAAAGGCCCCAACTTATGGGAACTATGTTGGAGAAGTATCGGATGAGCTACCTCCCATCCACAACCCTTGGTATCAACATATCAAGGAGTATCTACGAGATGGATCTACACCCGCTGAGGCGAGCCTGACTGAAAAGAGGCGGATCCATCGACTTGCTATAAAATTCTACCTGAGCGGAGATACAATCTACAAGAGAGATGCAGAACTAGGTCTCCTTAGATGTCTGGACAAAGACCAAGCTCAGAGGCTCATGGATGAGATCCATGGTGGAGTATGTGGCCCACATATGAGCGGACCCTTACTTGTCAAGAAGATCCTCAGAACAGGGCATTATTTGCTTATGCTCAAAGCTGACTTGATGATCACATCAAGAGATGCTATCAATGTCAAATTCATGGGAATGCTATCCACACCCCTCCAAGGGAACTCCACAATATGAGTTTGCCATGGCCCTTTTCAATGTGGAGAATAGACGTGATCGGGCCCATTGAGCCCAAATCCAGTAATGGACATCGATTCATATTCACCATGATTGACTACTTCACCAAATTGGTAGAAGCAGCCTCCTTCCCCAGGGTTACTAAAGAAGTCATCATTTCTTTCATCAGAAATAATATAAATGCATCGATATGGACAACTAGAGGTCATTTGTGTCGAACAATGCTAAGAACCTCAAACAACAAAATGATGGAGAAGTTATGCAGTAAATTCCACATCAAACACCTTAACTCCATCATCTACCGTCCAAAGATGAATGGTGCTGTTGAAGCGGCTAATAAAAATATTAAGAAGATCATGCAGAAAATGTCCGCCAATCACAAAGGATGGCCTGACCTCTTGCCTCTGACTTTATTAGCCTACAGAACATCCATGCGTACTTCCACTGAGGCAACCCCCTACTCATTAGCCTATGGGATGGAAGCAGTGCTCCCCATAGAGTTGGAAATGGAATCCCTCAGAGTGTTGATGGACGCTCAGTTAGATGAAGACCAATGGGTACTGTCGACGTTGGGATTTTTAGTTGTCCCTTTTCGTTACTTGTTCTTTGGTGTTCACATGTTAGGTGAGATTTGTTTGAAAAAACAAGTGAAAAAGGTCCGACATGTGTAATGTCGATGATGGACTGTTAAGAGTCGCCAGTTGGTGTTTTTAATGGTTGCGCAATATAATAGAAAAAGGTTTGCACATTGACCCATTGATATGACATCGCTAAGCAGATTCGTGACAAGAGATTCATTTGGGTTCGGGGGCTTGATGATGCGGAGGGAAGGTGTTAGGCACCCCCCGACATCCGTGTTGCCACAGTGACCACCACTTTTCAAGAAACTGTTATATGAATGTGTGTGTGTGTGTGGATCAATGTGCAATTATTTAAAAGTAGTGCGAGGCCTCGTTCGTACCTATATACAAAGGGTTTGAATTTATAGAAAAATTCAGTTTTAAGCAAGATATAGCAATGAAGTTTTGTAAAAAGAGGTTTTCCAACCCCTGTGCTCAATAGGAATTGAGACATTTTCATACTTCCATTTTATTATTAAATGTTAGACTTGTTTGCTTTTATTTTCAAGATGCGAAGCATCCTCGAGAAAATAATATACAGCAGTGCCGAAATCCTCCTGGGCATGATAACCATCTAAGGAAATTCGTACACTATAAATAATGTACAAGCTGCTTACAGCTGAAAATGTCCATCACGGGAACCGAATCTTGATTCAGTAGACTGGATCTGTGATCACATGATTCCTAGGCTCCAATGATACTGCAGTTTATGTGGAAAGCAGTAAGCAGTTATATATATAAAAGTTGTAAATATATATATACTGACATGATCAACCACCACGAAGCAACTCTATGGGGGATCGGAAATATAAATATATAAGCGATAAATATATATATATATGGACATTTTCAACCACCACGAAGCAACTCCATGGGGGATCAGAAAAGTAAATAAAGCAGTAAAGACGATCAACTGCCACGAAGTAAACTCCAGGAGGGACTAAATGTAAATAAAGCAGTAAAAGGCCTCGAAGTAAACTCCAGGCCTGACAGAAATGTAAATGTAAATATATATATATATATATATATATATATATATTCGTAAAATTTGGGATTTTACAATCTCCCCTCCTTATAAAATTTTGCCCTCGAAATTTACGTACGTACCTGGTATGCCGAATAGATGAGGACACTTCGTCAGATTCTAACTCTTGAGGTATAACCTTTAAGCATCGAATATATTCTAGGATTTTAACAGGTACATCTTCATACGTTAAATTATCCGCTATCTCGTCCGGTTCTAAATCAATAATGTGGTTCGGGTCATCCACATATTTACGTAACATCGATACGAGAAAAATGTTATGAACATGCGACATACTTGGCGATAAAATGAGTCTATAGGCCACAGTTCCTACTCGATCAAGGATTTCAAATGAGTCAATAAAATCGAGGGTTGAGATTTCCTCTCTTCATCGATTCTTGCTTCTAGAATAACGCCCTCTTGAACCTTCTTTTTCACATTCATCAGCTCTGAGTATTTAGCTTGAGCGACTTTAACTTTATCGATTAAAGTCAATTTTGCTCATATATTCATTATCTTCACGTGGGTTCATATATTCGCACTCATAAATGCATACGATCTTCTACTCAACGCGTCAGCTACCACGTTCGCTTTTCCACGATGGTATTGAATGGTACGATCGTAATCTTCAACAGCTCGAGCCAACGTCTTTGGCGCATGTTACGTTCGTTTTAGTTGAAGAAATATTTAAGGGTTTTAGAAATGGGGTTTTGTACTGGGGTCAGTACAAAATTCGATTTCATGCTCTAGGGGTAGGCTAAGAAGTCTTCAAGAATAGGTCAGAAAATTTATTAACAATAGAAATATCATTCACAACTGTGACTCTCATCCAAGACTTGGATAACACATCACATTGATACCTATCAACTTGTTATCGTTATTCACAACGTCCCCTATGAAAAGTCTGTCTTCGGTGCATTCCACACAAGGAAGTCAACAACGAAAGGATCGGGGCTCTTTACTTATGGCTTGATATGACAATGATTGACTTTAGTGGTTTGGTTGCTTGAATTCACATAACAGGTTGGTTAGAAATATGAAAGCTAACAACCTTACTAAAAGCATGATGAGTAGTTAACCAATCAATTCCTAAAATCACATCAAAGGCAAGTATTTTCAAAGAGATAAGATCGACAGGTAACGTGAAAGTGTGGATTTGTATCAAACAAGATTTATAAATAGTGGAGGTAACGAAGGTTTCTCCGAACTGAGTTTCAATAGATAAATCAAAGTCTAACTTCTCCAGAGTTAAATTCAAACACTGAACACAACTAAGTGAAATGAAAGAGTGAGTAGAACCGGTATCTAACACGGTATAGACTTCGCAAGAGTTTATGATTAACTTACCCGTGATAATTTTATTCAGGTTCCTCGTCACGAAAAAAAAAATGCTCTCTCTTAAACTACCGGCTGGACTTGACTTCACCATACGACAAAATCGAGCTAGGTGACCTTCTCTTCCGCAATTAAAACACGCTTTGGATTTTTGCGTACAATTTGGACGGATGTGTCCCTCCTGTCCGCATTTGAAACATACGCCCGGTGGTCGTTCTTCTTCCTTTGAAACGGGTGCTGGTGTTGCTGTCTTTCCATCATTATTGAACCTTCTCTTCTTAAAATTTCCACTTCTATTATCTTGGCCATGATTACCACCGAAGTGGTTACCATTCTTGGCATGATAATTTCCCCCACGATGGTTATCATTATTTCGATGACCGTTTCCAGCGGTACGATTATTATCGTGTTGTTGGCCGTTGCCTTTTGGTTGTGCTGACTCATTATTGCTCTCCAATAACTGAGCCCTATTCACAACATCTGAATATAAACAAAGTTTGTGAGAAATGAGATATTGACGTATATTGGGTTTCAAACCTCTTAGAAACATTCATGTCATTCGCTCCTCATTATCGACCAAATGTGATGCAAACCGAGACAACTCGGCAAACTTAGCCTCGTATTGCGACATAGTCATATTATTTTGCTCCAGCTTGATGAACTCCACGTCCTTCATTTGATGAATACTTTCGGGAAAGTACTTGTCGTTGAACAGCTCTTGGAACTTCTCCCAAGACATCTTGAGTGCGTCAGTCTTGGTATGTTTTACAGATTCCCACCAGTAATCTGCCTCTTCACGCAACATAAAGGTGTCAAATGGAACCTTTTGCTCCTCTGAGTATCCCAATACATCAAATATCTTGATGATCTGCTTTAACCACGTCTCCGCCTTAAGTGGTTCAGGCTTTCCCAAAAACTCCGGTGGTCCCAACTCCTTGAACTGCTTAGCGATGACCGACCATGGGTTGCCATTATTTCCACCTATATTTTGAACAGGAGTCTATCTTACCTATTGTTGCATGAATTGCATAAAGCCTCTGAACATCCCATCGTTCATCATTTGGTCAGTGTTGTTGTTTGCTTGAGGATTGTCACCTTCCTGATGCACATTATCCTAATTATGGATATGTGGAGACTCAACGGTCTCCTGTGCTCCATTGCTATTCTCAACATTCTCGGATGCCATTTTCAATTACTGCCACAAAATAAGGGTTAATTAACATATCACATATTATCCCTATATTCTGACCGACCAATTAAATACCAAATAAACTTAGGTAGGTCATACTAGGGAAGGAATTCCCGAATCTCTCCCCTCCTAGTTCTTGTCTCACATCTCACTGAGGATCATATCCCTAAGCTCTGATACCAACTGTGACGCCCCCAAAATAGGTATACATCACCCATCTTGAGTCGCCAAATACATGGCACAGAATTCAAATACAACTTAATTATACAACATGAGCTGTGAGTTTTAATACAAATATTGTCTTCTAGACAGTATTCAAACTCAAACTACGACAAAACATAATCTGAGAGTTTTAACACGAATATTGTCATCTAGGCAATATCCACACTCAAATTCAATCTTATTACATTTATTATCACACTATTTCATAGAATAGTGAGGACTACTAATGCTATCATCTGGGACCGTCACTCCGTTCCCCGACTCATCCCAACTAATTCTCATTTCCTGAAGAGAACAGTGAAAGAAAGGGTGAGCTCAACTAGCCCAGTAAGAAATATTATGACTAAGATAATGCGTAATAAATTATCATTAGTCTTCAACAATGTTAAAGCGATAAATACAATAGACATCAAGTTTAAGCTGCGGTGAACAAGCAATCCATTAAAAGAGTCAAGTAGAGAATAAAATCTACTATCTTTTATGATTTAAAAAGTTTTTTATCACTTTTATCGCTGGGACTCAGCTTAATAAATAATCCACATCATTAATTCATCGATGCATTACAGGCCAAGGATATTATTTAATATCATGACCACGAATTATCCATACATTACGGGCCAAAGATAATTGTGTTTTCATCAATGATCTGATCATGCCATAAAATAATTCATCTTTGCTCCCTCGTCAAGAGAATCCATAGCCATAATCATACCAAAACTATCCATCAATGCACTACTACGGGCCAATGAGGACTTTTTCCACATCATTTGTAACATTACGGCCATGATTACACAGAATAATCCACGGTCATAATCATACCAAGTCCATCTATGCACTCTAAAGCCACGAGATGACTTTCAACAAAATATAAACATGAGGATGATGACAATGATATAAGAATTTAATAAAACAAGTTCAAGAATTAAATTATCCAGGAACTAATAACGTCCAAATTGTCAACATGATACTTCTTGGTAGAGTAAAATTCAAGAATGCTCAGAAGAATATTTTCATGAAAAGATACTGGATGAAGCGCAAATATCAAGGATATTCCACTAATTTCATGGAGTAAAAAAGTTAAAACTTTAACTAACTGAGTATAATAAAGAATGGAATAACAAAAGAAATCACCATGCATGCGGTACTTAAGATGTAGGCAAGTTATTCAATGATAATAATAAATAACGGAACCAGGTCAGGCATAATATGCACAGATAGGATATTCCAACAAAATAATAAAAAATGGAATAACAGAAGAATTTCACCAAGTATAGGGTAGACCGCGTATACAGGTTATTCCAACAGAATAATAAAGAATGGAATAATAGAAGTTTTCTTCATGAATACAAAAGAAATAATACCCCTTACCTTAGAACAAACTGGATATAGAAGTAGTGAAGTAGCAGAATACTTTTCTTCATTCTCTCTATAGTTTCTCTCTTTAGAGTTTCAGTGAATTCGTAAGAAATAATGAAGGAATGAGCTTCTATTTAAAGAAGAATGGACTGAATAGTAACCAATCCATGAACAGTCCAAATTGATTTACTTTTAAACGGACGATCCAAATTGGTTTACAATAAAATATAATATATTCTATTTATAATCTAATAAAATGAATAACTTTATAAAAGTATTACATTTTATATAAAAAGATTTTACTATGCAAACACTACGCGAGCACTATACAAACACTATGCATAATAAAATATAATATATTCTAATTATTGTCTAATAAAATGTATAACTTTATAAAAGTATTCTGTTTTATATAAAAAAAAATTACTATTAACCTAATAAAACGAATAAATTTATAAAAGTATTCTGTTTTATATAAAAAGTTTTTCTGTTTTATTACATTAATAATACTAATAAAACAAAACTTATATAATATATATATATATAATAATCAATAATAATTGAATCAAATAACGTGAGATACTATGTAGCAACTACTGTAGCAATAATTGAACAAAACTAAGTGACTTCTCACGTAAGCATCAATAATCAATACCGTGTGCTACTATGCAACCACATGTATTACTGTACTATTACTACCGAGTAGTTCAATAGTATTAACGGTAAACTTCCTCCGTTATTTTCATAAAAATATTTTTGTCATTTTCTCAATCCGACAATAATTCCGTTGTAGAGTCCACCAATGATTGTGTCGTTGTACGAATATTCCCTGCTAAAATGAATATTCCCCTACCAATCGAATATAATACAACAACTTGCATACTTTGCAAAATTTATAAATACTACCCACAACTATAACATTATCTCAAATTCACACCATCATATAAAAAAAATATTTTGAGAAAATTAAATCTTTATTCGTAAAATTTGGGATTTTACATTAGGGATATGATCCCAGGCTGAGATGTGAGACAAGAACTAGGAGGGGAGAGACGGGGAATTCCTTCACCAGTATGACCTACCTATGTTTATTTGGTATTTAATTTGTCGGTCAGAGTATAGGGATAATATGTGATATGTTAATTAACCCTTGTTTTGTGACAATGTTTGAAAATGGCATCTTAAAATGTTGAGATTAGCAATGAAGCACATGAGACCGTTGAGTCACCAACGATCAATACCCAAGATAATGTGAAATAGGAAGACAATAATCCTCAGGTAAATAACAACACCGATCAGATGATGAACGATTGGATATTCAGAGGCTTTATGCAATTCATGCAACATCAGTTAAGAGAGACTCCTATTCAAAATATAGGTGGAAATAATGGCAACCCACGGTCGGTCACCGCTAAGCAGTTCAAGGAGTTGGGACCACCAGAGTTTTTGGGAAAGCCAGAACCACTTAAGGCGGAGACGTGGTTAAAGCAGATCACCAAGATATTTGATGTCTTGGGATGCTCAGAGGAGCAAAAGGTTCCCTTTGCCACCTTTATATTGTGTGAAGAGGCAGATTACTGGTGGAAATCTGTAAAATGTACCCAGCCTGACACACTCAAGATGTCTTGGGAGAAGTTCCAAGAGCTGTTCAACGACAAGTACTTTCCCGAAAGTATTTGTCACATGAAAGAGGTGGAGTTTATCAAGTTGGAGCAAAACAATATGACCGTGTTGCAATACGAGCCTAAATTTATGGAGTTATCCCGGTCTGCATCCCATTTGGTCGATAATAAGGAGTGAATGACAGGAATGTTTCTAAGAGGTTTGAAACCCGATATACGTCAATACCTCATTTCTCACAAATTGTGTTTGTATTCAGATGTAGTGAATAGGGCTCAGTTATTGGAGCGCGTTAATGAACCAGCCCAAACAAAAGGCAATGATAATAATCGTACCAGTGGCAACAGCCATCGGAACAATGATAACCATCATAGGGGAAATTATCATGCCAAGAATGGTAACAACTTCGGTGGTAATCATGGCCAAGATAATAGGAGTGGAATTTCAAGAAGAGGAGATTCAACAATGATGGAAAGATGTCAACACCAGCACCTGTTGTTAAGGAAGGAGAACGACCGCCGATCGTATGTTACAAATGCAGAGGGGAGGGACATATCAGTCCAAACTGTGTGATGCAGTCCAAAGCATGTTATAATTGTGGAAAAGAAGGTCACCTAGCCCAATTTTGTCATACACCAAAGTCATGTCTAGCTGGGATGGTGGCACTAATGTCGGATACAGACAAAAAAAAGTCGGTGGTTTCAGGAAGAGCATTTTTCGTGACTTCTCAAAAAGCAAGTAATCCAAACAAAGTTAGCACGGGTTAGTTAATTATAAATTCTTGCGAAGTCTATGCCTTATTAGATATCGGTTCTACCCATTATTTTATCTCTCTTACTTGCGTTTAACGTTTAAATTTGACCCCAGAGAAGTTAGACTTTGACTTATTGGTTGAAACTTCGTTAGTAGAAACCTTCACTTCATGTCTTTATCCAAGTCTTGGATGAGAGTCGCGATTTTTAAATGATATTTCTATCGTTAATAAATTTCCTGATGTATTCTCAAAGAACTTCTTAGCTTACCCCTAGAGTGTGAAATCGAATTTTGTATTGACCCCAGTACAAAACTCATTTCTAAAACCCTCAAATATTTCTTTACCTAAAACGATCGTATAATGTGCCAAAGACGTTGGCTCGAGCTGTTGAAGATTACGATCATACCATTCAATATCATCGTGAAGAACGAATGTGGTAGCTGACGCGTTGAGTAGAAGATCGTATGCATTTACGAGTGTGATGTTGTTAACACAAAAACCCATTTCGTATAACTTACAAATGATGAAGATAGAATTAAAGACTCTAGGGACCCACGTGAAGATGACGAATATATGAGTAGAATCAACTTTAATCGATAAAGTTAAAGTCGCTCAAGCTACACACCCGAATCTGATGAATGTGAAGAAGAAGGTTCAAGAAGGCGTTATCTCAACCCTCGATTTTATTGGCCCATTTGAAATCCTTGATCGAGTAAGAACTGTGGCCTATAGACTCGTTTTACTGCCAAGTATGTCGCGTGTTCATAACATTTTTCACGTATCGATGTTACGTAAATATGTGGATGACCCGAACCACATTATTAAATTAAAACTAGACGAGATAGCAGAAGATTTAACGTATGAGGAGATGCGTGTTAAAATCTTGGATAAGAAGGATCGTATTCAACACTCAAAGGTTATACCTCAAGAGTTAGAATCTAAAATGAAGTCAAGGTATCCTCACCTCTTCGGCATACCAAGTACGTACGTAAATTTTGAGGGAAAAATTTCATAAGGAGGGAAGATTGTAAGACCCCAAATTTTATGAATAAAGATTTAATTTTCTCGAAATATTTTTTTTCAAAATTATGGTGTGGATTTGAGATAATGTTATAATTGTGGGAAATATTTAGAAATTTTGAAAAGTATGCAAGTGGTTATATAATATTCAATTGGTCGAGGAATATTCTTTTTATCGGGGAATATCCGTACGACAGCACAATCATTGGTGGACCCCACAACGGAAGTATTGTCGTAGTTAGAAAATGACAGAATTATCTTTTTATAAAAATAACGGCGAAAGTGTTACCGTTAAACCTGTTGAACTACTCGGTAGTAAAGTACAGTAATACGCGTGGTTGCATAGTAGCATACGGTATTGATTATTGATGCTTACGTAAGAAGTCACTCACTCTTATATACTTATTATTACTACTGATCATTTTTGCATCATATCTCTCATATTATTGATTCGATTATTGTCACAATATCATCGGCATAATATGATATATTATTAAATCAATAATTTAGACAACAAAGTTATTCATATTATTAAATTTCAATATTTACAATGTCTAGAAGGTCTATCAAGGAGAGGTTTGGTCATCTAATTGCGCGCCAATAAGGAGAAATCCTTATCGAAAAGCCCCCTCTTTCTTGGGAATGACCTGGTTGTTAAATATTGTGAGTTATAATATTAATGATGAATATGTTCATATTTGATTAAAGATGAATTTGATAGTTCCATTGTGTTGGGAATATTAGTGTTAGTAGAAATCGACATCTATTCCGATGATAATTGATGTCTGGGGGTTATATTGATAAATCTGGTAATTAATCGGATAAATGAGCAATTAATTTCTACTAATTCACATGCTTATATAACTATTTGTTCACATGTGTGTACTATTGAATCACATTCTTTTACTATTAGGGGAGTTGGTGCAAGATTGATAATACTTGCATGACTAAGTTAAAAATGGAGGTATAGATGGAGGTACTATACTGTAATTCGTATTTTCACATGATTATAACTATTGATTCACATGATTGAACTATTGATTCACATTATTTACTATTAGGGGAGGTGGTGCAAGTATGATAATACTTGCAGGACTAAATTAAAAATGAAAGAAAAGTTGGAGGTATTGTACTATAATATTTCGAGCCCAAAAATGTGTAATTATCGAAACTATATTTTCCTATAAATAGAAGCTCATTCTTCCTTCATTTCTCACCAATTCACTAAAGCTATAAAGCAATTATTATAGAGAGAAATTATAGAGAGAAAGAAGAAGAGAAGTCTGCTACCTCTCTATTCCAGTATCTAGCTTAATTATAAGGTAAGGGGTATTATTTCTTTCGTATTCATGAAGAGAGCTTTTGTTATTCCATTTCTTATTATTATGTTGGAATAACATGTCTATGCGAAGTACCGCATACATGGTGAAATTATTCTATTATTCCATTCTTTATTATTCTGTCGAAATATCCTGTCTATGCGTATTACGCATGACCTAGTTCCATTCTTTATTATTCTGTTGGAATAACACATGCATATGGTCTATCGCATGCATAGTGAATTCTGTTGTTATTCCATTCTTTATTATTCTGTTGGAATATCCTGTCTGTGCGGATTACGCATGACCTGGTTCCATTCTTTATTATTCTATTGGGAATAACCTGTCTGTGCGGTCTATCGCATGCATGGTTAATTCTTCTGTTATTCCATTCTTTATTATTCTGTTGTAACCTGTCTATATGGATTACCGCATGCATGGTGAATGATCCTTTGTATTCATTCCTTATTAAATTGTGGAAATGATCTGTTTACGTGGATTATCGCATGGCGGGTGAAAATCTATTTGTAGTTTTGTAATTTTTCTGACCCTCAAAAATTCTGGAAAAATTAGAAATGATAATTTGATGAGTTTTCTATATTGTGTCCAAAGATGGCGATTTTTGGATGTATAGATTAAGAGTTATGGATTTTATGAGAAAATACTATTTTAAAAGTAAACCCTTATAACTCCTTGTGGTTAACTCCAAAATTGGTGAAATTTTTATTGGAAGTACATGTATATAACAGGAGTATATCCTATAAATTTTGGAATTTTTGGACAAAAGTACAATTTATGATAAATGTCTAAATATTCGGCAGTTTTGGCCATGTGAAAAATAGTAAATGAATTTTAAAAATTCCAAGAAAAATATATGTTCAATATGGGACTATATTCTGCTAAATCCCATAAAAGAAATATTTTTGGGACAGATTTGGTATTTTTCATGAAAATGAACTAGTTATGAGTAAATGAATTAAATATGTTATGTGAAGTAACAAAATTGGAAAATAGGATTGTATGGCTTGGGAATCCTATATAGGGTATATGCAGATTTTTGATGAGGGATTTGATAATTGGTGATGAAATCTTATAAGTATGGCATTTTTAAATGATTAAAAGCATTATTTGGTAAAGTGTGAATAATTGAAATAAATTGTTTATAAGTTTAAGAAGTGATTAAAATATTGTTATAATATTAATAATATTAGATTATGAATTTATTAAGTGATTGATAATATTTGGATAAATTTAAAGTCTTTAATATTTATCCTTATTTTCGTTTGATTAATGCTTATATCATTGTCATCATCCTCATGCTTATATGGTAATGAAAGTTATCTTTGGCTTACGTGCAAAGATGGACTGTTGATTTATTAAATTGTATATCTTTGTCCTACGTGCAAAGATGGACTGTTGATTATTGATTTTATAGTTATATATCTTTAGCTTACGTGCAGAGATGGACTTGGTATGATTATGACCAGGGATCATTCAGTATAATCATGGCCTGTAATGTTATAAACGATGTGGTAAAAGTCCTCAGTGGCCTGTAGTGCATTGATAGACAGTTTTTGGTATGATTATGACCAGGGATTATTCGGTATAGTCATGACCATTGATGATTTAATGAATATCCTTGGCCCATAGTGCATGGATGATTCGATGACGTGGTTTATTTATTTAGCTAAGTCTTAGTGATAAAAATTGATGAAAAAATTTTAAAACATAGAAGATAGTAGAGATAGTAGATATCATGCTCTACTTGACTCTTCTAATGGATTGCTTATTCCGCTGTAGTTAAACTTGATGTCTATTGTATTTTATCAGTTTAACATTGTTGAAGACTAATGATAATTTATTCTGCATTATCTTAGTCATAAGATTTCTTACTGGGCTAGTTGAGCTCACCCTTTCTTTCACCGTTCTCTTGTGAAATGAGAACGTAGTCGGACTAGTCGGGAAGCGGAGTGACTGGTCCAGATGATAGCATTAGTAGTCCTCACTATTACATTAAATAGTGTGTCAATAAATATAATGGGGACTCCATTGAGTGTGGATATTATTCAGATGACAATATTCTTATTAAAACTCTTAGATTATATTTTGTCGTATTTTAAACGCCTCGAGAAAATCGGATTTTTATAACAATTAAATTTTTATTTGATTAGGTGAATTAAATGAATTTAATTGATTTATTTTGTGAGTAAGCTATATGAAGGTCGTTCTATCACCTAGAATGTGCTAATGTGGTTAGTAATCTGGCTAAGTGCTAGAATTAATTGTTTAAAATTTCCAAGACAAAAATAAATGTTTTCTGAGAAATTCCCATAAAAATACTATTCATCTGTTTCTGTTCGGGGAATTATTTTGAAATTTCGAGAAAAACGCGTGATGATAGAATATTGAGATGAGATGAAATATCTAATAATATTTCATATATGGCAAACGAAGTTTTCGCCTACGGACTTAAAACCTAAGGGTTGTGTGAAATAATTTCCGAGAAGAAAATGATATGCGTAGAAGTAATTATGTTATGGTTAAAGTGTGTTATAATAGTATGATACTATTTAGTATCTATGTATAATAAAATGAGTTAATACGAAGTACAATATGATTATCGTACGAGTATTATACGGAGAGAATACGTGAATTATACGTATGGAATACGATTAGTATTATGAAAATAAGTTAAGACTTATTGATAATTCATTTGAGTTGGATTATGTTTAGTCCAACCAATTGTATAGGCAAGCCTAATGAATTAATATGATAAGCCCAAGTCAAGGCCCAATATTAGATTTGTTAAGCCCAATGCAAGAAAAACTGAACCGTGGATCGAACTGGTGGGTCACCGAATGGGTATAACCTATGGGACAACCCATGGGGATGACCCATGGGGTGGTGGGCCGACCACTTAGTGTGCAAGGCAAGCATATCACTTGGTCACCAAGTATTTTACTTGGTGACAAAGTGTGGAATAGTAAGGAGGTGATGGTGTAATGACTAAATTGCCTCCATTTCATTTGCCTATAAATAGAAAGAAAGAGTTGGTCTTTTGTGAGTTTTTCAATTGTCAACCTAGATTATTGAGAGAGAAAAAGAGCTAGACTCAACCAAACCATCTACTTTGAAGCTTTGCTTGAGAGTTTTTAAAGATTACCTAAGAGTTCTTAAGGTAATACTTCCTTAATTCTAATTCCATCTCTTTTTGGTTTTCTTTTATCATGGAGAATTATAGATGGGTGGTGTATGTTTAGTATGGTGGAATAAGGATGACTTACCATAGATTCAATCTCTATAAGTCATGAAATCATAGAAATCATAAGGTTTGTTATAGTTTAAAATCATGAAAATATTGATTGTTGATAAACAATTGAACTCCATCAATATGTAAATATGTGCATCTTGTTTGGTTAGGATATAAATATGAAGTCCATGGAGTATTCCATGTGATTTGGCTTAGAGAACGTTAGTAACGAAGTTATGGCGAATTTCACGGAAATAAATGTTAAACGTCTAAAACGTTAAAATTCTAGATTGGTAGTCGAAAGTTGTTGTGAGACTTGAAAACATTGTTTTACAATGTCAACACGTGAGATAGGGTATTTAAGAGTCGTGGACGCAAGAATAATCGGATTCCAACTTAAAATGAAGAAAACGAGCATTGAACGCTCATTAACATTTACGAACGCTTAGAAAATGAACTCAATAGTGAATTTTGAGTTAAAGGATTCAAAAGTGTCGAATTCTTATATGAACGTGTAGAATATGTCATTTATGACGTGTAGGCTTTTGAACGAACCAAATCAGACTTATAACAAAGAAGTTATGGCTCCGAGAATCTCACAAAAAAATTTTTATCTGTGAAAATTTTTTTCAGATCGAGGAAAGCGCGCTGCCGCTGCATAAAGTAAGTTAAATGTCGCGTCAGCCGCACGCAAGACAAAGTTGTAATGGGCTATCGGAAAGTGGCACCGCAAAGCCATCGGTATATAAGGAAGTCTCTCGCCGCAAAGACCGAGACCAAGCATGGGTATCGCTAATCGGCACCGCATGCGCTTGATCTTGTACTAATAATGTCGCGCCGCCGGTGAGTCAAGTGTGGTTTTGTTAGAAAGCTAGGTTTTGAACTTCAGTTGTTCCAAGACCTACATGGGTTGAGTTTATATACTCAATGAATGTACTAAGACTATTCCTATACTAATGTATATGGTATTGAACTTAGAAATTGAATGCAGGTTAGTAAGTTATGAATGAAGAACACAAAGTGTTGTCGATAAACCCTAGTCGGGGAAACAACGTTGGTATTTCACTAATGATGATAGAGTCTGGTTAATAACGTAAGTTAGTTAATAAGCCAGGACGATGGGTAATAAGTCGAGTTGACTTTATTAATGACATTAAGTTAACAAAGACATAGAAGAGAAAGAAGTTGGTAGGAACAATGTGAATAATTGTTTGATAGCTAATTACAGTGTGCTATGTGAACATATCATGTAGATTATGTAAAGGCTGTGGTCAGTCGATTAAGTTATTTGAAGACGCTGAAAGGCAAGTTTTCTTAACGCTTGTCTAACTTCCAAGTTAGTCAAGTTTTATGTGATTCATTGTACTAAATTGCATGACTGGTTTTAAAGAAAGGGTCAATACCAAATTTAACTCGGCTAGACTACTCGTAAGATATAGATTGATTGATATTCATATCTTTCTATATATAAATATTAACGCTATCCTATGCCAAGTAATTGGTACGGATGTGAAGGTAAGGTTTGTCTATGAACAAACAAAAGTATTTTTCATCGATTATTCGATGGGCACGCGAGTTTGCCAAATGTTAAATGTAAATACGTTTAACGAATGAGTGTTGATCAACATAGAGTACTATAGGCTGATCACCTAGAAGTGCTCGTAAGTAATGCGGATGGATGTACAACCTTAGTGTTTGTGATATCCTTTTCAAGTATGAAAATAGAAAAGCTATCGCTCATGGTCTATCGAATCGGTTCGTAATTCCTAATCTACTCTATACTTTGGGAATTGATGATATGAAATGTTAAAGTATTATTGTTTTATAATACTTCATAACTATTTGTTCAGTTATGTATGAATTGTTATATAATTCACGAATGTGGTATTATTGTTATCCTTTGTTAAAACTTGTTGAGCTTGTTATGCTCACTTCTTGTGTGAATTATATGATTGCAAGTTAAGGATGAACGACTGAGAATGCTAAGAGAGATAAGGGCAAAGCTAAGATGGATACTTAACCATCGTGTAATAGATTAGTATGTTTGTATGTATTATACATTATGAACAACGAACGATGTAATCGGTTTATGAACCGGGAAGGATTATACTTTGATTGTAATAAGAAGATAGTAATTACATTCATTATGTTGTATTTCAATGGAATGATTGTATAGTTATGAGTATAAAGGTAGTAGCACCATATGTCAAGTTGGAAGATACCCAAATTTGGGGGCGCCACAAAGTTGGTATCAAAGCATTAGGTTATAAAACTTAAGGGGGGAAGAACCTTAGGCTAATAACCTCGTAAGGAAGGTAAAGTCCAAGAAAGAAATTGAGTTGAATGAATTAATAAGGTATTGAGAAAAACTCAATACCGAAAGAATTTAAAAGATGGAAATTAATCTTAAATAAATTAAATGTGATTTGTGCTTATACTATTGTGTATTATGTACTAATCAACGTGTTATGTGTTATGTAGATGTCGATCGATAGCATGATGTATAGAGACATTCACGCCATGAGTGAAGAGTCGATGAACCAAGTGGAGGTAGTACCGATGCCAGCCAAGTGAGGTACCGTTAGTGGTTCTAGAAGACTCGATATTGAGGAGTACATCTCTCGAGGAGGAATACTCGAGGAGACAATGGGCATAACATCATATCTAAATATGATGATTGACGTGGAGGAGGAGATGGAGGTAACATCGATTAATACGGTGGTACCTATCAGAGCCAACACCTCCGGATGCAATGAGATCATCAGATCTCGGCAGTGTTGGATAGAATGTGCATCCGCGCACAACTGTGGTGCGTATACGTAATGAGGAGATAATCGCCTATATGAGGCGAAGGAATCTGCAGAGGCGGATTTTGAGTCGAGCACAATGAGAAAGTGCTTACGACGGATAAGGCACGGACTATAAGGAAGAGGCATTAGAGCTTCAAAAGAAAACCGTTGAAAAAGACCGAAGAAGATAGCTAGGATGTCATACATCCACGAATGTGCGCTCATGAGGATTTCAAGTCAAAAATTGCTTGTTATTATTATATTGAGAAAAGAAGGCAGACTCGACATACCATAAGTTGGGATATATTTTGTCGATTCGCAAATCGTCGTAAATATGAGAATGTCGCTCGATGTTGTTAGAGATAGTTAGATCGTTAGATCTTTTGTATATAAGTAGTGACGTAAAACCCTCTTTTGTATAATTAAAGGGTAGTCTTTTGTAAATCCCAATTTTTGTAGAAGTCAATCGTGGGATAGTATGTAATAGCTTTTTGGCTAAGGGAACATGATGTAAATAGTTTTGACTATGAAAGCATATTAATATAATGAAGTTTTTATTTAATGTGCTTGTTGTGGTATGAGTTGTTATTTGAGAATGATAACCAAGTAGTTAAATAGATAATAACGAAACTTTATTTATTTAATCAGAATTATGCCGCCAAGAAGGAGACAACGTAACCAAGAGGCCGAGTCTCATAATGAAAATCAGGGGGGTCCTAATAACCCTATGCAAGAGTTCATTAATTTATTAACTAACGTGATTTAACCAAGTTGGGGGAGGGATTCCTGTAGCTCCTGGGGTAGTAAGAACAACTACCTTCAAGGAATTTAAGAGTGTGGGTCCTCCTGAGTTTCGAGGAACGACGGACCCTTTAGAAGCCCAGACATGGGTAAAAGAAATTGAAAAGGCATTTGTGATTACAAACGTAAGTGAGGCATAAAAGACTTCTTTTGCGACTTACATGATGAAGGGGGAAGCCAACTATTGGTGGGAGGCTCACCAGGGTGGGGCTAGGACCGAAGTTGTTACGTGGGAATAGTTTAAGAAGGTGTTCTTCGAGAACTACTTCCCTACTAGTATGCAAGGTAGGATGGAGATTAAGTTCTTAGAACTTTGCTAGGGATATGACAGCTTCCTCAAAGATGCCGCCAAATTCAATGAATTGGAGAGGTTTGCTCCACATCGTGGATACTAAGAGAGAGAGAAAGGCGCAGAGAGTTTGAAAGCAGGCTTAAAACCCCGGCTCTACAAAGAGAATATCGATTTTTAAGAGTGCTTCCTACGGGACCATTCTGGAAAAGGCGATAATAGTGAAGGTGGTGGTGAGGCATTGTCTCAAGCATCACACAAAGAGCGAAGAAGAGAAGTAAGTAAGTTGGAAGGAGGTAGTAAGGTCAAGTTACAAATGAAAGGAAACTTGCCAAAAGAGGAAGAAAGCTTCAACCCCGGGAATACTGGGGTAAAGCAGGAGATCCTAAGCGTGAGGACGGAGGAGGCATGCAAGACATGTGGAAAGACTCACATGGGAGTCTCTTTAAAGGGAAATCAAGTATGCTACACCGTAAGGGTGGAGGGCATTTGTCACCCAACCTGTCCTAACCCTAAGAAGAACCAGGGTGTTTTGTTCGTGGGTCATTGGACCACATGGCAAGAAATTGCTCAAGAAGGGTTTAGAGGGAAATAGGGTTCGGTAGTGGTAAATTAGCCATTACTGGACCAACACCATCGGTGGGTAGACCCTCAGCTCGTACGTTTAATATGACTATCCAAGATGCAGTTGCATCAGCGGATGTGGTAGCAGGTATCATTCCGATCAATGAGATAAATGCTTATGTGCTATTTGACTCTGGTGCTACTTGTTCTTTTATAGCATGTGAATTTGCTAAGCGATTAACTTTAATCCCTGAAAAGTTACCACTACCATTAGACGTTAAGGTAGCCAATGAAGAGATAATCCTCATTGAACATATTCATAAGGATTGTTGCGTAGAGATTAGAGGGAATAAGTTATCGGTAGATTTGGTACCGATAAGGTTAAAAGAATTTGATGTAATTCTTGGTATGGATTGGTTGGTTAACCATAAGGAGATAATAGATTTTCCATAGCAAAAGTGCGAACCTTCGGCTTTCTAAGAAAACCAAGGTAGTGTTCTTCGGTAGTAAATCACCGAGTTGTTCTTGTTGTCTATCGATGACACAAACTAGGAAAATGTTGAGAAATAGGTGTGTAGGTTATCTGTGCCATGTTGTGGATACCCAAAGAGTGGGAACATCCTTAAACCAGATACCTATAGTGCAAGAGTTCGCGGATGTATTTTCGGAGGAGTTACCGGGTATTCCACCGGATAGGGAGGTTGAGTTTGTAATCGATCCACATCGGAACGACACCGCTTTCAAGGGCACCATATCGGATGGCGCAATTGAGATGAAGGAGTTAATGGTTCAATTGCAAGAACTATTAGATAGAAAGTACATTCAACCGAGTGTGTCTCCTCTGGGGGAGCACCCGATTATTGTTTTGTAAAGAAAAGGATGGGTCGTTAAGACTTTTTGTATCGACTATCGAGAGTGAACAAGTTAACGATTAAGAATAAATACCGTTGCCGTGATCGATGATCTATTTGATCGATTGAAAGGGAAAAGTATTTTCTAAGATAGATTTTGCATACGGGTATCATCGCTAAAGGTGAGAAAGGAGGATGTACCTAAGATGGCGCTCGTAACTCTCTTTATGGTCATTACGAGTTTTTGGTGATGTCGTTTGGTTTGACTAATGCGCCAAACAAGATTTATGGATATGATGAACAGAGTGTTCAAACAAGATTTGGACAAGTTCATCAGAAGTGTTCATTGATGATATTCTAGTCTATTCAAAGACGCCGTAAGATCATGCCGAACATTTAAGGATAGTGTTGGAAACACTAAAGAAGGAAAAGTTGTATGCGTAAATTCACAAAGTGTGAATTTTGCTCGAGAGAGTGCATTTTAGGACATGTTATCGATAAAGATGGCATTTCCGTGGATCCCAAGCAAAAGTAGAAAGAAGTAATTAATGAGTGGGAGCAACCAAAACGCCAACCGAGGTTTGGAGTTTTCTGGGGTTAGCGGGATACTATAGAAGATTCATTCCGGACTTGTCTAAAATAGTTACTCCGTTGACGAATCTAACAAGAAAGTTGGTGAAGTATGTGTGGACTGAAAAATGTGAGAATAGTTTTCAGGAGTTGAAGAAGAGGTTAAGTGAGGCACCTGTATTGTCCTTACCAGATGATACACAGAACTTTTAGTAGTGTATAGCGATGCTTCAGATAAAGGATCTGGGTTGCGTGCTCATGCAAAGATGGCAAGGTCATCACAGATGCGTCACGTCAATTAAAGGATTATGAGAAGGTCTATCCTACTCATGATCTGGAATTGGCAGCTGTAGTTTTTGCCTTAAAGATATGGAGGCATTATCTATATGGTGAGAAGTGTGAGATATACACGGACCACAAAAGTCTGAAATATATCTTCACACAGAAGGAGTTGAATATGAGATAGAGAAGGTGGTTAGAGTTAATAAAAGATTACGATTGTGATATTTTATATCATCCGGGAAAGCAAATGTAGTAGCCGATGCGCTAAGTAGGAAGGGTAGAGAGAAACTGTCAATGTTAACAACTCAGAATGAGTTGATAACAGCGATGGCAAGAATGGAGTTAGAAGTTAAGTTACCGGAGGAAGCGGTGGAAATGTTATTTTCCATGGAAACCCAACCAACCATAGTGGAACGGGTTAGGGGAGTACAATTGAGCAACGAGGAATGCAAGAAGATGAAGAAGAGGATAGAAGATAAAGAGAAGACTAAGTATAACCTCGATAAGGAAGGATTACTTCGTTTTGAAGGAAGAATTTGGGTTCCTAATGATCCTGAATTAAAGGAGGAGATAATGATGGAGGCTCATAGTTCGAGGTACTCGATACATCCCGTTAGTACGAAGATGTATCAAGACTTTAGTCAGAACTTTTGGTGGCCGAACATGAAAATGGAGATAGCAGAATATGTTAGTAGGTGCTTAACTTGTCAAAAGTTAAGGCTGAACACCAACGACCGAGCGGGTTGTTGCAACCATTAGAAATTCCAGAGTGGAAATGGGAGCACATCACAATGGACTTTGTGGTGGGACTTCCAACAACAAGAAAAGGATACGATGTTATTTGGGTGATAGTGGATCGATTGATGAAATCGGCTCATTTTCTACCAATAGGAGTTAGGTATAACCTAGATCAGTTAGTTAAGCTGTATGTCAAGGAAATTATTTCTAGACATGGAGTACCTGTTTCGATTGTGTCAGATCGTGATCCACGATTCACATCGAACTTTTGGAGGAGTTTGCAAGAGCAAATGGGAACGCAGTTAAGATTGAGTACGGCGTATCATCCTCAGACGGATGGGCAGAGTGAATGGACAATTCAAACGCTAGAAGATATGTTAAGATCTTGCGTTATGGATTTCAAAGGGAGTTGGGACGAACATCTACCTTTGGTGGAATTTCGTGACAACAATAGTTTTCACGCTAGTATAGGCATGCCGCCCGAAGTTGTATGGAAGGAAGTGCCGAACTCCATCATTGTGTTGGGATGAGGTGGGTGAACGCTCGGATGTTGGGACCCGAGATGGTACAACAAACGGCGGACATATGGTGAAGATAATATGTGCTCGATTAGTTACTACCAAGATAGGCAGTAAGAAGTATGCAGATCCTCACAGAGAAAAGAGAGAATTGATGTAGATCTTTTGTCTTTCCGAAAGTATCGCCTTGGAAAGGGAAGATACATTTTGGAAAGAAAGGGAAGTTAAGTCCAAGGTTTGTAGGACCTTTTGAGATTTTAAGAAGGGTAGGAGAGGTGGCTTATGAAGTAGCCTTACCTCTATAAATGGAACGCATTCATAATGTGTTTCATGTGTCTGTGTTGCGTCCTTATAAACCGGACTATAAACACGTAATAGAGTATGAATCTATCCAGATAGAGAAAGATTTATCATATGAGGAACTTCCAATTCAAATTATTGATAGGAAGGAACAAGTATTAAGAAATAAGGTCATACCTTCAGTGAAGGTGTTATGGAGAAACCACAATGCTGAAGAAGCAACGTGGGAACTCGAGAGTAAAATGAAGGAAGATTTTTCTCATTTGTTTATGTAATTATAAGCTAGATTTTGGGGACAGAATCCTTATAAGGGGGAGAGAATATAACGCTTTTGAGAAAATTGAATTTTTTTATGACAATTAAATTTTATTTGATTATGTGAATTAAATGAATTTAATTGATTTATTTTGTGAGTAAGCTATGTGAAGGTCGTTCTATGACCTAGAATGTGCTAATGTGGTTAGTAATCTGGCTACGTGCTAGAATTAATTGTTTAGAATTTCCAAGACGAAAATAAATATTTTCCGAGAAATTCCCGTAAAAACACTATTCATCCATTTTTGTTTGGGGAATTATTTTGAAATTCCGAAAAACACGTGATGATAGAATATTGAGATGAGATGAAATATCTAATAATATTTCATGTATGGCA
Organism: Panax quinquefolius; assembly: GCA_020205615.1. Lineage (NCBI taxonomy): Eukaryota > Viridiplantae > Streptophyta > Magnoliopsida > Apiales > Araliaceae > Panax > Panax quinquefolius. The sequence continues at coordinate 1,335,081 of JAINUW010000521.1, forward strand.
AACGAAGTTTTCGCCTGCGGACTTAAAACCTAAGGGTTGAGTGAAATGATTTCCGAGAAGGAAATTGATAAGCGTAGAAGTAATTGTGTTATGGTTAAAGTGTGTTATAATAGTATGATACTATTTAGTATCTATGTAATACGATGAGTTAATACGAAGTACAATACGATTATCGTACGAGTATTATACGGAGAGAATACGTGAATTATACGTATGGAATACGATTAGTATTATGAAAATAAGTTAAGACTTAATGATAATTCATTTGAGTTGGATTATGTTTAGTCCAATCAATTGTATAGGCAAGCCCAATAAATTAATATGATAAGCCCAAGTCAATGCACAATATTAGATTGGTTAAGCTTAATGCAAGAAAAACCAAACTGTGGATCGAACTAATGGGTCACCGAATAGGAATAACCCATGGGGCAACCCATGGGGATGACCCATGGGGTGGTGGGCTGGCCACTTAGTGTAAAAGGTAAGCATATCACTTGGACACCAAGTATTTTACTTGGTGACAAAGTGTGGAATAGTAAGGAGGATGGTGTAATGACAAATTGCCCTCCATTTCATTTTCTTATAAATAGAAAGCTAAAGTTGGTCATTTTGTGAGTTTTTCAAATTGTCAACCTAGATTATTGAGAGAGAAAAGAGCTAGACTCAACCAAACCATCTACTTTGAAGCTTTCATTGAGAGTTTTTCAAGATTACCTAAGAGTTCTTAAGGTAATATTCCTTAATTCTAATTCCATCTCTTTTGGTTTTCTTTTTATCATGGAGAATCATAATGGGTGGTGTATGTTTAGTATGGTGGAATAAGGATGACTTACCATAGATTCAATCTCTATAAGTCATGAAATCATAGAAATCATAAGGTTTGTTATAGTTTAAAATCATAAAAATATTGATTGTTGAGATTGATTGTTGATAAACAATTAAACTCCATCAATATGTAAATATGTGCATCTTGTTTGGTTAGGATGTAAATATGAAGTCCATGGACTATTCCATGTGATTTGGTTTAGAGAACGTTAGTAACGAAGTTATGGCGAATTTCACGGGAATAGACGTTAAACGTCAAAAATGTTGAAATTCCAGATTGGTAGTCGAAAGTTGTTGTGAGACTTGAAAACATTGTTTTACAATGTCAACACGTGAGATAGGGTATTTAAGAGTCGTGGACTCAAGAATTGTAGGATTTCGACTTAAAACGAAAAATACGAGCATTAAACGCTCATTAACGTTTACGAACACTTAGAAAATGAACTCAATAGTGAATTTTGAGTTAACGGATTTGATAGTGTCGAATTCTTATATGAACATGTAGAGTATGTCATTTATGACGTGTAGGATTTTGAATGAACCAAATCGGACTTATAACGAAGAAGTTATGGCTACGAGAATCTCACCAAAAATTTTATCTATTGAAAATTTTTTCGAATCGAGGTTGGCGCATGCACGATGCCGCATAAAGTGTGTTAAATGCCACACCGCAATGGCCAGCATAATGTAATGGGTTATTGGAAAGTGGTGCCGCAGCAGCCACCATCGGTATAAGGAGTCTCGCATGCGCGATCGCCGAGACCGAAGCATGGGTATCGCTAATCAAGGCGCGCATGCAGTCTTCGCTTAGTAATGTCACGCCACGGCGCCGAGTCAGGGGTTTTGTTAGACAGCTAGGTTTTGAACTTTAGTTGTTTCGAGACCTACATGGGTTGAGTTTATATACTCAATGAATCTACTAAGACTATTCCTATACTACCTATACTAATGTATATGGTATTGAACTTAGGAATGCGGGTTAGTAAGTTATGAATGAAGAACACAAAGCGTTGTCGATAAACCCTAGTCAGGGAAACAACGTTGGTATTTCACCAATGATGATAGAGTCCGGTTAATAACATAAGTTGGTTAATAAGCCAGGATGAAGGGTAATAAGTTGAGTTGACTTTATTAAGGACATTAAGTTAACAAAGACATAGAAGAGAAAGAAGTTGGTAGGAACAATGTGAATAATTGTTTGATAGCTAATTACAGTGTGCTATGTGAATATATCATGTAGATTCTGTAAAGGTTGTGGTCAGTCGATTAAGTTATTTGAAGACGCTGAAAGGCAAGTTTTCTTAACGCTTGTCTAACTTTCAAGTTAGTCAAGTTTTATGTGATTCATTGTACTGAATTGCACGACTGGTTTTAAAGAAAGGGTCGATGCCAGATTTAACTCGGCTAGACTACTCGTAAGATATAGATTGATTGATATTCATATCTTTCTATATAGAAATGTTAACGCTATCCTATGCCAAGTAATTGGTACGGATGTGAAGGTAAGGTTTGTCTATGAACAAACAAAAGTATTTTTCATCGATTATTCGATGGGCACGCGAGTTTGCCAAATGTTAAACGTAAATACGTTTAACGAATGAGTGTTGATCAACATAGAGTACTATAGGCTGATCACCTAGAAGTGCTCGTAAGTAATGCGGATGTACATCCTTAGTGCTGTGATATCCTTTTCAAGTATGAAAACAGAAAGTTACTATTCATGGTCTATCGACCGGTTCAGAATTCCTAATCTACTCTATACTTTGGGAATTGATGATATGAAATGTTAAAGTATTATTGTTTTATAATACTTCATAACTATTTGTTCAGTTATGTATGAGTTGTTATATAATTCACGAATGTGGTATTACTGTTATCCTTTGTTAAAACTTGCTGAGCTTGTTATGCTCAATTCTTGCGTGAATTATATAATCGCAGTTAAGGATGAACGCCCGAGAATGCTAAGAGAGATAACCATCATTGGTAATAAAGCTAAGATGGATACTTAACCATTGTAATAAGATGTAATACATTCATTAGTATGTTTCAATATGTATTATACATTATGAACAATGAATGTAAGGATGAAATCTCCGAATTTATGAACTCGGGAAGGATTATACTTTGATTGTAATAAGAAGATAGTAATTACATTCATTATGTTGTATTTCAATGGAATGATTGTATAGTTATCGAACTTGCAGAACTTACCGAGCATCCGACGAGGTATATAAGACCACCATACCGCTTATGTCGTCGAAGCAATGACATGGATTAGAGGTTTTACGAAGGGGCAAGTGTTTGAATGCCGCAAGGTCATCTGTGAGAGTACATGTCTACCCGGTGTTAGCTCCGGGTCTGAGGTATGAGTGCTTCAGTAGGAGGTCTGAGATTGAAGCTAATAGCATGCACTTGAAACAAGCATTTCTGGAGTTATCGCCGGAACTGTAACAGCATTCCTTGGGGTTATTGCCAAGGACGAAACTCGGGGTTATCTCCGAGGTTATAAATGATCCTTCCAGTGTGTGTTTCGGGGTTGGAAATGATACTCCCGGTGTGTGTTCTGGGTTTTGAAACTGAACTTCCGGTAGTATCTAGAATGGATGTGAGCTGTCTTCCAGGGTTATCTCTGAAAGACAATTCTGCCCTCCTGCAATGTCAGTAACAGGTGTGCAGAAAATTTCTGAGTGTCTACAGGTACAAGACAGGTATCACCAATTGTCTCTATTAGATGAAAGGCGAATCGCGGCTATCTTCCATGGTCTGTTATATCAGTAAAGGATCGCACGATCCTACAATAGTAAAGTCCGGCTACAGCAATTCAAACAACATGACTTGGTTTTGAAAAAGATCATTGACAACCAAGATCAATCTAAGGGAAAATTCTCTCCTAACTGGGAAGGCCAATTTTTTGTCAAGGAGGTATTGACAGGAGGTGCTCTCAGACTACAAGAAATGGATAGCGATGAATTTCAACGGCTTATCAACTCGGACACCGTGAAACGGTACAATGTCTAAAGTTACCATCAACCAAACATCCTGGTATGGATTCATCCAATCACCAGTCATTCCGGTTTGGAACCCTCTCTTTTTACAAACTCTTCTACCCCTCAAGGAAACATACACTTCAAACCAGCAGCCTGGCTTCACCTCATTTCAAACCATCCATACAATTTCGGTTATCCTGAAGATGGGATTGAACCTTTCACATCTGTAGTTTATCCTGAAGACGGGATTAAACTTTTCTACACTTGCAGTTTGTCCTAAAGACGGGATCAAACTTTTTCCACACCTTCAGTTTGTCCCCATCATGGGATCAAACTTTCTTCTCCCCGCAGTATAGCCTGCACATGGGATTCACACTTCTGTTTGGCTGCGATTCGTCCAGAGGGGCGAACTACGTCGACCTGATCTCCCTGATACACGAGAGTACGTAGGTAACCATATTCTATATGGCCCGGTTGCAATAAAAAAACAACAAAAACATTTCTGCCCTTTCTCGTAATAAACAAAAAACAACAAAAACATTTCTGCCCTTTCTCTCCAAAAACAAAAACAACAAAAACATTTTTATACCATTCTCCATCAACAAAGCTTCTACACCCATCTGCCTTTCATATGCAGCGTTGAACCTCTTACACCAGGTTCGAACTACGCAGACTTGATCTCTCTTGATAGAGTACGTGGCGACCATTTATGGTTCGGGCCTAACCCTACCGTAACAAAAATCTTTGTCTGCAGATCGGGATCAACCTTCAATCCACTATATTTCATCGACTTCAGACCAAAGGGATGGAATTATCCAACCTCTCCTCACAAATAGGAGATTTAGTGACCATCTAAGCTACGGTTGTGCCTCAAAGAGCAACACCAATCCATAAAAGATGGAATTAACTAGGCTTCTCACAAATAGTAGTATTGGCGACCATCTGTGGTGCGGTCAATCTTAGAGAGGAAAAGCCACACTCCTCTCCACATTTCCATACAGAAACCAATCCCAAGACACCAAAGATGGTAGGGATATATACAGATCAACGATCAGTTCTGAGAGATCCTGCGATGGCTCAATGTCCACATATCAAGGATAAGTTCAGAATGCATCAAGATCACAAGTCCTGAAGAAACAGGCAAATATCAAGCAAGTATAAAGGCACAACTGAAAGGGAAGTAAATCAAAATATATTTCTCTGCCATATATAATACTGTTTGATATATACATCTGTGTTGTACATGACAAAATAGCTAAGCTAGTCTGTGCAGGAAAATACAAAGATATCTATGGATCTGTGTTCTCTACGGATCTGTGTGTATGTGGACTATCAGATCTAATATAGCATCCCTCTCTGAAGACAGAGGTAAAGCTGCAAGCTCCTGCCCAATGGTATCTACACGAGCTAGCATATCAGAGGCTAACTACATGGTGACATGATGCTCATCAATGTATGCACTCATATCAGCAAGGATGTCAGTCGTATGGGATCTAACTGAAGTACTGTCTGCAATGGCCACATCCCTAACAGATAGGGCGGCATCCCGCTCCATAATTAATTCATCCCTGGCTGATCTAGCCTCATCCCTCTCTAATAGAGCTGCATCTCTCCCATTAAGAGTTGTCAACATCAAGGCCCTAGCCTGATCTCTCTCATACGTCATCAGATGTAAGCTCTACTCCAAATACTATGCTGGATACTGAGTAACAGTGGCACTCGGGGTGGGAGAATCCATCACAAATGTTGGCAGTCCAGCAGTCAAGTCCCCATCGATAGGAATGTCAGCCTCCTCCATAGGCTCCTCATTGTCAAAATCTATATCCTGCACTGTGGATACTACCATAGTCGATGCAGTCTTTGTCTCCATCCATGCTGAATACTCTGCAGAATAACCCGGATGACTGACAGAAAACTCAGCTAGCTCTCGCTGGTCCACAGGAATACAACCTAGATCTATCCGCTGATGATAAATGGTGAGAAGCGAAGCGGTGACTCAATGCCCCCTCATATGGATGGAAATCCTAAAACTGGTCAAACTGACACATCACGGCCAGTGGATGGTAGGTGATCATCCCTCTCAAACCAGCTAGAGGAATATAATCCATGCCCGGAGCATGAGTAATGAAGCTGTAGGGTGAACTAAGCCCTGTACACGATAGTATAGCGAATGGATCTCCAATCCCTGCCAGAAAAGCTGACCAAGATGCAGCATCTGTATACTCCGCAGGCTGAAAGGAGTACGACATGGCTATATCATGGGTGAAGCAATACCCATGCCGTCTGAATGTGCCAATCGGTCTCAAGTGTGACATAAACCACACGTGAAAGACGCACCGAAATTTGCCTATGAACACTCCTACCAGATAAGTGCAGCAATATGTGGCCGGCCTCAGAGTCTCTGCCATAATCACCGGTATGATGGTGTGACCCTCCCTGAGAGCTCTCACTGCCATAATGACGCCAATGTCCAACTCATTCAAATGTCGTGGCATGAAGACGTATGACAATACGCACAGTAGCAGTACATCTACTCTCGCCAAACGCCAATGATCCTCCGGTGTGGTGAAATCCCCGGAGTGGCGTACATAACTATCCTCAGAGCCAAATTTGTCAGACAGAAAATGCTGGGATATCACGTGGCCAGATGTAATCTCATCATGTACCACCCTACGCCTCAATCCGGTGAGGGTCATGAACTGCCTACTCATGTCTCCGATCGCCATGTGCACGCAAGGTCTGTCCAACGGCAGCATCGTTAACCATACAAACCCCTCTAGAGTAGGAGTCAACTCCTGGGTTCCGAATCAGAAAACCTGTCTCTCCGATACCCAATGCTCTAGCATACCCTCCACAAATCCTATGGGAACCTGAAACATCAATTGAAAGGTCATAGATATCGCAATAAATCATCTCTGATCACCTTATCCGGTTGTGACATACTATCATACCATGGAGCAAGATACGGATGCCACCAAAAATGGTGGGTATGATCAATCTGACTAATCGTCGAAGAAGACATCTGTACGGGCTGTGTCATAAGACCATCCAGGGGTTAATGCTGAGTATCTCTGGACATACGTATATATGCATAACATAATAACATGCATGATACAATAGATGGCAATATGATATAGAGATTGGAAAACTATACATATGTTCCTAAGTATATCATCATCTAATACATCTCTGTACAGTTAGAATACAGGGAAATGGGGCGAAGCTACCCAACATCTAATAGAGGCCTATCAAAAGATATAGCGAGAATGGGGCGAAGCTACCCAATAGCTAATAGAGGCCTATCAAAAGAGATAATGAGAATACATCAGAAGAAGTCAATGGTATCGATGTCTACATCGTCAATCCTGTCCACCTGATGTAACTCCTCCTGAGTCACTGGATCTCTATCTACAGGGATATCAGGCCTATACAAGGGAGGATCTGCACCAGCAAAACCATATGGGTCACCTGAGGGGCCAATGCCAGAGCTGAAAGGATCAAAAGTATCTGCCTCTAAAGGATCTCTACCCAACTGCCGGATAAAGAAATGTGCCCGGTCCAACTGTCGGGTCAAACTGTCAATCTGTGTCACATGAGTCGAATCTCTGACACGGGCTAGCTAATCTGTCATCATCACGGATCCTGGAACCATATCCCCCATAAACTATGTGGCGCGGGTCTGAGCTCCAATGGTACGAGGGAACCACCAATGCTGGAACATCTCCTGAGTGCAAGGACCCTCTGACAGTGTGAAACCGTCAACCCCCAATAATGCGATATCAATGATGGGTGACTGCGAAACAGGCCAGTAACGCCTGGCAGGAGGCAAGATCAGCATGCGAATCTCTCCTGTAGTGCTTCTGATAGCACGCTCTTCTAAATAGAGCTCCCATCCTCTGTCTGTGAAGAGAGGAATCCTACGGGTGGAAATAATGCACTCAAATCTAGTCGGGTACCCATCCTCAAATCCAACACTCAAGTGCTCCCCAGAATAAGGAACCCATATGATGACATACGCTGTCAACAACTCCAGCTGTAGGCAGCAATGAGTGAAACCCTCAGCTACAGGGACCTCCAACAGTATGGAATGATGCCATCTTTGTCCTCATGGATAGCTGTCTAAACCTAACACGCTCACAAGACGTAAACATGGAAGCCTCTCAAAGGCCCAAAACTGCCAACACAAAGGCAAACATCTGTTGTCAGTCAATACTCTTAACCTGTACATGGGAAAAGATAAGAGAAATACTCACCAGCAAAAATGGGTAGAATCCTAACCAAGCCTCGGTCAAGCCCTGCGATCGCATGCGCATTCCCCTGAGGAAGTAGACAAAGGTGTAGGAACCCCAATCATACTCTTTTATATGGTCCACGGGTCGAGTGGCACAGATCAAAGCGAAGGACACTGTAGAAGAGTTATCTGCTATGAAGCAGCCCCTAATGATCATCAAGAATAATCGCCAAAAAATGCAATCCCTGACTCTCACATCATCGGGTATAGGCTCACTCAACAGCCCACTCATAGCATCTACACTCAAAGGACCTGTACGTACAGTCCTACCCTTGAGCGCCTCAGCCAAAACTCCCAATAAGGATCTGACGGCAGTAGGGGTAATATCCACCGTGCAAGGCACTGGATCCCCTCCAAACTCCATACCTGTGATAAACCGCCAATCCATCGCAAGCGTCATCATCACCTCACGATCCAAAGAAATGGAGTGGACCGAGTGCAGTGAAACCAAAGAATCGTATTAATGTGTGACACCCCCAAATCCAGGTACTCCATTCCCACAGGATTTGGTGTTCACTATCCAAAACATTACATCTAACTACCCATAATCAGAGGATAAAGATGTAATTTAAATAACTTAAACAATCATCTTTCCCATTAAAGGGTTACATCATAATCTCAAAATAAATCCCAGGTAATCTAACCTTAAAATTAATACATAAGTTTGCGGAATACATCATATATTAAAACAAGTCTTTAGCGTAATTTAATAAAATAAATATCTCATAGGTCTTCAACATTTAGACATCTTTCCCTTTCCCTTGCTAGTAGACGGCTCGTCGAGTTTCTCAACTTTAGCTGCAGTGTTAATTGCAAGAGTGAGCAAATAAATGCTCACTGTATAGGAAGTAGTAATAATGACAACATGAGAATGAACAACGAATGCTAGTAATAATGAACTTGTTCTGTGAATTAAGAATAGAACACAAGTTCAAAATCAATGTCTAAGGATCTTAAGACCACGAACTATGTCTCCGGTATATAGGTATTATTACCTTAACCTTAACAATCGTTAGACTGTACAGACTTCTTAGCGTACTTAGGGGGATCAGCCCTTTGTACCATGTATTGTGCACAAACATCTAAATGTTACACGTACAAAAATCCCCTATATTAAGGTTGTTCGTCTTAGTTTGAATTTAGAATTTTCGCAATAAAGAATGTTTATCTTGGAACTAGCTTATCAGTGTCTCTAGAATTTTAGAACACTATTCAACTTCCATCAATAAAGGTTTAATACGAGAATATATAATTGAACAAGGCTATTAAAGTCAAAGATCGGATATCAACAATATGTGTAACTGCATAACATAATATACATGCAAAGTGCTATATTCAAAGGAGTTTAGAACAATCTTCTATGAATCAATGTATTAGAACAATATATGCTTCGTATGATAATCGGGAAAGTAAAGCTCGCTCGATGTAACAAATTAGGTTACAAGAGCTTGCACAAACATACTCAAGGTAAACTAGACATGTTCAACCTTACAAGAATTTTAGGAACTTGTACAATAACGATTTAGGAATGGGAACATGCATTCAATATGAAAAGAATGAAGTTCGAAAGCTTGCTCAATGTAAAGAGTTAAGGTTTAGGAACTTGCCTTGTTTGTAAGCTACACAAGTGTAAAATAATCTCCAATTACCCTACACATATCATTACAATCGCAACAACAATTAGTTGTATGAATATTTACACTATGGGTATTAAGCCATCATTTAGGCCATAACCCTAATCTAATACCTAACCATTTAGGTTAACATACTTAACGAATCTAAAATTGCATTACGAGCCAACAGAACTTACTCGTTCATTTCTAACTTTTGAAAACATCACTTTTAGTTTCATTGTATAACTCAATTAACAATCACCTAAAACTCTTTTACACTTCAGCACACAACACGTTACAATACATATTGTAGTCCACTTTTTGTTTTAATATCCTTAACATGCATGCTAAACTAACCCAAGTCTAATTCTGCACGTGATTCGCAATTAAGAGACTTCATTTGCTCATGATTGGCTACTCATGGCCAAGGCCAAGATATACTGTTAGGCTATCAGACGCTTCATGCATGACGCCAAGGCTGCACGTCCAAATGTTGCACGCTTGGCGTGACAAATGCTGGCCTTGACGGCATACGCCGCGATGCACTGCAGACAGAGTTGCGAACCTCAAAAACAGACTCTGCTTTGGCCAAAAATCCCAATTTTACAGAATTTCACCACACTTCAACATCTAAAACTTTGTAATATTATTGTTACACATGCTAAACACCATTCTACATACAAAACATTACATAAACACCATTTTGAAGAATCAAAACTATATTTTTTTCCAAATTTCTTCATTTTTATACTTTTAACGAATTTGATCACTACGAACTCGTTCCTTAATCAATTGTCATGATTCGAACTACATTGTTTTCATTCCTTAACATATTAACACAATCCAACAATAAATTTCAAATTACAACACATATAAAACATCAATTTTCGTCCTTTCTAACCCATACTATATGAACATAACACTGATATTCCATTTTCTTCCTCAAACCCAATTTCTCATGAATTTTATAACTGATATACAGTCACAGATGATAACCAACCAATTTATCAAGAGTATACATATATTCAATCATCCATGTGACTTAATAATTTATAGAAAATTTTCACAGAGAACTCAAAACATAAAAAAAAAAATAGAACTACAATATACCTTACTCCTTGTTTATTGAAGCAATTGATATGTAGTGGCTTCAATCCCTTCCACAGCAAAACCCTCAATCTCTTTGCAATTCTCTCTGTGTTTTTCTCTCTTCTTCCAAGCTCTCTCTCAACCCTTTACTGATAACTAGACTTAGAGAAAAATAAGACGCATATGCAATATAACTGGCCTCTCCCACGTACGTCAGGTGAAAACACTAAAAGGCTCGCGTCAGTTAGAATAAGCCAAGGGCCACAATGCCTTGTTTGGCTACCACATAAATCCCATAAACTAATTTATTTTTATATTATTCTTATTATATAGTTTTCATGTCACACCATTAATTTAGTTAATTTAAATAACTTTAGTTTAGCTAATTTAAATAACTTAAAATTCTTATTATATTTATACTTATAATTAATAAATAATTATATATCTAATTTAATTAATAAATTAGACACATCACTTTATTTAATTTATTTATTTCCATTAAATTAAATAATTTATTTAGCTTAATTATTTTCTTAAATATTAAGCAATTGATTTAATTTAATTATTTCCTTAAATTAAATCATTCAAATAAAATTATCATTACTCAATTTAATTAACATTAATCAATTTAGTTACTAAATTAATTCACCACAATTCATCAATTATTTATTTTCCTCAATAAATAAATTATTTAAAATATTTATTTAATTCAATAAATATTTAAATTAAACTACAAAATTTTCGATCGTTACACAATGCCCTGAGGTAACCCCAGGGACAACGACGGGGAAGAATGGAAAAGAACGTCCCAAATCCCCAGCCATCTACAATCGCTCTATAGTCATCGTGCAAAGTCTGATACATAGAGTGGATCTTTGAACCAGATTCCTCGAGGTCGTGTAAAGCCTGAACCTACATCAAATACAGATCAACATCAGAACCCTTTACTCCTCATCAATAGGAAACAAGGAAGATTAAGATCTAACTTCATACCTCGTTTGTGTACAGGTAAACTGAAGGATGCCGTGTAAGACCCCAACTTTTTAATAAAGATAATTTTTCTATAAATATCATTTTTAAATATTATGGAATGAATTTGATATAATGTTATAGTTGTGGGTAATATTTATAAATTTTGCAAAAGTACGCAAGTTGTTATATAATATTCGATTGGTGGGGAATATTCGTTTTACCGGGGAAATATTTGTCTGACGAGCACAATCATTAGTGGACCCTACAACGGAATTATTGTCGATTGAGAAAATGACAAAAATATTTTTATGAAAATAACGGCGGAAGTTTTACTGATTAAAAGCTGTTGAACTACTCGGTAGTAAGTGAAAGTCTGAAGATCTGGCGTGGTTGCATAGTAGCACACGATATTGATTATTGATGCTTACGTGAGAAGTCACTCAGTTGTGTTCAATTATTGTTACAGTAATTGCTGCATAGTATCTCACGTTATTTGATTCAATTATTGTTGATATTTTATTAATTATTAAATCAATAATTGAGACGACAAAGTTATTAATATTATTATTTACAATATTAACGATGTCTAGAAGTTCTGCCAATGAGAGGTTTGGTCACCTAATTGCGCGCCAATAGGGAGAAATCCTTATTGGAAAGCCCCCTCTTTCTTGGGAACGACCTGGTCGATTAATATTGTGAATTATAATAATGATGATAAAAGTTGTTAAAAATATTGAAGGAATTTTATGAAGTATTTGTTGTAAACTTTTACTTATTATTTGGACTCCCATTTACCCATTTTTCAAAATAATCGGTAGAGTATATATATATATATATATATATATATATATATGAAAGGGACTTGTGTGGGTAGAATTTAAAAACATGTGTGTGTGTACCGTGTGTGTAGGAGTGTGTGTGTGGTGGTGGGGGAAAGTGATGGTGGAAGGAAGTATATATATTGCATGTGTGTGTGTGTATTCATTTGTGGTGGGGGATGCCATGATAGAAAAAAGGGAGGTGGGTTGATATTTTTGCCGTAGGAGGGAGGGAGTATTATTATTGTATGCTAATATATATATATATATATATATATATATATATATATATATGCAACACATGGAGAGTACATATATATATATATATATATATATATATTACATTTATGTCGTGCATGACCGGATATATATTATATTTTATTTAAAAGATTTTATTTTATTAGAATATTTTATTAATACTGCATTGTAAATCAATCTGGACCGTTCATGAATTAGTTACTATTCAGTCCATTCTCCTATAAATAGAAGCTCATTCCTTCATTATTTCTTACGAATTCACTGAAACTCTAGAGAGAGAAACTATAGAGAGAAAGAAGAAAAGTATTCTGCTACTTCACTACTCTTATATCCAGTTTCTTCTAAGGTAAGGGGTATTATTTCTTTCTTTTGTCTTCATAAAGAGAACTTTTGTTATTCCATTCTTTGTTATTATGTTGAAATAACATGTCTATGCGAAGTACCGCATACTTGGTGAAATTCTTCTATTATTCCATTCTTATTATTATGTTGGAATAACCACATACATCAAGTACCACATACATGGTGCAATTCTTACATTATTACATTCTTTATTATTACATTTGGAACATCCATCTCATTCGTTATGCATGACTGGTTTCGCTTATTTATTATTACATTGGAACATCACATGCGTGCGTTCACGCATGACTGGTTCAGTTGTTTATTATTCAAATTGGGTATCACATGCGTGCGTTTACGTATGACTGGTTCCATTATTTATTATTCGTTAGAATATCACATGCGCGTATGCGTTTACTGCATGACACGGTTCTATTATTTATTATACATTAGAATAACACATGCATGCGGTCTATCGCATGCCTGGTGATTTCTTTTGTTATTTCATTCTTTATTATACTCAGTTGGTTAAAGTTTTGGCTTTTATACTCCATAAAATTAGTAGAATATCCTTACTATTTGCGCTTCATCCAGTATCTTTTCATGGAAATATTCTTCTTGAATTTTACTCTACAAAGCAGTATCATGTTGACAATTTGAACGTTATTGAATTCTGGATAAATTAATTCTTGAACTTGTTTTATTGAATTCTTATATCATTGTCATCATCCTCATGCTTATATTATGTTGAAAGTCATTTGTGGCCTGTTGTGCATAGATGGACTTGGTATGATTATAACTAGGGATTTTTCGGTATAATCATGACCGTAATGTTACAAATGATGTGGTAAAAGTCCTCATTGGCCCGTAGTGCATTGATGGATAGTTGTTGGCATGATCATGACCATTGATGAATACACGAATATCCTTGGCAGTAGTGCATGGATAATTTGTGGTTGTGATACTAATGAATATCCTTGGCCGTAGTGCAGAGATGATGTGGATTATTTATTAAGCTGAGTCTCAGTGATAAAAGTGATGAAAAACCTTTTTAAATCATAAAAGATAGTAGATTTTATTCTCTACTTGACTCTTTTAATGGATTGCTTGTTCCGCTGCAGTTAAACTTGATGTCTATTGTATTTTATCAGTTTAACATTGTCGAAGACTAATGATAATTTATTATGCATTATCTTTGTCATAATATTTTTTACTGGGCTAGTTGAGCTCACCCTTTTACTTTCATTATTCTCTTCAGGAAATGAGAACGTAGCAGGGACTAGTAGGGGAACGGAGTGACGGTCTAGACGATAGCATTAGTAGTCCTCACTATTCTATAAAATAGTGAGTTAATAAATGTATTGAGGACTTATTTTGAGTTTTAATACTGTCTAGATGACAATATTTGTATTAAAACTCACAGCTCATGTTGTATATTTAAGATTGTATTTGTATTCTGTACCATGTATTTGGCGACTCAAAATAGGTGATGTATACCTATTTTGGGGGCGTCACAGTTGGTATCAAAGCTTAAGGATATGATCCCTGGCTAAGATGTGAGACAAGAACTAGGAGGGGAGAGATGGGGAATTCCTTCGCTAGTATGACCTACCTAAGTTTATTTGGTATTTAATTGGTCGGTCAGAGTATAGGGATAATATGTGCTATGTTAATTAACCCTTATTTTGTGGCAGTATTTGAAAATGACATCCAAGAATGTTGAGAACATCAATGGAGCACAGGAGACCGTTGAGTCTCCACAGATCAATAATCAGGATAATGTGCATCAAGAAGGCGACAATCCTCAAGCAAACAACAACACAAACCAGATGATGAACGATGGAATGTTCAGAGGCTATATGCAATTCATGGAACATCAGGCAAGAGCAGCTCCTGTCTAAAATGCAGGTGGAAACACTGGCAACTCTCGAGGTCAGTCCATGGCGGTTTAAGGAGGCTGGGACCACCGGAGTTCTTTGGAGAGCCAAAACCACTCAAGGCGAAGACGTGGATAAAGCAGATCTACAAGATATTTGATGTCTTATGATGCTCCAAGGAGCAAAAGGTTCCCTTTGCCACCTTCATGTTACGTGCAGAGGCAGATTATTGGTGGGAATCTGTAAAACGTACTCAACCTGCTGCAATGAAGATGACTTAGGAGAAGTTTGAAGAATTGTTCAATGACAAGTACTTTCCCAAAAGTATTCGTCACATGAAAGAGGTAGAGTTCATCAAGCTGGAGCAAAACAACATGACCGTGTCGCAGTACGAAGCCAAGTTTGCCGAGTTGTCCCGGTTTGCGTCCCATTTGGTTGATAATGAGGAGAGAATGACGCGAATGTTTCTAAGAGGTTTGAAACCCGAGATATTTCAATATCTTATCTCTCATAAACTGTGTTTGTATTCAGATGTTGTTAATAGGGCTCAGTTATTGGAGCGCGATAATGAGTCAACCTAACCAAAAGAGAGCAGCCGACAAAATGATAATACCAGTGATAATAGTCATCAAAGAGGTGACAATAAGCGTGGAGGGAATCAACATGCCAGAAATGGTAACCACTTCGGTGATAATCATGGCCAAAATAATAAGAATGGGCATTTCAAGAAGAGGAGATTCAACAATGATGGAAAGACGTCAGCATCAGCATCTATCGTTAAGGAAGGAGAACGACCACCTATCATATGCTTCAAATGTGGAGGAGAGGGACACATCAGTCCAAACTGCGCGATGTCATCCAAAGCATGTTACAATTGTGAAAGAGAAGGTCACCTGGCCTGATTTTATCGTGCACCGAAGACAAGTCCAGCTAGGAGGGAGGCACCAAAGGCCGTCCCAGAAAAGTCAAAGCCGATAGTGCAAGGGAGAGCGTTTGTCGTGACCTCCCAGAAAGTAAGGAACCCGAACGAGGTTATCACGGGTAAGCTTCTCATAAACTCTAGCGAAGTCTGTACCTTATTTGATACCGGTTCTACCCATTCTTTTATTTTTCCTACTTGCGCTCAACGTTTAAATTTTACTCCGGAGAAATTAGACTTTGACTTATCTATTGAAACTCCGTTGGGAGAAACCTTCATCACATCCGTTGTTTATAAGTCTTATTTAGTTCAAATTGGCACCCACATGTTACCTGTCGATCTTATTTCTTTGAAAATACTTGTATTTGATGTGATTCTAGGGATTGATTGGTTAACTACTCATCATGCAAAAATTGATTATTTTCATAAGGTTGTTAGCTTTCATATTCCTAACCAACCTATTATGTGAATTCAAGCAATCAAACCATTAAAATCAATCACTGTCATCTCAAGCCATAAAGCTATTCGTTTATTGAAAAACGGATGTCAAGCTTTCTTAGCTCATGTCACGGATCTAAACAAAAATACGTCAGTTTTGAATGATATCTTTATTGTTAATAAATTTCCTAATGTATTCCCTGAAGAACTTCCTGGCCTACCCCCAAAGCGTGAAATTGAATTTTGTATCGACCATGAACCCGGTACAAAACCTATTTCCAAAGACCCATATCGAATGGCTCCTATTGAACTTCAGGAGTTAAAGACCCAACTCCAGGAATTGTTAGACATCGGTTTCATTCATCCTAGTACGTCTCCTTGGGGTGCTCCTGTTCTATTCGTGAAAAAGAATGATGGGAGTATGCGACTTTGTATTGATTATCGGGAGTTGAATCATGTCACCATCAAAAATAGGTAACCATTGCCACGTATTGATGACCCGTTTGACCAGTTACAAGGAGCCAAATTCTTTTCAAAGATTGATCTTTGTTCCAGATATCACCAATTGAAGATTAGAACCGATGACATTCCAAAGACGGCTTTCAGAACTCGGTACGGGCATTATGAATTCCTAGTCATGTCTTTTGGATTGACTAATGCTCCTGCTGCTTTCATGGATATGATGAATCGAGTATTCAAGGAATATTTGGATCACTTTGTGGTCGTCTTTATTGATGACATCCTTATTTATTCCAAAAGTTGTGAAGATCATGAGCAACACTTGAGGCTGATACTCCAAAAGCTTCGTGAATATAAGCTTTATGCCAAGTTGAAGAAATGCGAGTTCTGGCTTGAGGAAGTAGCATTCCTTGGGCACGTAGTATCAAGTCATGGAATATCTGTTGACCCAGCAAAGATTGAAGCTATTCAAAGCTGGGAGCAACCTAAATCAGTGACTGAAGTACGTAGCTTTCTCGGTTTAGCTGGTTATTATCGGAGGTTCATGGAAGGATTTTCTCGAATCACTACTCCACTAACTCAGCTGACTCGGAAAGATACAAAATTCGGTTGGAATGAGGAATGTGAGAAGAGTTTTCAAGAACTCAAGAGGAGACTCATTTCAGCACCTGTTCTGACAATACCATCTAGCTCGAAGGGATTTGTCATCTACAGTGATGCTTCGGGTAAAGGGTTAGGATGTGTTCTCATGCAACATGGGAAAGTCATAGCCTATGCCTCGCGACAACTCAAAGAATATGAGAGGAATTATCCTACTCATGATCTAGAGTTGGCAGCTGTTGTCTTTGCACTTAAAATTTGGAGGCATTACTTGTATGGGAGAAAGTGGAGATCTTTACGGATCATAAAAGCCTCAAATATTTCTTCACCCAAAAGGAACTCAACATGCGACAACGACGTTGGCTTGAACTATTGAAAGATTATGATCATACCATCCAATACCATCCTGGAAAAGCGAACGTTGTAGCTGACGCATTGAGTAGAATATCATATGCGGGTACGAGTGCAATATTGTCAACGCAAAGGCCCATTTTGTATGACTTGCAAAGGATGGAGATAGAGATAAAGACTCAGAGACCCGCGTGATGATGGTGAATATCTGAGTAGAGGCCGACTTTAATCGATAAAGTTAAAGTTGCTCGCTTATAGACGGAGGCGATGCGTATAAGAAAGAAAGTGCAAGAAGGTGTTATGCTGGAAGCAAGAATCGATGAAGAAGGAATACTTCGAGTCAACTCCAGACTTTGTGTTCCTAACGACCCTGATTTAAAGTATAAAATCATGATGGAGGCACACAACACACCATTTGTAATCCATCCTGGGAGTGCCAAAATGTATCATGATCTTTGACATACATTTTGGTGGAGAAATATGAAGAGCGAGATAGCATTGTTTATCTCAAGGTGTCTAACTTGTCAATGAGTCAAGGTGGAGCATCAAGTACCAAAAGGTCCATTGCAACCACTTGAAATTCTAGAATTGAAGTGGGAGCACATTACCATGGATTTCGTTACTAGTCTTCCCAAGGTTTCTCATAGCATAAATGCAATTTGGGTCATTGTTGATAGATTGACCAAGTCTGCTCATTTCTTACCAATACGAGAAACTTATACACTTGAACATCTTGCTCGTATGTACATAAATGAGATTGTAAGACTGCATGGTATGCTAGTATCCATAGTTTCTGATCGAGACCCAAGATTCACTTCACGATTTTGGGTTAGTTTGCAAAAAGCTATGGACACGAACTTACGATTTAGTTCGGCATATCATCCTCAGACGGATGGACAATCAGAGAGGACTATTCAAACTCTTGAAGATTTATTAAGACTCTGTGTCCATGACTTCAAGGGAAGTTGGGACAAGTTCTTATCGTTGGTGGAGTTTT
This sequence comes from Panax quinquefolius, assembly GCA_020205615.1. Taxonomy (NCBI): domain Eukaryota; kingdom Viridiplantae; phylum Streptophyta; class Magnoliopsida; order Apiales; family Araliaceae; genus Panax; species Panax quinquefolius. Next base: position 1,353,917 of record JAINUW010000521.1, read on the forward strand.
CATACAACAACAGTTATCAAGCAAGTATTGGCATGGCTCCATTCGAAGCGTTGTATGGAAGAAAGTGTCGTTCTCCAGTATGCTAGGATGAGGTGGGTGAAGAAACGTTGTTGGGACCGGAGTTGGTACGTATGACTATGGAAAAGATTCAAACGATCCGGCAATGTATAAAAATCTCACAAGATCGACAAAAGAGTTATACTGATCTTCACCGAAAGGACGTGGAATTCGATATTGGAGATCATGTGTTGTTACGTGTTGCTCTATGGAAAGGAGTTACGAGATTTGGAAAGAGAGGAAAACTCAATCCTTGATTTATTGGCCCATTTTTAATCCTCGATTTAGTAGGAACTGTGGCGTATAGACTCGTTTTAACGCCAAGTATGTCTCGTGTTCATAACATTTTTCATATATCCATGTTACGTAAATATTTGGAAGACCCGAACCACATTATTGAGTTAGAACCGGACGAAATAGCGGAAGATTTGACGTATGAAGAAGTTCCTGTTTAAATCTTGGATAAGAAGGAACATATTCTACGCTCCAAGGTTATACCTCAAGTCAAAGTTTTGTGGAGAAACCACGATGTTGAGGAAATGACCTAGGAGTTGGAATTTGAAATGAAATCAAGATATCCTTATCTTTTCGACATACCAGGTATGTACCCTAATTTCGAGAGCGAAATTTCATAAGAAGGGGAGGTTGTAAGACCCCAACTTTTTAATAAAGATGATTTTTTTATAAATATCATTTTAAAATATTATGGAATGAATTTGATATAATGTTATAGTTGTGGGTAATATTTATAAATTTTGCAAAGTACGCAAGTTGTTATATAATATTAGATTGGTCGGAAATATTCGTTTTAACAGGAAATATTCGTATGACGGCACAATCATTGGTGGACCCCACAACAGAATTATTGTCGGATTGAGAAAACGATAAAAATATTTTTATAAAAATAACGGCTGAAGTTTTACAGTTAAAACTGTTGAACTACTCGGTAGTAAAAGTAAAGTAATACGCGTGGTTGCATAATAGCACACAGTATTGATTATTGATGCTTATGTGAGAAGTCACTCAGTTGTGTTCAATTAATGTTACAGTAATTGCTGCATAGTATCTCACGTTATTTGATTCAATTATTGTCGATATTTTATAAATTATTAAATCAATAATTGAGACGACAAAGTTATTAATATTATTATTTGCAATATTAACGATGTCTAGAAGTTCTGCCAAGGAGAGGTTTGGTCACCTAATTGCGTGCCAATAGGGAGAAATCTTTATTGAAAAGCCCCCTCTTTCCTGGGAATGACCTGGTCGATTAATATTGTGAATTATAATAATGATGATAAAAGTTGTTAAAAATATTGAAGGAATTTTATGAAGTATTTGTTGTAAACTTTTACTTATTATTTGGACTCCCATTTACCCATTTTTCAAAATAATCGGTAGAGAGTGTATATATATATATATATATATATATATATGTATGAAAAGGACTTGTGTGGGTAGAATTTAAAAACGTGTGTGTGTGTACCGTGTGTGTAGGAGTATGTGTGTGGTGGTGGGTGAAAGTGATGGTGGAAGGAAGTATATAAATTGCATGTGTGTGTGTGTATTCATTTGTGGTGGGGGATGCCATGATAGAAAAAAAGGGAGGTGGGTTGATATTGTTGCCGTAGGTGGGAGGGAGTATTATTATTGTATGCTAATATATATATATATATATATATATATATATATATATGCAACACATGGAGAGTACATATATATATATATTACATTTATGTTGTGCATGACCGGTTATATATATATATATATTATATTTTATTTAAAATATTTTATTTTATTAGAATATTTTATTAATACTACATAGTAAATTAATCAGGACTGTTCATGAATTAGTTACTATTCAGTCCATTCTCTTATAAATAGAAGCTCATTCCTTCATTATTTCTTACGAATTCACTGAAACTCTAGAGAGAGAAACTATAGAGAGAAAGAAGAAAAGTATTCTGCTACTTCATTACTCTTATATCCAGTTTCTTCTAAGGTAGGGGGTATTATTTCTTTCTTTCGTCTTCATGAAGAGAACTTCTATTATTCCATTCTTTGTTATTATGTTGAAATAACCTGTCTATGCGAAGTACCGCATACTTGGTGAAATTCTTCTGTTATTCCCTTCTTTATTATTATGTTGGAATAACCTGTCTATGCGAAGTACCACATACATGGTGAAATTCTTCTATTATTCCATTCTTTATTATTTTGTTGGAACATCCTGTTTGTGCGTTACGTATGACCTGGTTCCGTTATTTATTATTCTGTTGGAACATCCTGTCTGTGTGTTCACGCATGACCTGGTTCCGTTGTTTATTATTCTGTTGGAATATCCTGTCTATGCGTTTACGCATGACCTGGTTCCATTATTTATTATTCTGTTGGAATATCTTATCTGTGCGTTTACGCATGACCTGGTTTCATTATTTATTATTCTGTTGGAATAACCTGTCTGTGCGATCTATCGAATGCCTGGTGATTTCTTTTGTTATTCCATTCTTTATTATACTCAGTTGGTTAAAGTTTTGGCTTTATACTCCATGAAATTAGTAGAATATCCTTGATATTTGCGCTTCATCCAGTATCTTTTCATGGAAATATTCTTCTGAGCATTCTTGAATTTTACTCTACAAAGCAGTATCATGTTGACAATTTGGACGTTATTGAATTCTAGATAAATTAATTCTTGAACTTGTTTTATTGAATTCTTATATCATTGTCATCATCATCATGTTTATATTATGTTGAAAGTCATATGTGGCCTGTTGTGCATAGATGGACTTGGTATGATTATGACCAGGGATTATTCGATATAATCATGACCGTAATGTTACAAATGATGTGGTAAAAGTCCTCATTGGCCCGTAGTGCATTGATGGACAGTTGTTGGCATGCTCATGACCATTGATAAATACACGAATATCCTTTGTCGTAGTGCATGGATAATTTGTGGTTGTGATACTAAAGAATATCCTTGGTCGAAAAGTCGAGGAGATGATGTGGATTATTTATTGTCGAGTCTCGCCGATAAAAGTGATGAAAAACCTTTTAAATCATAAAAGATAGTAGATTTTATTCTCTACTTGACTCTTTTAATGGATTGCTTGTTCTATTGCATTAAACTTGATGTCTATCAGTATTTTATCGGTTTAACATTGTAGAAGACTAATGATAATTTATTCTACATTATCTTAGTCATAATATTTTTCTTGGACTAGTTGAGCTCACCTTTTACTTTCATTGTTTTCTTCTTGAAATGAGAACGTAGCGAGGACTAGTCGGGAAGCGGAGTGTGGTCCAGACGATAGCATTAGTAGTCCTCACTATTCTATGAAATAGTTTGTTAATAAATGTATTGAGGACTTATTTTAAGTTTTAATACTGTCTAGAAGACAATATTTGTATTAAAACTCACAGCTCATGTTGTATATTTAAGATTGTATTTGTATTCTGTACCATGTATTTGGCGACTCATAATAGGTGATGTATACCTATTTTGGGGGCGTCACATGCTGACTCAAGTCACCCAGAAGATCTGGGTTCGCCACTTGAATACCTGGCAGATCCCTATGGGGAACACGTGTAGCAAGAGCAGAAACCTCAATCGGTACATCCTCCTCCTCGTCCTCGACATCTGGCACTTCAACCCGGATAGGACGTATCAGCGCCTCCACCAAATGACGAGGCTGTCTAATAGAACGGGGTCAAGGTACTTCAGAAGCCCTCCTCCGTACACCAGAAGTGGTCCTACGAGAATTACTCAGCTGATCCAAATCCATAATATCTGCACAACAAATCTCCAAATCACCTCAGAAAGGGTGTGGTAAATTCTTACCTGGAGCTTTTCAAAATGCATTTTATGATTACATGCATGCATGCATTATTTTAACATACATCTGCAGTAGAGTTAAAAATGCATGACTACCCAATGCCTACGTTTTGGAAAAATTTTGCCATAGCCCCCTTTGTAAATGGGACTATCCACATGCACATAGGCATGACTAGGTGGCCATTCAGTAGCACACCTACCAAAAGTCATATACATCCTAAATGCATTTAATACATCACAGTAAAAAATCTGTAAGTGTAGTTTAATTACCAGGGTTATTTTACTTTTCTACCTTTACTCATTTGTCCTCCAATAGGATAAGAAATGACAGTAAAAGGTACCAATTTGACTGTTTCAAAAGTTAAATTTTTTCACATCATTATGTTTAGCATGGTTTAATATTAACATTTACTATGTTAAATATTTTTTGCAAAGTCATATCAGCATGCATATTCACTACTATGCATTTCATGTGATAAGTCATTTTCCAACGGATAGAAATGGGAAAAGAATACATGCATATGTTACCAGGACAGTGAAGAAAGCTTGTATGGTGGTAGAATAAGCAGAAAGTTGCCCGAACTCAGCAGGTCTGAAGAAAATCCCTCAGATTTCCTTCGTCGCGCAGCTTAAAAATGACTTATGAAAGCAATCTGCAGGCTTTACATAGCCACGGTTGGTCGTAGGTCCACCTACGGCACCCCTATGTGGGTCCCACACCTCCGGCTCACTCCAATTAGAGTTGCAAAGGAAGTCTCACAAGCTGAAAAGGCCAAATCAGGAATAAAAACGCTACGCGATTGAGCGGAATAGCCTGGAATCCTGGTTTTCACGGGCCAAACTCTGGCTCCACATATCACTCATTGGTATTCGCCTGCATACAAGGTATACTATACCAATAGCCTTAGCTTTTACAAATCATGCTCGGTAATACCTCACAAAGGTCCGATGTCGTCAGTGCAGGGTCACAACCCTAGAAGTATCCCCGGCGGGCGTTACAACGCCGAAGTTATGAAATGATGAAGTATCTCCGGCGGGGGTTACAACGCCAAAGTTACGAACTGATGATGTATCCCCGGCGGGGGTTCCAACATTGAAGTTATAAGTTGACAAAGTATCCCCGACGGGGGTTACTGTGCATTCTCAACCATTGATACACACATCAATGAAGGTCAAGCAACCTTGACGTTATCTCAGCTGGTGGCAAATAAACCCATCGAAGCAACGTATCCAGGCCTATGTATCCCCGGCAAGGGTTACAACGCCGAAGTCAAAATTATCCAAGTATCCCCGGTGGGGGTTACAACGCAATGCAACCATTGACATACACATCAATGAAGGTCAAGCAGCCTTGACAATACACCCAGCAGGGATCTATCCGGTGATACACACATCAGCGAAGGTCAGGCAGCCCTGACAAGTACATACTATTGGCAGTAACTCCAACAGGATAGTGGGATATGTTATACACATCCTCAAACAGACAAAGGTTTTTCCCCACAGATCTCTTATACACAATAGGTACCTCTATGGAGTAGAAGTCTGTGTCTAGGATTCAAGACTTTGGTGATAGCCTCAACGTCAACATCCTTGAAGACTTGGATAGCATGTCCAAGACATCGCTGATTGTCATCCCAACAGGATTAACAGGGAACTGGCAATCATTTCATTCATGCATCATACATTTGCATCATGTTGCTGCACATAGCATCATGTTTATCTTGTTGCATTTCAAGTGTCTAGGATTCTTTATCCTATCCATGCCTTGCATTACATGAATATGATAAAGAGGGGCATCTGTAAACACTCAAAATTTTCTGCACACCTGTTACTGACATTGCAGGAGGGCGGATTCGTCTTTTGGAGATAACCCTGGAAGATAGCTCACATCCATTCTGGATACTACCGGAAGTTCAGTTTCAAAACTCGGAACACACACCGGGAGTATCATTTCCAACCCCGGAACACACGCCGGAAGGATCATTTCCAACCTCGGAGATAACCCCAAGTTTCGTCCTTGGCAATAACCCTAAGGAATGTTGTTGCAGTTCCGGCAATAACTCCAGAAATGCTTGTTTCAAGTGCATGCTATCAGCTTCAATCTCAGACCTCTTGCCGATGCACTCATACCTCAGACCCGGAACTAACATAGGGCAGACAGTTACTCTCACAGATGACCTTGCGGCATTCAAACACTTACAGCAGTCCAATCTCAGATGTAATCCTGAGCAACGTCTGCTTTCAACTCAAACTGGAGATAACCCCGATGAGGAGTCAAACGTCATTTTGCCACCTCAACACCTGCGCGTCGTCTCAACACTTCATACATACATACAATAATGTCCTACAAGAACCAAAGAGTTCCAATCCTGAGTGACTATTATGCGTGGCAGCACACCGGATAGAATTTAAAGCTTGAAGACCATGGGCATGGTCCCCTCTTCCTAACTTCGTAAAACCTCTAATCCATGTCATTGCGTAACTCTCGACACAAGGAGTCTGAAGAAAGTCTTATATACCTCGTTCGGATGCTAGGATTGAAGTTCTGCAAAGTTCGAGCGGATATTATAGTACACGAATACACGTACTTCGAGACAACAGAAACCGCAAAGCCCGGGGCATCCCGGGCAGCCGCAGGTGTAATGCCCCGAAATCCAATCTATCTACACACCCAGATTTTGTACGTCACGAGTACATCATTCATCCAACGTACATCATTATATACTGAAATATAACAACATACACTCTCAAATCCCAGGTTCTAAAAACCTTATAACCTATCTCATTATAAATAATGATAAATACATTATTCATTTCATCTTACAAGAGTGACTTTTATCTGCCACCAAGGATACATAACAGTTTATTAAACTAGTATATAGTTCAATTTCATATTTCTATATTACAAGTCTTCACTTGATCTTCTCGCTCATTGGCATTCTGAATGGCACTTCATCTGGATACCGTCAGCTTGATCTTTATGAGATCCTTAAGTTCTTCTAACATCGTTCACTGAAAATGTTTTTCATTTAAAGCAAGTGTGAGCATTCAATTGCCTAGCAAGTCATAACAGTTGAACAAACATCTTCAAGAATTCAAACATTCTTTTAAGACTTCAATAACCGAACAAAAGTTATGAAGCAGCTTGAATAATAGGAATAATCTCGATTCCTACCATTTTAAAACAATATTCACTTTCATTTTAAAATACTTTCATTCTTCTACCTTTTTTATACACATTCTGTCTGGCTAGAATCATTAGCACAAACTTAACAATAACGGATCATGTATGAACAGAGCATTCTCTTATTGAATAGCTCAATCACAGAATAGTTTATATCATAGAAACACCAAAGTGTTCACATTGTGGCTCAAGGCCTCATACATTCTACCACCATGTACAAATATTGCACATTAGCACATAGACAGAACTTCTCAAGTTCAACATCTAAGAAGTTTAAGAAACTAGCATTCATTTAAAATATGAATGAAGTTAGGAAACTTTTACTTACGCCATTTCTGACTTATTTGAATCGCTCATTTCAATTTCTACATAACACATAAGAAAACACCACATACACCAATTAGTCATACATCTTTAACTTATGCTTTAGTTTGCTTAATTTTACTTCTTAGGGTTCGCGTTCTTGCAACCTAAGTTTACGGTTCCACTTTTATTACCGTTCTACGGCTTCATGACATACGGAGATGTCTTACTTATACGTTCATCATCTTTGATGTTTTACATCTTATCTTCTTCTTATAACTTCTCTAGGACTCAAAGACACATCGCTTCTCGCTAGTAGTCCATATGGTACTCGAGTGGTTTCCACAAACAACAATAATAAAGTTCCCATCTCATCTACCTTTGCCCATACATGAGTGAGTTAGATCGGTTGCGATTTTGTATATACCTTCGCTCTCTCGATGGAATTGTTTAGTGACTCCCATATGTCAACCATCAAAGGTTACGATTGTACTACAACTTAACTTATCTTAACTTATCCGAACTTATTAAACTATAATCTTCGTTAAGTTAATTTCTCATTCCTTATGGCTTCCTGGCAACTAAATGCCACCCCTCAAGATTCATTCTTATACGACTCACCTTCGGCTTTCATTACTCTTATTATCGTTCATTACGGCTTTCTTGATAATTCATGTCTTACTTACTACCTTTATCAACGTCTAGGTCATACAACCAGGGTATACTTAAAACATTCGTCCGATGCGAATACGATTCACGAGGATCGTTTACGTATTCAACGTTCACGTTGCTCGTCTTTTAATCTCTCATTCAACCTTTACTCAAGATTTTCATCATTTTCGATCGTTATTCATCCCATGAACCCCATGTTCATTATTCTTTCTTAATGTTAAAGCCATACTGTTCGTTGTATGCTAAGACTGTTTGCAACTGCGTTACGTTTACGTTTATTCTCTTATTGATATTTTAATCTCTTTCAACCTGTACTAAAGGTTTAATTCACTTGTTTAAGTGTTATATTAGTTAAATATTATGTTCTTTATCTTCCCGTACGTTTCCCCCAAGAGTTGAGCAGTTAAAAGCTCTTCTCGGCTTTTTCCCTACTTTGCATGCTGCATACTCCCTCTCTTCTTTCTCTCTCTTTGTGAGATGAGTTTACGAAGATCCGGCTCCACGGTTTGGATTGCTGTGGCGCCACCTTTTCAAGGCATGGTTGGCATTGTTATGGCCAAGCCCTAACCCTAGAAAATTTCTCTAAGTGTTAAATCCAATTTTAGACGCTTACTTCCCACTTTCATAACTTATTCGTTATAACTCGGAACGAGGTCCTTCTAAAGCCATTCTCTTCCTTATCTTACGTACTTCAATACCCCCCATACAGAACTTCGTTCTGAATCCGTTAACTTGCCATTCGATTGGCTTGATCTTCCCTTTTTATTCATTTTACATTTTTAACGCGCTTCGTTCGTTCGTCCGTAATTCGGTCATCCGAACTCGGAATTCATTCGTTCTTGAGTGTTTTCTATGTTCTTTTATATTCTTATGAAACCCTACATGTTCGGGTTCATTTACTAACTTTCTAATTCTCGTTTGTCTTTTACAAAAAATTTCACCATAACTTGTTATAGCTAAGTTTTAATACGTTCTTCATGAACGTTTCTACTATTCCTAACCAAGCAATATGCAACTAACTTATACGTGATGGTTTTAAACTTGTCCATCAACAACAAATATCCTACGATGGTTTTAAATTTGTCCATCAATAACGTTCTTCGTGTTCTTCGCATGTTCTTCGTGTTCTTCGTTTGTTCTTTATTTTAATCGATATTTTGGATTACGATTTCACTTTTTATTGGAATTTGATGTTATAGATCATCATTCCTTACTTATTACACCTACTTATTGATATAATCCACTCAGATCGTTCTAATTCATTACAAATCTTATACTTCCTTAAGAAATTTATTTACTAAACTTCAAATTCTTATTTCTTCATTTTCTTACAATTTCAACCATTAATAAATCATTCCTAACTTCTTTTACTCCTTATTCTTATTAAGCTAAGTTTTGAACATAAAAACTTAGGAAAACTTAACTTAGGAATTAGGTTTTAATACCTTTCCTCTTTATTTTTCTCCCGCTAGACAAAGCCGGCGATTCGTAAGCTTTTTTATTTCACGCTCACCTTCGATCCGATCATCCATACTCATTCTATTCTTTCTTCATCTTCTTTCGAACCCTCTCTCTCTCTCTCTTTCTATTTGTAAGATTTTCAAAATCCCATTTAAATGAAATAAGCTTCCTATTTATAGAATTTGCAATGCTAGGGCAAAATAGTCATTTCACCCCTAACCTCCTTACTATTCATACCTTCTTAATATTCATGACTTAGGTGTTAAGTTAACTTAGCCCTTAAGTCTACTTAGCCTTTAAGCTAAGTGGTTCCGTTTTTCGGGTTTTCGTCCGACAGTTTTAAAAACTACGATTCTCGGAATCCAAATATTTTTGGATATTTCGTCTTTCCTTTACAGATTAACTTTTACGTATTCTTCGGATTTTCGAAAAACTGAAAAACACTTTTTGGGGTTAAGCGTTTTCCTTCACGTTTTACCTAACGTAGCTAAATGAATGAAAAGTACATACATGATACTTTTCGTCATTTTTATTTCGTCCGATTTTTTGCACGTTTTTGAGAAAAACTTTTTATCGACTTACTTAACTTTTCAAGATATATTATCGTCAAATCTTTCGACGGAATGTCATTTCGACATACCGAACTCTCGAAAGCGGCTTAGGTTATTCAAACCCTAACCCTAGGGTTTCGTTCGGGTGAATAGTGCCTATTTTGTCTTTTTTCCCCAAAATATATTTTGTTCGAAAAAATTTTTTTCTTGAAAATTCTTACTCGTTCGATCTAGCTCGTAGCGAGAATCCTCCAACTTATAATCATCCTAGGTTCTAGAACGATTAATAAACACATAGCACATAATATTATTAATAAAAATTTATTTTATTAATAACTAATTCCTTAAACTTAAATTCTGGACAATTCGAATTTTCGGGGCGTTACATTATTCCCCTCTTATAAAAATTCCATCCTCGGAATTTCTTAAAATCACACCCTTACCCGGGTCATCACATTCACCCCTTCTTCACAGAATTTCATCCTTGAAATTTTAGCCTACCCATCTTCTCAACTTCTCTTCAAAGAAGTTCCTATCTTTCAAACATTCTCTCACCTTCACAACTTATCAAGAATTATGAAGTAGAATGAACAACGAGGAATATAAGAATTCCTTTAAAATATTTCATACTTTTGCTGAGGGGTCAAATTGACCATGAACTCTTACTAGGTTTAACAACATGACGTCGTAACCTTTCTTCCATGGTCAGTTTACAATCACAAAGAAAGCAAACTACCTCTTACCCATCGTATACCCCATTTCAAGATATGTTCACCTCAGACTTAATCATTAGATTCCGCACCAAAACAATTTGGTTTGGCACAACTTCTTCAAAGAAAGCTCGATTTTCTTTTAAACATGACATACCATTTATCTAGCCGAATCAAGTAGCTTAGACCATACCAATAAATTGGATATCAACGTGAAACATTCATCTAGTCAACTTAATTGACATCGACTACTTCTGTAAATTCTTTTCGCAATACATCAAAATGTTTTATGACGTCATGATACCGTACTTTTCACAGTACGTTGAGGACTTCGTTAGTTTGTGACTTCATCATTATACATCATACCATAGCGGGTTGTTGATCCTAAGATCACATCCAACACCAGGTTCAATTGCATTAATAACTCCATCCTTTTACCATCCTTGCATCAAATGCACTGATGATATAAAATTCATTTTGATATTTCAAATCAATTTACATCTAAGTAGAAACAATTAGCGTAGACATACCAAGAATAGTTCTTTTAAAAATCTATTGATTCCAAAAGTTGAACCAATTCTTTCATTTTCAAAATACGAACACATAAGCACGATTTCAATAAACTTCGAAATCTAGCATAGCTAGATGACTTGGAATATCTTATTCTCCATCTTCCTTCATTGTCTTCTTTTACGACAATACTTAATCTTCTCTAGCACCTTCAATACTAAGCCTTTGAAAATAACTTATTTTCGGTCTAAACATCCCTCTACCTTAATACGGTCCATCAACTTACCACACATTATGAGTTGAGAACTTTCCACAATAATATGAGTTTAAGAACTATCTCGAATGCGGACCATAAGCGTCCATTCGCTGAGAAGTTCAAAAACCTACCATATCATTATGAGTCACGAACGTACCATAAGTATGAGTTTCAAGAACTCGCACCTACCTTATCGTTCTCTACCTATCAAGTATATACATGAGAAAAGATTCACCTTCTCGTCATATACATCTTGGCAAAAGTATGACCAATTCAATGATTATCAACGTAATAAGCTAAGCGGTTGTTACACAAGCACAAACCTCTGCCCATAACAAAGGTTCACACAACTCAGCTATCGCATGAGTCCTCAATTGAAATTTTACAACTTCTAAATTTCTCTTTACTTAATAAGAATTTTCTTTAATTCGTATGTTATCCTTCTTAACTCAATCTGAGTTCTTCTTCCCGTACTACTTCGTAGTACTATAAATCATTCATCGTTTAACAGCTCATCTGTTACTACGATTCACTATGATCACGTGGTGATCTTCTTATCCCTCTCTCTACGATTATAGTCTTAGATACTCTTACCTAAGATTTATAACCTATTAGCTCTAATACCAACTTGTAACGCCCCGAAATCCGGTCTATCTTCACACCCGGATTCCGTACGTCACAAGTACATCATTCATCCAACGTACATCATTATATACTGAAATATAACAATATACACTCTTAAATCCCAGGTTCTAAAAATCTTATAACTTTTCTCATTACAAATAATGATAAATACATTATTCATTTCATCTTACAAGAGTGACTTTTATCCGCCACCAAGGATACATAATAGTTTCTTAAACTAGTTTATAGTTCAATTTCATATTTCTATATTACAAGTCTTCACTTAATCTTCTCGCTCATTCACATTCTGAATGGCACTTCATCTGGATACCGTCAGCTTAATCTTTATAAGATCCTTAAGTTCTTCTAACATCGTTCGCTGAAAATGTTTTTCATTTAAAGCAAGTGTGAACATTCAATTGTCTAACAAGTCATAGCAGTTGAACAAACATCTTCAAGAATTCAAACATTCTTTAAGACTTTAATAAGCAAGAATAAAGGTTATAAAGCAGCTTGAATAATAGGAATAATCTCGATTCCTATCATTTTAAAACAATATTCACTTTCATTTTAAAATACTTTCATTCTTCTACCTTTTTCATACACATTCTGTCTGGCTAGAATCATTAGCACAGACTTAACAATAACGGATCATGTATGAACAGAGCATTCTCTTATTGAACAGCTCAATCACAGAATAGTCCATATCATAGAAACACCAAAGTGTTCACATTGTGGCTCAAGGCCTCATACATTCTACCACCTTGTACAAATATTGAACATTAGCACATAGACAAAACTTCTCAAGTTTAACATCTAAGAAGTTTAAGAAACTAGCATTCATTTAAAATATGAATGAAGTTAGGAAACTTGCCTTACGCCTAGCTACAGCTTACGCCGAACTGCTCATTTCAATTTCTACATAACACATAAGAAAATACCACATACACCAATTAGGCATACATCTTTGACTTATGCATTAGTTTACTTAACTTTACTTCTTAGGGTTCGCATTCTTGCAACCTAAGTTTACACGACCACTTTCATTACCATTCTACGGCTTCATGACATATGGAGATGTCTTACTTATACGTTCATCATCTTTGATGTTTTACATCTTATCTTCTTCTTATAACTTCTCTAGGACTCAGCACACATAGCTTCTCTACTAGTAGTCCATATGGTACTCTGAGTGGTTTCCCACAAACAACCAATAAGCAAGTTCCGTCTAAATCTACCTTTGCCCATAATGATGAGTTAGATCGGTTTGCCGATTTTGTATATACCTTCGCTCTCTGAAGGAATTGTTTAGCCCAGCTCCTATATGTCAACCATCAAAGGTTAAGATTGTACTACAACTTAACTTATCTTAACTTATCCGAACTTATTAAACTATAATCTTCGTTAAGTTAATTTCTCATTCCTTATGGCATCCTGGCAAATAAATTCCACCCCTCAAGATTCATTCTTATACGACTCACCTTCGGCTTTCATTACTCTTATTATCATTCATTACGACTTTCTTGATAATTCATGTCTTACTTACTACCTTTGTCAACGTCTAGGACATAAAACCAGGGTATACTTAAAACATTCGTCCGACGCGAATACGATTCACGAGGATCGTTTACGTATTCAACGTTCACTTTGCTCGTCTTTTAATCTCTCATTCAACCTTTACTCAAGGTTTTCATCGTTTTCGATCATTATTCATCCCATGAACCCCATGTTCATTATTCTTTCTTAATGTTAAAGCCATACTGTTCGTTGTATGTTAAGACTGCTTGCAACTGCGTTACGTTTACGTTTATTCTCTTATTGATCTTTTAATCTCTTTCGACCATTTCGTTCAATCTGTATTAAAGGTTTAATTCACTTGTTTAAGTGTTATATTAGTTGAACATTATGTTCTTTATCTTCCCGTCGTTTCCCCAAGAGTTAAATAGTTAAAAGCTCTTCTCGGCTTTTTCCCTACTACTGGCGCTTAACATTGCCACTCTCTTCTTTATCTCTCTCGTGTGGTTTGCAGAGTTTACGATGCCGGCTTCACAGTCAGTCTATTTGTGCATATACCACCTTTCAAGGCATGGTTGGTGGCCATTGGCGGCCAAGCCCTAACCCTAGAAAATTTCTCTAAGTGTTAAATCCAATTTGAGACTCCTACTTCCAGCTTTCATAACTTATTCATTATAACTCGGAACGAGGTCATTCCAAAGTCATTCTCTTCCTTATCTTACGTACTTCAATATCCCCAGACAGAACTTCATTTTGAATCCATTAACTTGCCATTCTATTGGCTTGATCTTCACTTTTCATTTGTTTTACGTTTTTAACGCGCTTCGTTCGTTCGTACGTAATTCGGTCATCCGAACTCGGAATTCGTTTGTTCTTGAGTCCACGACTCACGTTTTCTATGTTCTCTTATATACTTATGAAACCCTACATGTTCGGGTTCATTTACTAACTTTCTAATTCTCGTTTGTCTTTTACAAAAAATTTCTCCATAACTTCGTTATAGCTAAGTTTTAATCCGTTCTTCATGAATTCTACCGTTCCTAACCAAGCAATAAGCATCTAACTTATACGTGATGGTTTTAAACTTGTCCATGAACAACAAATATCCTACGATGGTTTTAAATTTGTCCATCAACAACGTTCTTCGTGTTCTTTGCATGTTCTTCGTGTTCTTCATTCGTTCTTCATTTTAAACGATATTTTGGATTACAATTTCACTTTTTATTGGAATTTGATGTTATAGATCATCATTCCTTACTTATTACACCTACTTATTGATATAATCCACTCGGATCGTTCTAATTCATTACAAATCTTATACTTCCTTAAGAAATTTATTTACTAAACTTCAAATTCTTTCTTCATTTTCTTACGATTTCAACAATATGAAATCATTCCTAACTTCTTTTACTCCTTATTCTTATTAAGCTAAGTTTTGAATATAAAAACTTAGAAAAAGTTAACTTAGGAATTAGGTTTTAATACCTTTCCTCTTTATTTTTCTCCCGCTAGACAAAGCCAGCGATTCGCAAGCTTTTCTATTTCACGCTCACCTTCGATCCGATCATCCATACTCATTCTCTTCCTTCTTCATCTTCTTCCAAACCCTCTCTCTCTCTATATCTGTAAGATTTTAAAAATCCCATTTAAATGAAATAAGCTTCTTATTTATAGAATTTGCAAAGCTAGGGCAAAATAGTCATTTCACCCCTAACCTCCTTACTATTTATGACTTAGGTGTTAAGTTAACTTATCCCTTAAGTCTACTTAGCCTTTAAGTTACATGGTTCCGTCTTTTGGGTTTTCGTCCGACAGTTTTAAAAACTGCAATTCTCAGAATCCAAATATTTTTGGATATTTCGTCTTTCCTTTACCGATTAACTTTTACGTATTCTTCGAATTTCCAAAAAAACTAAAAAACACCTTTTTGGCGTTAAGCATTTTCCTTCATATTTTACCCTAACGTAGCTAAATGAATAAAAAGTACATAACAGTATTTTTCGTCATTTTTATTTTGTCCGATTTCTGCACGTTTTTTGAGAAAAACTTTTATCAGCTTACTTAACTTTTCAAGATATATTATCGTCAAATCTTTCGACGGAATTTCATTTCGACATCTAGAACTCTCAGAATGGCTTAGGTTATTCAAACCACAACCCTTAGGTTTCGTCGAATTGAATAAGTGCCTATTTCGTCTTTTTCCCTAGAAAATATTTTGTTCCCGGAAAATTTTTATTTTCGTCTTGAAAATTATTACTCGTTCAGTCTAGCTCGTAGCCAGAATCCTCTCGACTTATAATCATCCTAGGTTCTAGAACGATTAATAAACACATAGCACATAATATTATTAATAAAAATTCATTTTATTAATAACTAATTCTTTAAACTTAAATTACGGACGAATTTTAAACATCTGTTAGCTCACATATAGCTATATTTTTCTAGGCGGAGCTGAGTGTTTATCCATATAGAGTTATAGAAGCCTGCATTGACAGCCCACTGTAACCCTTCTCACACTATAAAGCATTTCTCTTCATCTAGGCACACACTATTCTACACATTGAGACTCGTGTTGTGTGCATATGCCCGGACTTCGGTCCGTGGTTTTCATTTCTGTGTGTATATATATACTTATATATATATATATATTTATATATGGACTAACATTATCGAGTTATGCCTCGATTGAACCTAGACTTATATCGGGCGTTTACTTGCTTTTTATATATATATATATATATATATATATATATATAAGCAAGTAACGCCTTCTGAATGTAAAATCAGGCTCATCGATATGTCCGATAATGATTATAAATATAAGTATATATATATATATATATATTTACATTTCTGTCGGGCACAGAGTTTACTTGAGGCCTTTTTCTTTTATTTACATTTAGTCACTTTGGAGTTTACTTCGTGGCGATTGATAAATCTTCTTTACTGCTTTATTTACTTTTCTGATCCCCCATGGAGTTGCTTCATGGTGGTTGATCATGTCCATATATATATATTTACCGCTTTTATATATTTACATTTTCAATCCCCGTGGAGTTGCTTCGTGGTGGTTGATTGTGTTTGTATATATATATTCTGACTTTTTTATATATATAACGCCATCGCTTTTCATATAAACTGCAGTATCATGTGAGCGTAGGAATCATGTGATCACAGATTCAATCTACTGAATCTAGATTCGGTTCCCGTGATGGACATTTTCAGCTGTAAGCAGCTTGTACATTATTTACAGTGTATGAATTTCCTTAGATGGTTGTCATGCCCAGGAGGAGTTTAGCACTGCTGTTATTATTTTATCGAAGATGCTTCGCATCTCGAAAATAAAAGCAAACAAGCCGAACATTTAATAATAAAATGGAAGTATGAAAAGGTCTCAATTCCTATTGAGCACAGGGTTTGAAAAACCTCTTTTTACAAAACTTCATTGCTTTATCTTGCTTAAAATTGAATTTTTCTATAAATTCAAACCCTTTGTATATAGGTGCTAACGAGGCCTCGCACTACTTTCAAATAATTGCACATTGATCCACACACACACACACACATTCATATAACAGTTTCTTGAAAAGTAGCGGTCACCGTGGCAACACGGATGTTGGGGGGTGCCTAACACCTTCCCTCCGCATAATCAAGCCCCTGAACCCAAATGAATCTCGATTTCACAGACCTGTTTAGCAGTGTCATATCACTGGATTAATGTGCAAACCTTTTTCAGTTGCGTTGGTGCAACCAGTTAAAAATATCAACTGGCGACTCTTAACAATCCATCGTCGACATTACACATGTCGGACCTTTTTTACTTGTTTTTTCAAACAAATCTCACATTAACATGAGAACACCAAAGAACAAGTAACGAAAAGGGACAACTAAAAATCCCGACGTCGACATGGATTTGTATGGATTCGAGAGTGAAAATACGAGTCTATACTTAGTCATTATAGCATGTGTTCTTGAATTCTATGATTGAATGTAATCTTGATTAATGTCAGGGTAGAGATATTCCTAGCATCGCATGTAATCAGATAGAGAACTTGAACTTAAACCTTTTTTATTGTAATTCACATATAGATATAGTGAATTAGTTAATTAAGGTGTTTAGCTTAATTCTATCTAATTTATGGATTTAAGTTAATATGGTATTAGTTCATCGAGAGATGGCTAGTTCTACTTAAGTGTTCTTGATTATTAAACTAATATAGTGAATTAAACTGTAATAAGGGTAATAATCAGAGTGATACTTAGAGTGATGTTGTAAGCCTAATTCTATAATATTTGTTTGAAATTATAGTTTTTAGGGTTTGTGATTGTTTGGTATTTTTAGTATTTTTAATATTTTTAGTTATAATTCTTAAATTGGATAGTTTAATAAAATTTGAATTAATAGGAAGTTGATAATTGTGAGGGTTAATTTCTTACTAATCTTTGTGGGAATGATACTTGACTTATCATTATATTACTTGTTGATCACGTATACTTGCGTGTTGTGCGTAAATAGAATTTACCCAACATTGTTCTCAAGAGCTACACAATGACATGGGATAAGAGGTTGTACGAAGCCGGGAAGATGGATCCATGACCAGATCTTTATGTCTTCAAATTCTATCTGGTGTGCTGTCTTATGTAGTAGTCACTCGGGATTTAAGGTATGGTTCTTGTAGGACACTTTTGTGTAGAATGTGGGTTGAAATATTGTTGAGATGGCGCAAATGTGGGATTGAGGTGGCAAAATGAGGATTTTGCCCCTCACCGGGGTTATCTCCAGTTCTGGGCTGATTTAGCAGTCGTTGCTCAGAGTTATATCTGAGATTGGACTGATATGAGTACTGAAGGTCCTCAGGGTTGTCTCTGAGGTGTGCCTGACCTCCCGGGGTTATCTCCGGGGTTGGGACTGAGTGCCTCGGGGTTATCTCTGAAGTTGAAGCTGACTTCTGGGGGTTGAAACAAACTTTTTCAGGGTTATCTCCGGAATTGCAACTGCATTCGTCGGGGTTGTCTCCGAGGTTGGAACTAAATATCTCGGGGTTGTCTCTGAGATGGCAAACTGAGTATCCCGGGGTTGTCTCCGGGACTGGAATCGAGTATCTCGGGGTTGTCTCCGAGATGGAAAATTGAGTATCCAGGGTCATCTCCGCGATTGAGCTGAGTTGACCTCTAGGGTTATCTCTGGAAGACGATTCTGCCCTCCTGCAAGGTTAGTAACAGGAATACAGAAATTTCGAGTGTCTACAATTACCTGATGAATATCTTTGGTCCATAGTGCAAAGATGGACATGTGTTGAGATGAACATGACCAACTGGTGATACAAATGAATATTTTTTGCCCGTAGTGCAAAGATGAATATTTGATTTAAGATGTATATTGATTGATATCACAGGGATAAAATATTGATGATGGACTTTTAATCATAGAAGATAGTAGACTTCATTTTCTACTTAACTCTTCTAATGAATTGTTATTTTCGCTGCGAATATTGATCTGAAACTTGTTGTCCATTATATTTTATCTGATTTATTGAAGGCTAACGATAATTTATTTTTCATTATCTTAGTCATAATATTCTTTATTGGGCTAGTTGAGCTCATCCTTTTCCTTTTTGTTCCATTTTTCTTCTTAGGAGACGAGAATATAGCGAAAACTAGTTGGGGTCTGGAGTGATGGTTTAAGACAGTTGTTCTAGCAGTCCTCACTATTTTGTAAAATAGTGTATCAATAATTGTAATGAAGACTTTATTTGAGTTTGGATATTGTCTAGAAGACAATATTTGTATTAAAACTCACAGCATATGTGTTGTCGTATTTTGCACGACAATTGTAATAATGAAGCTGTATTTGTTTTTTATACCATGTATTTAGCGCCTCAGAATGGGTTGTGTGGACCTATTTCAAGGGAGTCACACATGTGTTACCTTAAAACTTGCTATGGTGACTTGCAACTTACTTGAAAGCTAGTTCACCAACTTTAGTAGCTTAATTATGCCCTAATCCTTCTTAATCTTGATTAAGATTTTCTTTTTTATGATTAAGGTTACTTAATGATGTTATTAACACCTAATTGAAGTTTAATAACCATGTTTAGGGTTTAAGATAACCTAACTAGGGTTAGTTTTAACTAATTAGGGTTAGATTTACAATTTTAGGGTTAAGGTTTGTAAATCTAGGACTGAGGTTTCCTGAAATTTTTCTGGATATTTATTTTTAAAGGAAAATTAATTATTATAGTAGTACGATGAATTATGATAATTGTTATCTTATTGTAAATTATTTTAAGTTTCAAAATGTCTTTAAATATTGAAGTATTTTTTTAATTTTAATTTTAATTTAATTTTTTGATTAGGTCGTGACTTACTGACTTTAGCCACGAGCAATTATTAGTACAAAATATAAAAGAGAGTAGTATACTTCGAGTTTCGATATTCGCTTTAAATTTTTGTAAAGAAGAAATGGACGGTTGTTTATAAGGGTGTAAACGAGTCGAACCAGAGCGAACAGAGAGCTACTCGAATTCGACTCGAAATGATGAATTCGTACTCGAATTCGACTCGAATTCGAATTATATTTGAAAATTCCTACTCAAATTCGACTCGACTCGAATATTTATTACTCGAATTCGATCCGACTCGACTCGAATATTTATTCAAACTACTCGCGAGCTTCAAATTCAAGCTCGAATTCAATATCCATATAATAATTAGTTTTATAATAAATATAATTATAAATTTAATTTATTAGTTTACTTAAAAATGAAAAAAATATATTTATTATTACACTTTACAAATATAAAATCATAATTAAAATTAAAAACAAAATAAAATAATAACTAATTATCTTAATTTGATTTAAATTTGTATATATTATAAGAGAATGTATGGAACATCTAATCGAATATGTATTAACCGAATATGTATCGAATCACAATCAAAAATTCGAGTAGTAAACGAATCGAGTATAATTTTACTCAGATTCTTCTCATAATTTTATTCGAACTATTTTTAATGCTCAAATTTAGATCATATTATTAACAAATCCGAGTCTCGCTCGTATTTTTTGCGTCGAGTCGAATCGAGCCAGAACTGTGTTTGCTGGTTTACAGATTTAGTTGTTTACCTGCTTATCTTTGATTTGACTATTTTTTAATTTACCAAATCACTTTGTCAAAAAAAGATACTAATTAGAGAGAGAAAGTGAGGGAGAGAGATGCTCCCTTTGAAGCTGGTCCGCTCTCTGTTTTTGGGAGACGCCATTAACAATCCTCTCCTTCTAACCTCAAATCACCACCACCAAGATAACATTAACCATGAAGATGGTAATCACGATACTAAAATTGCCAATTTCCATCACAAACAAAGAAAATCAACCACCAACAAACACCAAAAAACCCCATTACTCCTCTTCATACCCACCAAAGAGTTAGTCACTGATACATATAAATTAGCCATATTAGCCAGAGATATTGGCATGAATTTTTGCCCCAATCCATCACTCTCTCACATTATCTTCTCATGGCCATCATCATCCCCTTCCCCTCCCCCTCCTCCTCCCCCATCAGCATTCACCACATTGTAATGGTCATCTACATCATTATCATCATGGTCATTACCAGATGGTGCCGTTCCACTCCCATTTCCTTCCCTCAGTATTTCATCTGTGTCTCATTTGCGCTGCTTTGTTGCCCTCTCCAAAGGGTTCTTCAAGCTGGTTTTCAAGAAATCAAATCTCAACCCAGATGATAGAGTTGGTCATGAAAACAGCAATTGGGATTGTTGCTCAGTTTCGTTAATTATGCGATTGACGGGTTGTCGAATCGATTCAATGGATAGCTTTTCTAAGGCCCTAGCTGGGCAGGGTTGGACCCTTTTCATGACCAAGTATGATCCTTCTCCTGATTCTGGTGATAGACCAATTTGGAACACCAATGCAGTTTACTTATTTAGGAAATTGGACTCTTCTAGGGTTCGTTCTAGGCAGCCTAATGGTGATAACGCAAGTTCTTCTGAGGAGTGTAGAATCAGGGAGTTGAGGCTGCCCCCATTGGACTTCAGGAATGCCCCTTTGAGGATTTTGCAGTACATACTTCTTATGACTGATGATATATTCTATCTTTCTTAATCAGGTGCACTTCTATTCTTTAGTAGCATATCAATCCTTGTTTGTTTGTTTTTTCCTCTTTCCTTTGGGTAATTTTCTTCCCTATATACATTGCTAGGTAGAAATGAAAATTGTTTGTAATCATTGTTAACTTAGTTTGTGTGAAAATGGACACATTTGGTTGGCTTTGTTTTTATTTTTGAACTTAGCATTGGAATGGTGAATCATGAAGTTCAGGCATTTGGCTATATATTCTTTGGTGCAATTATGTACAGTTAGGGACCTACTCTAGTTCTGATTTGGGGACAGATCTTTTAGGAAATGGGATAGGCAAAACATAAAGTGTCAGGACCCAACAATTTGACGAGTTAGTTAAGGTTATTTCGGCTAATAGTAGTCTCTAGAATTACATACTCCATGTGAGTTAGTTAATATAGGGTAGGGTGTAGGATAATTAGGTACGGTTCAAAAAATTTGACATGATGAGTCAGTCAAATTATCTAGCTCATCAATCAAGACAAATGGATCATAGACAGAGCTATTAATTGCAAGCGCCACAGAAAACGGGGAAAGAGGCTTCTGAAGTTTCAGGTGGCAAGCATGCAGCTTCACCCACGCTTCCTTTTCCGGGAATCCTTAAGTTTGCGGAAGAAGAAGAAAGACAAAATAAACAGAGGGCACATTTTAAACATGAAGAATCTTAGCAGATAACACTTTTAAGCTTAATTTTCCAGCAACTACTCTAGAATACATATGTAAGAATGACTGATTTTCATTATGCTTGATGAATATGTGAAATTGAGAGAGATGTGAGCTCATCTCCATTCCCCATTTTCTCTCATTGTTCGCCCCTTCGTCCTCCTCCTAGTTTGGTTTAGTCTTGCTTTGGAGTCCATCTATCCAATTCAGTTTGTTCAAGGCTTGAGGGGCTTGACATAAAGCATAGAACAGAAAGACAAATAGGCTGTTACATTTATCGAACCTAGTTTTTGTGCTCCAAAACCATTTGACATCAATGTTGCGATAAACTATTTATGCTTAAAATTTGTTGGGAAGCTACATAAATGTGGTGCAGAATCTGATAAGTTTGTTTTTTAGAACCATGTCCATAGGGTTTAAATATGAGTCATGTACTTGATTTAATATCGCAAACCATATCTCTGTGTACAACTTTTTAGTACCCATGGTGAGATATAGATTGTAAGTTCAATAGTAAATCAAACTACTACTAAGGCAATAAATTTCTTTCTGGTCCAGCAGTTGGTAGCGAGTAAGTGATTCATCGTACTCTTTCTCTCTCTCTCTCTATATATATAATAATAATTCTGTAGCATGGGCTTTAGCGTGTGGTAGGTAGTGGCAGGTGTGAATGTGAATCATCTCCCGATTCTCTATATCTGTTTATCTAACATCAAAAAGAAGGAAAGAATCTATTTTTTTTTCTTTATTCTTTTACATCTGGGGGGTGGGGTGGGTTGATGTAGGACAAGTCCGACTTATTTGATTGGACCAATACAAGAGGCTTTGGGTAGTACTCCCTCTGTCCCTAAAAGGATGACTAAAGGTACAAATATTTTTGTTCTAAAAAAGATGAGATAAAGTACATAAAGTGAAGGACAACTAAATCGTTTAGCGGGGTCCGTCAATATAAAAAAAATAAAAGAACTCATCACTTTATATAATCTTATGGGGCCACTAAGGATAAATTTGAAACTTTTTTACTCTCTTTCCTCTACTATTAGTTTTCTTAATACGTGTGTAAATTGTACTTTGCTCATCCTTTTGGGGATGGAGAGAGTAGATTATTCCAGAATTTCATTTATGGTAGATGAATTTTACTATGATTAGGATTTTGTTTTTTTATCTTGTTTAGTTTCCCAAGTCTCCAACAATTAGGTTTTACTATTTTCCTATATAACTCATGCAATCCTTCATTTTACATTACATTGAGATTAAGTATTGAATATTACATTTTTCAAAGCTTATAGCTTTATTCTCTTTCCTCTTATATGGCACCAATTTCTTCTTCATCTTTAATGTTTAAACTTTAACTCTAAACCCACCCCGTTTTTTTTTTTTTTTTTTTTGGGGGGGGGGGGGTTCAGCTTCATGTACTTGTACACATTGTATCAAGGTGTCAATTGGTGATTAGTGGAACTCCGCCAATGAGTCTTTTCTCAGTTGATTACTGTTATGAAGTACAAGAGGTGGATGAATCCTAGTGTCCATCTTAAGATCGACAGGGTACTCAGGGTTCCACCCCTCAGCCCAGTTTCATGATCATAGGTCATCAATTACTTTCTCACAAAGTGCTCACTAGATTGTCTTTAATCTTCATATGCATTAGTGGTAAACTTTTCCTCTCTCTCTCTCTCTCTCTCTCTCTCTCTCATATATATATATATATATGTATATGTATATGTATATGTAGGAAATGTATGTTCCTAAAAGAGAAATTCTCTAATGTGTCCAAGTTCTACAAAAAGAAGATGGTATTGAGAAAGCACTGTGGCTAAATCCTCAACCTCCCAATCATTCGAATTACCAAAAAAAGAAGAAAAATGTGGAAATTCCAAGATGTGGAACCCTCCATCCATTATGGATGAGAATAATTATCGTAAAATAACCAAGAACCATGCGGAATTTCATTATCTTTCTCTTTTTGTTTCAAAACTATAAGAGCATTTTGCAAAGATCCATAAAATTAAGTAGAGTTTTTGTCCGCTTAAATCCCAAATCATGGCAACTCAACACACAAACACACATATATGTATATATTTTTGTATTGCCCCCTTACCCTCGAACCCGAATCCTTGTTTCTTACAACTCTAATTTTATTATTCTTAGGACCTTAAGTTTCTAATCAGGATCCATGACGATAGAATTAGAGATATAATATGGGGGAGGAAGAATGGGCAGAAAATAGGAGTAGAATTAGGCAGAGACTAAGCCAGAGTTGTTTTTCCTGGGGGCTAGAACATAAGTTGTGAAAAATTTAATGGAGTTCGGAAGTGCTGACGGTTCAATTTGTAAACAACTTTAAACAATCTAATTGAAGTAAGATATTCTTATATTGCACTATGTTATAGTACATAAAGTGGAGTAAAGAGAGAGCTTAAAATTTGATATTTGTATAATGTACCCAAAAAATTGGAAGAGTGATAAATTTAAGAATTTGCTCTTATTTTAAATTGACTTAAAAAAAGTTAAAATAACTCTTTAATTTGGGAGGGGGAGTATTTTCATAGTATATATACTATATTTTTTTTCGAAAATCTTGGAGGGGCCTAAAAGTAATAATATCAAAATTTTAGAGATATTTTTTTTAAAAAAATCAAGGGCAGCCCTGCACCCCCCGGGCCCAACATAGTTCCGTCCCTGGAATCAGGGAAAGTAAAATGAGCAATGAGACTCAAACTATAGCTCTCAAAAACTGATTTCCCAGTTCATGCAAAAGGTAAATGACTTTACAATGTATTTAAACTATGTTTAATTTAGTTTTTTTTTTTTTTTTAACTAACACATAGCCAAAAGGCTTTGTGGATGACATCAAACCAAACTCTCATAGTGTGTCATTTTATTAATAATAAGCAAAAGTAATAAGTGGGGGGACATCAAACCTTTACCCCTAATCAATACAGTTTGTGGGAAATTTTAATAACCAATAGCAGTATGGTGTAAATTTGAACAATTATAATCCAGGGTAGAGGAATCACTCAAACTTTTTGTGGCGAGATAATCAAGCTCAACCTCAAGCACCACGACAAGCAGCACCACCCAGATTTCAGGCCAGACAACAACCCCACAATAAGAAAAGAAACCAAAACTGGAGGAGCTTCTGATAAAGTATATTAAAGAGAATGAGACGTGGAAAAACAATCATGAAGTGACTCTTAGAAATTTAGAGAATCAGATTGGGCAGTTGGCATCTGCGTTGAACACTCGTCCTCAGGGAACGTTACCAAGTGACACAGAAACAAATCCCAGGGATGGAAAGGAGCTTTGTAAGGCTATTACCTTGAGGAATGGGAAAGAACTAGAGGATCCTACCACGGACAAATCGAATCAACTGCAAAGTGAGGAAGGCAATGTGGAACAGACAATACAAGAGGAAGATGAATCTGGAAATAAGGAGAGCAAGGGAAAAACAGTTGAGAAATCTAAAGGAATTAAGCTAAGCTCAGATGTACCACCTGTTCCTTTTCCACAGAGACTCCACGAGCCAAAAAAAGCAAAGCAGTTTGCGAAATTTTTATATGTGTTCAAAAAGCTACATATTAATATCCCGTTTGCAGATGCCATATAACAAATGTCGAGTTATGC
Organism: Panax quinquefolius; assembly: GCA_020205615.1. Lineage (NCBI taxonomy): Eukaryota > Viridiplantae > Streptophyta > Magnoliopsida > Apiales > Araliaceae > Panax > Panax quinquefolius. The sequence goes on from JAINUW010000521.1 coordinate 1,380,028, forward strand.
AAAATTTATGAATGAAATTTTGACGAGAAAAAGAAAACTTGAAGACTTTGAGACGGTTACACATACAGAGGTGTAGTGCAGTCTTACAAAAAAAACTTCCACCTAAGCTCAGAGATCTGGGTAGTTTCACAATACCTTGCACTATTGAGAATAAGCTTTTCGGTAAAGTATTGTGTGACTTGGGGGCTAACATTAATTTGATGTCGTTATCGATCTATCTTCAAATGGGTGTACTGGAAGTGAAGCCTACCAACATCACTCTACAATTGGCCGATCGGTCATTAACTTATCCACGTGGAATAGTGGAGGACATTTTGGTGAAAGTTGAGAAGTTTATCTTTCCAACAGATTTCATTATATTAGACTTTGAGGAAGATAAAGAGATTCCACTCATTCTTGGGCGACCATTCTTAGCTACGGGGAGAAAAAGGAATTGAACATCTACTACCTCCAACATCTATATAAGGAATTCACAATTTTTTGGGCCATGCAGGATTCTACCGACGCTTCATTCGAGATTGACAGACATTACAACACGATAGAACAAAACACATTGAGATTGATCAAAGAAAAGTTAACCAGTGGTCTTATTTGCTTATCTTTCGTCAAAACAGAAGATTAGCTTGCTGATATTTTGAGTAAAGGTCTTAGTAGTAAGATCTTTCATCTATTATGTTTCAAGTTGAGTATGCGAGACATCTATACACAACTTGAGGGGGGGTGTTAGAAGATATTTCATGATTGTAGTTTCCACAATCAATGTGTACACATTACTGTAATTTAGGAATTATCATAATTGTAATTAGGATACTTGTGTGTGTGTGTGTGTATATATATATATATCTATATATATATATATATATATATATCTATATATATATCATTCGAGCGCAACCAAGTGAAATGTGGTATTTCACTTGGTAAAATCCATTCTCTTCCCAAATGGTATCAAAGCCAAGTTCTTCTCTATGTTCTAGCGACCAGTAAGATCTTTTGATTTGCTTCATTAAAACTGTTTTCAAAAATCATTTCATCCTTTATCAGAAGTCACCTAACTTACTGTAGAACACCTTATTCGCTGTCAACCCTAGGTAAGTCTCTTGTGCGAGCGGTGAAGGGTTTAAGAACAATAGGTATGAGTCTACCCAGGTAAGAGGGTCTGAATGGAAGATAAAGAGTGAATATTTTTGAACCCAGTAATAATGAGTAGGTTATTTAGATCTAACTCCTCACCTAGTCATAGTCAACTCTTAACCTATACAGTACATAGTTAATCGGGAAGAAAACAGGTTATGAAAATATCGGTCAAGTTTTACATAATTGGAATATTCTGAATTTCTCCCAAAGAAATTTATCACCAACATTCTTAGATAACTTTAAAAAGCAGTTATAATGTTAAAGCGGTTGAAAAGGTCTACATGCTTATTAACAAAGAGTATGAAAATTGTAGCCTTCTTTCCCCGATGTTATTAAAAACATAGAAAAAGGGTTATAATTTCATCCACATAGTCTAGTTCAAGTAAAGTTAAACCATTGAATATTAAAGGAATTAATTCAAGTATCTACCTCATCTCGAGAGATGCTAGATTTTTGAATTATTATCCAAGCATAATAAGCTATGGAAGCCATGCATGCTGATGGTCCTATCCATTTTAATTGTTTTCCGACTTCACACTTAGTCTAAGTGATCGACACCTATTAAAAGCCTTAACATTAAATATTAAAAGCAATGAGGAGAAATTACACAAATGATTGAAGGTTCTCAACGAATCGCTTCTAATCTTTAGAATTTATTATAAGACCATGAAGACTAATTTGAATGTCCACGCCCTTAATAAAATAATAAAACCCAACGCAGTAAAATAATTTTCGCTCGGTATATATGAATCAATATTAGTAGTTCCAAGACATACTAACAAAGGAAAATAATTTGAAATGAAAATTGTCAGACTAAAACCACAGACATTCATTTACTGTATTCAACCAAGTTAAAAAATAGTCCAAGACACATCGCATTTCTAATGATTAAGGCTCAAAATTTTCCTGATATGATCAAAGTACATATTTGTCAGATCACTGAACTAATGGCGATTAACTCAAAACAAAAGTTATCCGCTTCAACAAATTGCTCTTTATTCATTACCGAATACTACACAATCAAAATATAAAGATTACAAAAAAGAAATTCTTTCATCGGTATTATGTATTAATTTTCAAAACGATTAAATCAAATCTTAATATCTTCATCGGGTTCTGCTATTCAATCGGTGTTCACCACAAGATCAACATTGTAAGTCACCTAATGGAAACCGCTTGACATTGATTCTTGGTACCTAAACAAAATTAACATTACATTTTAGTAATAAAGATATTTGAAAATTTAGACCGCTCTAAGTACATTCTTTCTCTTAGATTCTTCGGCAAGCTTTATTAAGCATTTTGATTTTGATATCAATACATTAAAGGCAAAATAATTCTATTCCCCGATTTTCTTACCGTAGAATTTATTCGTATATACTACCATTAGTTTTCAGAGGTTCATCCTCCTCCTCGTGGTCCTGTCGCCTTCTTAAGGGCCCAAGTAATCATCCCAAGGTACCTCACCCTCACCCAGCTACTCCTCGCTTATCACCAAACAAATTCTTCTGCTCGGGACAATCCCCAAGCCTTATAGTTCAAATTTCTAGTTAATAAGCTCCGAACCCATCGATCCATTCAAGAATCCAAAGAAGACCTCGCCTTCACTCCCAACACCTCTTCTCGAGTACGTGCTCAAATGGGAAAGTTATTTGTTTTCATATCGAACCCTCACGAAGCCAAAAATGATCCAGCTTAAGTCACGCCCAGCTTTTCCTCCTCGTCAGCATTTTCCTCCAGATTCCTTATAAGTCTCTTGCTTATTATAAGGACATTCTCCTCAAATCGAAGTCAAGAATATCAAACCAATTTATGCAAACAATGATAAATCAAAAGTTCTTTTTATCATTCTTTTCAGATATTAAACAATTCCTTCAGATTGATGGGGAAAACATCCTCCCATCTAACGGATCTCTAATCATAGTTATCCTCGCTGCTTTTATGATTATATCAAGCTCGGTATAAGGTCTTCCTTCATCGTAACGAGTCCCATAGCCATTCCCCGGTTTATTCAATCGACCATAAATTCAAAAGTCCAATCCCTTTATCGTTCGCCCTCCGTATAGTACGGGTTCACCTATGACTTCCTTCCTGATCCCTTAAGGTCCAAGTTACCCATTTTGCTAATAATAGTAAAACCAGATCCAAAGAATGAGAACATTCCTCTCACTCTTCTCTTCATTAGTAAATATATGTTCCTCGATACTTAAATGGCACACCAGATTTCTCCACTCGATGCTAGTAATCAAAGCCAGCTATCTCCCATCCACTCCTCGACTTTCCGCTTTTTTCTACATCAAGTGGTGGATAAGTATGATGTTATCGTAAAGCTCAATAAAATTTCCGCTGCTCCTATTCAGCCCAGCTAATTCCCTCAATTATTCAAAGCTAAGGATTCTAAAGCCATCCCTTTAGTTCCCATTCCTCAAGTTTAGTCGATTTCAAAAGAATAAGTTCAAAACAAATTCCCCACAGATCCTCCGTCTGTAGCATTAGATTTCAAAGATTGTCTTCCAGGAGTTAAAACTTATCGTCAACCCTCAATAAAGGAATTTTTCTGAAGTTCGAAAAGCTGTAGTCCTCAGCCTTCTTCTTTAACGAAACGCTTAGCTATTACCGCTGACCCTACGTGGCAACCTTCAGGGATGCTCAGGACCCATTCGACCGCACCATTATTCAAGTCCCAAGACTTCATCGGCCGATTAAGCTTAAGACCTGCCACTAAAGATCATTCCAAGAACAAATACCGTTCGGCACTGGACCGCCTTTAAAAGACAAAAGATTCCACTCTTCTCACCGAAAGTAGCTCAACGGAAAAGGCTCTTTTTCCACTCGAAAGCAGAGTCGAGTCAAAAAAAGATCTGGCCAAAAGTATCTCAGTCGACCGATTTGCGAAAAGAGCTTCTTTTCGAAAGGGAATCGACCGCCTACGGGCGGGGCAAAATCGGGTCAGCCGATAATAGTAATCGCTTTTTATCAGATGTCGTGCAAATGGGTCTCCGAAAGATCTCAAGGTCGATGGTGCCGTAGGATCGTGATGCACTCATCATCTTTCGCAAATCGCTAATCGAAAGTCATTCCGAGAAGAAGCCGAGGAATGCTTAGAGGCTTCTTCGTAACTCATCAATTCTTTTATCGAGGGCTTCGAGTAATAAGTTTTAACTCACTAACCGAGCAATCTTTTGAAATCGAATGCTACGAATGTGGAGGATCTCGTAGACCGGTTTTTGACTTAGATTTTTGAAATCTTTTTTCGATTGAGGAAGAGGGTTCTAAAGGGATGGCTTTAGAATCCTTAGCCCGAATGACCGGGAATCGACTCGAATCGAATAGAGCAACAGAAATTTTGCTGAACTCGACTCAATGATTCTCATAACATCGAACTTATCCCACCACTGATGTAGAAAAGCGGAAAGTCGAGGGAGTGGATCGTAGATAATCGTCAATTACTAGCAACAGAGGGTGGAGAAATATCATCGCCATTTAAGTATCCAGGAACCTTATATTTACTAAACGAAGAGAAGAGAGAGAGGAATGTTCTCATTCTTCGATCTCGTTTACTATTATTAGCAAAATGGGTAACTCTGACCTTAAGGGATCGGAAGGAGGTCATAGTAGAACCACGCCTATACCACCAGAGGACTAACCAATAAGTGGATCGACTTTTGAATTTACGATCGAATCAATAAACCAAGAACGACTATGGGGGACCTGCTCATGAAGGAGAACCTTATACCAGCTTCAATATAATCATAAAAGCAAAAAGGATAACTACGACAGAGAGATCCATTAGATCGAGGATGTTTTCCCCAATCGTAAATCAAGGAATTGTTTAATATACAAAGAATGATAAAGAACTTTTGATTTATCATTGTTTCAGATAAATGGTTTGATATTTACCGACTCGGGCCAAGGAGAATGTCCTTATAATAAACAAGAGACTTATAAGGAGCTACCGGAGGAAAATGCCAACCAGAGGGAAAACGGGCAAAGAAGCTTAATCGGATCATTTTTCGCTTCACGTAGGTTCAATATGAAACAAATAACTTTCCTATTCGAGCACATGCTCGTAAGAGGAGCGATCGGGAGTCAAGACGAGGTCTTCATTGGATTATCGAACGGGTCAACGGGTTCAAAGCTTATTAACTAGGGTCGAACTATAAGGCTCGGGGATTGTCCCAAGAATGTAAAATTTGTTCGATCGATGTATGTGGGTAATCAGCGAGGACTAAGGTACTGGATGATTACTGGGGCCACTAGTATTAATTCGGACCTCGAGAGGAGGATGAACCTCTCAAACTCACGATCAGATAAGACTCGTATTTAATAAATTCTCCGTAAGAAAATCAGAATAGAATTATTTTTGCCTTTAATGTATTCAATATCAAAATCAAAAATGCTTAATAAAGCTTGCCATCTAGCTTAAAGAATGCTTAGAGGCTAAATTTTCAACATCTTTACTAAATGTACTTGGTCGATTATAAATAATGCGAATCCGTAAATTTCGATTTAATAAGTCATTTTGAAATTTATTAATACATAATACCAATGAAAGAATTTCTTTTTTAATAGTACTATATTTTGATCAGGTAAGATTCCACGCGCTGTAATGAAATCGAACAATTTGTTCTGGGGAATCTGATGTTAATTTTTGTTTAAGAATGCCTCCCAATCCAATATCCGAGGCGCTTGGTTTCAACAATTTTGAACGCCGAATCATTAGAAATGCCAAGGCAGGCAATGTCTCGACATATTTTTTAACTCATTGATCATAGTATACGAATAATCACCAAGGTGTGGAGGATTATTTTGCAAACGCCAAAAAGAGGTTTGCAAATCTTCCCGAGATTCTTGTAGAACTTCGCTTATATAATTCAAATGAGCCAAGAAATCTCTCGCAAATGGGTTTTATTGGTTATCTTATCCGGGAACTTGTCAAAGAAATCGAATAGCTCTGCTCAATAGGTCAACTTGTCCATCAAGATATTAAGACCAAGAAACCTTATTCTGACCTCAAACAGTCGATTTGGAAGGAGAAAGAACAAGACCATTTACCTTTAATAAGAGGAAGAACCACTTTAAATGTTTTTCGTGTTCTTCAATAGTCTTGAGTAAACAAGAATGTCGCCGATATAAACAACGATAAAATGGTCGAAAGGGTTTAATATGTCATCGAGTATATTTTGAAATTCACTGGAGCATTTTTAGGCCAAATGCTTCGAACATTCCATTCATAATGTCCAAACGGAGTGGTGAATGTCTGCTTTGTAATCGATCATCGGGATGAATGGCAATTTGCCAAAAACCGGATTTAAGGTCAAATTTATCGAAAATGGTGGCATTACTTAACCTATCGATAAGGTCGCCTTTGTTGGGGAGGGGTACCTAATCCATTCTAAGACCTTGTTCAATGGTTTGTAATTAATAACTAAACGGGTACACCTCTTTCTTTTTCTCGCTTCATTATCGACATAAAAGGCAGAAAAGACCAAGGGATTTACGGGTTTAATTAATCCTTTATCGAGAGAGATCATTGATTTCATTTTACATAACTCCATTTGTTCACGACTCATCCGAATAGCCTAGCCTTAGTAGAATTAAATGCTCTTTTGAATTCCTCAAAGATAAGGAAGCCTAACCATATGTTTCTTTCTACGCCAAAAGGCATCGGGGGAATCGTAACAAAGGTTATTCTTCATGAGGTTTTAATTCTTCAATTTTCGATCGAACCTCTTCATTTTGAAGTCGTTTTCAATTCTTTTATATTTCGATTTTCTTTAAGAAATTCAAATGTGTAGATTTACGCTTATTAAATTCAATGATTTAGAAATGGATTCTTCTTCGAATGTATTTTAAATCTCTTTCTTTTTTCGTTTAATAAGAAACTTAAATGTTATTTTCTTTCCTAAATGTTTACATGTGTTAATCCTTCATTACTAGTTGTAAATGGGTATAATAAGTATATAAATGGTAAACCCAAAATAATTTTGTCTCAGAAGATTGCTAATCAAAACAAAAGATGTTTTGAAACACATGTTATCCTCGATAAATACGTATTTTCGTAATTTATATTTTATTTCCATTCGACTACCATTAAATGTAATTCAATTTTTCACTAGTTTTTTGTAATATTTAGTCGATTAGACCTTCCCGGATACAATTTAAATCAGACCAGATCTACCAAGGCAAGAAGTTATATTGAAAAGTTTTTATCCACAACTAGGTTAATAGAAACATACCACTTCCGAATGGTGATGTCTTTAATTCTTTTAAGTGAAAGACCTCAATAAATAAGTCCTAAATATCTTTAGTACCAGATGATTCTCGTTCATCGTGATTTTCATCACTAGACGAGGAATCATCGATCCAAGATCGTGCTTTTATCTAAATCTTTTCTTAGAATGTAGACTTCTATTTTTAAATTAGCAATTTCTTTCTTTAATTTATTAACTTCCCGATTTAATTCGAAGACCGACTTTTTAATCGGAGATTTAAATCTTTCCAAAGTTTTATTAAGACTAAAAATTGGTTTCTCTTTAGCTTTAATAAACTTATCATTTTCTATTATCTTTAGTTAATAAATCTTTTAACTGCTTTTGTGTATCGGGCTTTTAACTTAGATCGTTGATTTTACTAATTAAGTCAATTAACAAAGAACTTTCTTCATCATCCTTGTTAATTACATTAATCTTTTTAGTGCAACAATTTTCATTACAATTATTAAGACAGATGGTGACTTCGCTTTAAGCTACTAACTCAATTATTTTCACCGTTAGTAGACGAGGAATATGAAATGTTGTAGTCTTCATTATTACTAACTTCATTTTCTATCCTCATTAATTCTAATATATACTCAAGATCTTCATCAAGAATATTTAACCGGGACAACTTCGCTTTATTTTACATTCACTTTTATAACGACCCTTTTGCCCACAATTGTGGGCACACAATTTTACTTTTATCAAATTTTTAGTTCTTTTATTGTGTTTTTTATTAACGGGTTTGGGCTTATTATAATAATTATCTTGATTTTTATCTTTATGACGATCGCTTTTTCAGGACGCCTACGACTTTTGTGAGAGTCAATATGTTTACGCCTCGTGCTTTCGCCTGTAAGGAGCCACAGTGAGAGGTAAAACCATATTGCTCGCAGTAATGTACCGAGCTCATATTTAGCTTTTTTTCGTCTTTACTAGCTTTGTTTTCGCTAACTTAAAATCAATGCACATTTTTAATCCTATCTTTTGAATATAACCGATTATGTCACCATAAGTGAGATTATCATAATCAATATATCCTAAAATTTTACTAAGTTCTTCACTTAACTTTGTGAGCAAATAAGGACTCAGAAACCATTAACAAATTTTTCTTTCCGTAAAGGTTTATTATCGCCATTTCTCATCATAACTCTAGAAGTAAAAACATCTTTGTACCATCTAAAGTCACTTAGAGAGGGACACGGAGATTACTTAATCGATCGTGGATTCTTTCGTTGATGTTATCGGGGTTCCTACTTAAGTGTTTTATTATAGTATAAATCAAAGTATTTACTCCATCAGTGGCCCAATTCCTATAGCTTCATTAAAAATCCAAGTTACCTTCAAAGATCTAATCGAACAAAGATGGATAATAGATAATCTAGAATCTTCAAAGTGAGATGTTTTTCCCACCAAGACCGAGAATACCAGAATCCACTCAGCCAATAATTCAACAATATCCGTCGAGAAAAGAGTGTCAATTTAGTTAGATAGTCGTTTGCCACCACGGACATATGATTTAACTTATCGAGGATTTCTTGTTCACTAAATCCGCCAATATTCCATTCATAAATTTTATTAGATTTAAATGTAAAATTGTTTATCTAGGTTTTCTCTTCAAATTGTAACCTGGAGGAGTCGGGTCTAATACCAATTTCTCGGGTCATACTAAGATTATGGATTTGCTAACTTATTTAACTGCTCGCTTAATATCTTCAGATTGATGAGGTAGTCGATTGACTATCGATCGACTCATCGCTTTCATTATCGAGTTAATCCGATCGATAATAGCAATAGTACCATTGCTTCCTGCCCGCCTTTTGTTTTTAATTTTTAAATAACTCGATCAACGGCTACCGTAAGATCAACGCCTTTATTAGATAAACCTAATTTTTCTCTATTTTCCGTAGTTTTAATAGTGGTCGAACAATTTTCGACTCGGGTTTTTAATTATATTTTCTTCAAATTTTCTTCAACTCGCTCTAACTGCTTTTCCTACAGTTGCTAGGTATCGTTACTAAAATTTAACTGCTCAATGATTTTTTATCATCATTAATTCCATTTGAGATTTTAAATGGGTCAGTTGTTATCAAGTATTTTTTATCAAATTAAGATGATTCTAAGGGTGGGTGACTAGACGAAACCTTGACTCATTTTTTCTTCAACCCATCGAAGTTTTAGTTATAACATCGCATTTAAATCGACATCGCTTCATACCAATCATGTAAGATAATATTAATTTTTTCACTATCGATAAATTTCTTCCATTTATCGACAATTTTATCTCTTTCTTTCTCAAATGGGTGATTTTTTCTAAATCGATGTCTTTAATTTTATTAGACTTGGAGTTAAAATCATTCACAAGATTAATCCAATCTAACACAAATTCTTTCTTAACGACTCTTAATTGATTATTAATCGAACATCAAAATCGATCGAGTGGGGAGCTCGAAGGAGCTCTGAGAAGAAGAGCTTTCTTCCCTACCGGGTAATTCTCGAGGGTGACAAGAATAACAAGGACGACTTGCTCGACCTCGATTTAAAATTCCTTTTAACTTAACGCTCTTATGTAAGGGTTACTAAGGACTTTAATCTCTTTCTAGTAGATTCATATTACTCTGATACCATTTGGGAAGAGAGGAGGAAGAACAGAGAGAGCGCATACACAATCAAATACAGTTATATAAATAAATAACTAAATTGTATTAATTATTCATACTATGTACAATCTAAGAATGAAAATAAAACAAGAACTTACAAATTTAAAACATTTAACTAGAGAATTGGAGAAGAGGGGTTAAGTAGTCGATCGTCGGAGGTAGAAACTAAAGATTCTTCCGAGAGAGAGAGCTCGAGTCTTTCTAAGTTTCAAATCGACTTGCTAAATGAGCTCGCCTTCCTTTTATAGTAACAAGGAAAGGAATCGTTACATTTACTTGGGTAAAGTAAGAAACATTTCACTAAGGTAAAAGTGATTTACTAAAGTAAAAGCAAAAGTAAGAAACATTTCACTAAGGTAAAAGTGAATTACTAAAGTAAAAGCAAAAGTAAAAAGCAAGTTACTAAGGTAAAAGCAAAAAGTAAAAGTATTGACAAGCAAATCGTTGATGAACAGTGCTAACTTTTGACTATTACAGATGCTTTTTGGTCGACAACTTTGACTCGACTCGCCGGTGGAAAAGAGCCTCTTTTTATCGTTGAGCTACTACCGAAAGTGGAATCTTTTGACCACCATGGGCAAAAGTCTTGGCCGATCGAAGCGATGATGGTCACGGAGCAGTCTTTGAGTAATCGTAATAATAATCGGGTCTTAGGAGAGCAGTCTTTGGTTAATCGTAATAGTGTAATGCGCTCTTTGAGCTTGAAAAGTATATATCCCTCTTTTTATGCTGATAAAACATTTTGTTCGTTCACTGTGCTCGGTGCTTTTCTTTCAAGTGGGTATGTAAAATAATTGGAGAAATCTCCAACATGAGTGTTTTTCCCTATTGCGAGTTGTTTCCAGAAAACTAACTGGAAAAATATTTACCATGCGGTTAATGAATTGCTCCAATAAAAATGACAATGATGCCATACTTTATCTATTCTATTAAAAGAAACTACATAAATATCTGTCTTCTTTTTACATGTTTGTTTGAGGTGACAGATGTCTCCTGTTTCTGTATTTATATGTATAATGGAAATCTAATTTCCTTAGATACTATTCCACTTAAAGAAACGACTACCATATTCCCTGTTGTTTTCATTTGTTTTACCTTAGTGGACAGGTTTGTCCCAGGTTCCGTCTTATATATGAGTTTATGCAATTTAATATAGAAACCCTTGTTATAAGTTGCAATTCAAACTAAGCAGAACTTATAAACTGAAACAGATAATCTGATGGCTCAAAGATGATCTGTATGACTCAACAATGTTAGTCAGTCTTCAAAAGGAGGAAGATTGATGGCGACTACTCATTTTAGATAAAGATGCGTAACCAACATATTGAATACACACAGTTGTTTCTCCGGTTGCCTCTATCCTATTTGTACAGGTTGTGAATGTAGTCGAAATTCTGTTCATGGGAACTACTGATATGGTCAGCAGGGATTAAAAATGGCAGCTGTTGGCTCTCGGACCTTTTGGTTTCTTGCTTTTGTATACTAAGCAAGAACCTTTGAAGTTTTGAGGTCCTCCAGCTGTGTTTCATGATAGCAGGTTTTTTTTTTGGCATGTGTTTCTTTAATTATTTATATGTATTTTTCCCTCTGTAATGCTCAGCCAGAAGAATTAACACATACAAGTAAATTCTACTAAACAAGTACTTGCCACAAAATATTGACATCTTCCGGTAACTTCTTTTGCTAATTGCATCTGATCATAACCTCCTAAGGTTCATTTAAGAAATGTCTTAATTCTGAAACACCAGCTCACTGGAGGCTATACCATATCTCTACAGTTTTTCTTGGTAGCATAACTGCTTTGAACACCAGTGACTAGACCATGGGTGAGCTTAACACCATGTTTGTAAGTTTTTTTGGGGGGGGCAAAATTTTCCAAATCTTGTGTTTGCAAGTTTTTGGAACACTGTTTATGAGTTTGAGAAGAAAAGAGAAGAAATTTAAAATTTATGAGAGAAGAAATGAGAAGAAAAGTGAGTAAATTTCTTTACTTGTGTTTGAGTTTTGAAAGGAAAATTTAACTTAAAATAGTACATTATTATTTTTTTATTATGAGATTCCTATTAATATATCTCTAAAGGATATTTTTGGTACTCAATGTTATACAAGTTTTTGATCAATTTATTTCCAAATCTTTCCAACTTTGAGAAGGTTTTTGAGAGGAAATTTGTTTCAAATTTTTCTTAGTTGTTTTTTTTGTGTCCTTTAAAAATTGAGACCAAGGGACTTATTAGTTTTGTCCTTAAAAATTTTTCATTTCCCTTTCTCCTTTTTAAAACTCAAACACAATGGAGAAAAAGAGGGATTTTGTCGGGCCTTAGAGGCTCTGACCTAGAGTTTCTGAGAGATTATAGATAGAAGAGAGAGAATTCAGAGTTTGAGAGGAAGAAAATAGAATTTAGGTTGAGATTAGAAAAGAAATGACGATACAGAGAAGTGTGAGAGAGAGTTTGAGAGCAAACATGTTTCTCAGCTTTTCAATTATCATTCAATGCATAACAAATGAATTACAGACCCACAAGAAATATTTATGGAGATACTATCTTGCTGTAGAAAAGAAGGTTATACTGCACCCTCATTATTCCTAAGCTATACCCTTGTAACTAACTCATAATAACTACTCACTCATATGTTAATATTTGATAATCCCTCCCCCTTAAGAACATTTATGTCCTCATGAATGTAGACTTCTTTAGGATTAGTCTCAAATTTCCTGGACAAGCTATCAGCTGCAATATTCTCCGTCTCCCTTTTGTAATGTATGAGATAATCATAGCCCAAGAGTACTTTTCATCCACCTCTGTTGCAAACATGTCACCACTTTCTGCTCCAGAAAATACTTTAGAGATTGGTGATCTGTCTTAATAATGAATTGTCTTTGACCCAGAAGAGAAGACCATCTTTTCATTGCCTCAACTATAGCCATGAGTTCTTTTTCGTAAGTGGAGTAGGACTGTGCTTTGGGATCCAATGCCTTACTTAAAATAAGCCGAAGGCTTGCCTTCCTCCATAAGTACTGCACCTATTCCTGAATCACGTGCATCAGTTTCAACCTCAAATGATTTCTCAAAGTTTGGCAAGGTTAGGACTGGAGCGATGTTAAAGCTTGCTTTAAGTTGTCAAAGGCTTGCTGAGCTTCTATATCGTAATCAAATTTGCCTTTTTGTATAAGACTAGAGAGAGGTTTAGCAAGAAATCCATATCCTCTGATGAACCTATTGTAGTATCCTGTCAGCCCTACAACCCCCCTTAGTTGTTTGACTGTGTGAGGAACATGCCAATCGAGGACATCCTACACCTCAGATGGATCCATTGCAATACCCTGTCCAGAAATAACATGTCGCAAATAATCAATTTGTGACTGCAAATGCACACTTGCTTCTCTTATGCTACGTTTGGATTGAAGTAATAAATGGGAATGAAATAACTCATTTTTATGGAATGAAAAAAATGTGTTTGGTTGCGATTGAAATAGATTGAACCATTATTTTTTTTTTGAAATTTTCGACCGAAGTTTAACTTTCTTGCCCAAGATTTCATGCCCAAAGCCTTATGAATAGTTTTTTTTATCATTGAACCGTGAGGGTGTTTGGGAAAGGAGAGTATGGAATATTTCAACTAGAATAAAATGAATTCTTCCCATCTTCATTTTATTCTTTCAATCCAAACACTATGTTTGCGTAAAAATGATTATCCCTTGAAATTTGAAATACAGTTTTGAGATGTTCATAATGTTTCTACAAATTTTTGGAGTAAACCAATATATCATCGAAGAAGACTAACAAACTTTCTGAGATAGGGCTGAAATGTTTGATTCATGAGATTTTGAAATGTAGTGGGGGCAATTTAATCTAAAAGGCATTAGTAAAATTCAAATAGTCTTTGATGGGTTCTAATGCTGTGCTTGTGAGTTTGGAGGGATGAGAAGGGGAAGTATAAGAGGGGAAGAGATGAAAATAAATTATAGTAATTTTTTTTTTGTCATGTTTGTGAGTTTTAGAAATTAAGGGAAGTGATGAGATTTAATTATATTTTTCGTTGTTCGTAAGCTTAGAATGAGGGGAGGGGAGGGGAGGGAAGGGAAGGGAAGGGAAGGGAAGGGAAAATATTTTTATTTTTAAATTACACTATTATTATATTACCCTTATATATTAATGTAATAAATGACATAATTTATTTTGAAAAATTACTTTAGGTAATATAAAATATCTAGCTTCCCATCCCTCCAAATCCTCCAACTTTTGGTAGGAAATTTTGAGCTAAAAATGATATCAATTTTATCTTCAAATCTCTTTCATTCCTTCCTAAAAAAAATCATAAATATAAGATTTGAAGGGATTATAATTTTTTTTCCTTCCCTTTCCCTGAAAAAAAAAAAAAAAAACACAGTAGAAATGTAGTTTTTTCAATGTCTTGCTTCAAGTCATTCTGACTTGGTGATATCTAGCTCTAAGGTCCAGTTTAGTAAAAGACCTTAGCTTTCCCTAGCTCATACAATAGCTCATCAATTAAGGGAATGAGATATTTATTAATTTTTAATTGTGAGTGAGTTGAGATGTATGTAGTCCACACAAAATCTTCAACTCCCATCATTTTTTTTGGCAAAACTAATGGAATATCCACTGTAGTTGACAGGTTTTACTGATTACATTATTGAACTTTTAATTTTTCAAATTACCCTATCAAACTAATTATTATTTTGAAATTGGGTCATTTCGTTAAAAAAATAAACGGACGTTAATTTTTTATCAACAAAACTAATAAATTATTCATTGTAGTTGACACGTTTTACTAATTACACTATTGAACTTTTAATTTTTTAAATTAATCCATTAAATTAATTAATATTTTGAAATTGGGTCATCTTGTTAAAAGAATTAAGCAGACATTAATTTTTTATCTATGTGGCTCTGGAAAAGAAATTCAAAATAAAAAATATTATTTATGTGGCAAAAATAATTAAAAACATGAAAGTGAAAGCAAAAAAAATAAAATATTTTGGGTACTCTAATCTCAGATGTTTATCAATAGAAAAAACTTCTTCGCGAATGAAAAATAATGTATCAACAGTAGAAATGAAAACGCGGTAATTGGCAACAACAACACTTTGCATCCTCCTCTGAATTATCTCCGCATCCATTCGTAAAAACTCATGCTCCTATCAAATCATAAATGCAATTCCAACAAAATCAATTTAACCAAATATTGCTACCACATCTAGTGAATGAAAGGAGTTCGAAGACATAAGGCTACTTATAGTCGGAGGTGAGAGAGAGGAAACCTACTGCAACACTATTTACTTCATCTGTTGTTGTTGGGGATTTAGACTCCATTGTTATATTTAATGCTGAACTTTGAAAATCAATTCAATGTTTTGGGTATTCAGATATAGGAATTTTCATAGAATTTTTAAAAAGAGAAAATACACAAATCTAGTTGATTTGGAAGAAGGGGGAGAAGAGAGAGATGAGATGAAGGAAGAGACTGAATAAATCAAATTTGTTTATTTTCTTTTTTACGTCCACGTATGATAAAAATTGAAACGATTTAACACTTGTGAGGTCTATAACAGAATGACCAAATTTCAAAATATTAATTAGTTTAATAAGATAATTTTAAAATTAAAAATTCAATGATGTAATCAGTAAAATATGCCAACTACAATGAGTAATTCATTAGTTTTGTTGATAAAAAATTAACGTCCGTTTATTTTTTTAAACGGAACGACTCAATTTAAAAATAATAATTAGTTTAATGGGGTAATTTGAAAAATTAAAAGTTTAATGATATAATCAGTAAAAGTGCCAACTACAGTAGGTATTTTGATGAGTGGATTTTATACCTATGATTTGTACATCTTTAAGACTTAATTCTTTGTTAACTTTATGTATTTTCAGTGTTTTGTTACTTGTTCTTGTATTTATTTTGTAGGAAACGGCTTCGGAAAGTCAAAACATGAAAAATAGAGCTTAGTGGCATTTCTGTAATTTCTGGAACAAAAAGCCCACCGGGACGGTAAATCCCTAGTGTAAAAAGCCCGCCATGGCCGAGTCCAAAAGTAACCCCCGCTAGGGCGGCATATTCTAGTACAAAAAGTCCGCCAGGGCGGGCTTATCGGAAAAAAAGTGCTATTTTCAGAAGTTGAGATAGAGAAGGATTGCTTGGGCTGATGGTTTCAAGGACTTAAAGAAGGGCTAAACGACACATGAAAAAGGATATAAAGGGAGGAGAATCACAGAGATTAGGAGAATTCAATTCCATTAGATTAGAGTAGAGTTGATTAGGAAAAACCCTAGTTTTTATTAGATTTTGGGAATTGAAGCAACTTAGAGATCATTGAAGATTCAAAGTAGGAGCTTGAGGGAGATTCGAATTTGCAGACAACATATTTATTTTTCACTCTACTTCTATCTTTGTCTTTTAATGTTTATTCAGTTGTGGATTCTTGATTTTAATTCAATGACAATGAACTAAATCTCTTGTTTAAGATTACAATGGATCTTATTGCGTAGTTTATTTTAATATGCTTCTTTATTAATCATTGTGATCTATTTTGGGGACTGTCTATTGTGATTTGGACCTAATTGTTTAATTGTCTAGCTAACAATTACCATAATAATCTATATGAACTTGAGAAATGAATTATAGGTTTGAATCTGATTATAATAGCATGTGATTATGTTTTCTGCATGGCGTTGGAGTTCATGATTTATGTCTAGGATAAAGATATACCTATACATCGTATGTAATCTGATAGAGAGCTTGTGCTCTAAATTCTCTTTAATTGTAATTCACATAGAGATATAATGAATTAGTTAATTAGGGTGTTCTTCTTAATTCTATCATATGTGGATTTAAGTTGATTTGAGTATGATGCATTGAGAGATGGTTATATTTATTTTCGTGTTCTTGATTAACAATTTAGAATAGTGAGCATAATTGATAAGAAGTGTATTAATTTAAGGAAAGCAATAAGTGAAGTTTTGATCTTAAATCTCTATAATATGATTTTTAACTAGTGGTGATTAGTATTAGCTTAATTAAATAATTTAATTTCAAACTTTAAATTGATTGTTTAAATAAAATTATTTTGGTTAAGAGTCGGTATTTGGTAATTTTTATTAATAATTCCTCGTGGGAACTGTTGGGTAAAATCTAGTTACGCACAACACGCAAGTATACGTGGTCAACAAGAAATATAATAGTAAGTAGAGTATCATTCCCACATAGAAAATTTAGTAAGAATTTTAACCTCATAATTATCAATTTCCTATTAATCCTAATTTTATTAAACTATCCAAAACAATGATTAAAATTATAAAAACTAAATTATTAATAAATATATGATCACAAAACAATCACAAATATTAAAAACTAAAATTTCAAACAATTATTGGAGAATTAGACTTACGATTTCACCCTAAGCTTCGCTCTGATTTTTACTTCTCTCTTCCAGTTCAATTCACTATCCCAGTTTATTAATCAAGAACACGAATGTAGTACTAGCCACCTCTCGATGCACTAATACCATATTAACTCAAATCCAAAAATTAGATAGAAACAAGTTAAACACCTTAATCAACTAACTCACTATATCTCTATGTGAGTTATAACTAAAGAAGGTTTAAGTTTAAGTCATTTATCCGATTACATGCGATGTCAAACATATCTCTACCTTAACATACATCAAGATTCTGTTCATTCACAAAATTCAAGAACACATGCTATATTAACCAAGTCTAGACTCGTACTTCCTCTCTCGAATTCATACAAGTCCACAAAGAACTGTTGATCAGGCAATTCATAAATTCAAGCTCAAATTAATATAGATAAACTGGATAATAGCTTATTAAACTGGAAATCAAAGTTACATAATCATCGTTTCACTTAATGATCCATCATAAGCCTAAAAGATAAATTAGTTCATCATCAATGAATTAATAACTGAATAAATTAAAGATAAAATCTTTTCAATTACAAATATAAGACTAAGAAGAAGAATAATGCAAAACACCCTTCACGTTAGACTTAATCCGCAATCGATATGAAAGTTCTTCAAAATCTTTACTCCAATGATCACTATGAATTTCTGTCCTTTATCTCTGCTAATTGATCTGTATGATGATGATTTCATTATTTGTTGCTCAATATATATCCAATATCTAACTTCTGGTCGAAATCCCATGTTATATAGAGTCCAAACACATTCCAAGCACTAAAGTCCATGTTTTAGCAGTGTTTCAAGCAAGATAAGATAGCTAAAGCTGGGACCCCGCCCGGGGTATATATTTAGAAAAGGTCACCAAATGAATAGGCTACTATTAACAAGTTTGAAGACCCCCCGTCCCGACGAAGGTGTTAGGCTTAATTAGGCCCTCCCCTGCGGGTATGCCTCCTGCATTCTGACTTTAGCTAAGCTTCATACTTGATCCAATATTGCTTCAAATGACTCCCTTTCTTTGTTACTTGCCAACCAACCATCCTACACATAAAAATATCAATAAACAAGTAAAAATGAACATGAAAGTAAGGAATTAACAATGATTAAGCTTGAAATGAACATCAATTTGTAGATATAAAATCCACTTATCAAAATCCCCCAAACTTAAATCGTGCTAGTCCTCGAGCACAAAACAAACTATACGCTATGCAATGCAATGCAATGTAATGATATGTAATATATCTAATCTAAATGTCTACGAATCCGACAGTATTCCAGAATCAAATTTATTCCTTCGGTCTCAGAAAGATCAAGCAAACATTTCAACATCTCATATTGAAACCACTCAATAGTTTCTTATCAGTCCTCGAATCTTAAACCGTCATTACTGATATAATGCGCGTGTGAGCAACATCTATGTTGACTGATTCTCATTCAAATTCAACACATAATCAATCACTTATTAGGAATCATATAGAATAACTCAAAAATTTCAAAAAGAGATGAGTTCCAACTAAAATCAAACGTTTACCAAGATTAGGGGTCCAAATATGGTATTATACTTTCTTTTTTTTTCATTGACGGGGGCTCTTTGCCCTTATTTCCCGTTTTTTCTTCATTTTTTTAGATAGATGGTTGGTGAGTGTGTTTTACGCTCCATCTCACGCTCGTGTTTATGGGGAGTATTTTTCCTCAACCCACCACAAGACTCAACTAGATATTATTTTCTCTTTTCTCTTTTTTTTTCTGAAGCTTACATACCCTACCTTTTCTCCCAAACTTAAGTTCTTGCTTAATTTGTTGTCTTTACTGTCTATTCTTGTCATTCTATGATTTATACTAGCATTATCCTTTAGAAACTATTTATATATCAATTTAAACTAAGCATTCAACACAGATGTTATTACGTGCTACCCTTTTTATACCAGTTTCAAACAAGCACAAGATCCAAGTCATAATTCAAAACTACATCAAGGTTCTAATAATCAATGCTGTATTTATCGACTTAATCTAAATCTCATCATTGGCCCAAAATAAAATGAACTACAACATTGCTGGACATATGCAAAATTAATTTTTTTTAATAGATAAAGCACACATAACATAAATGCAAACATAAACAAATGACTAAATATAAACTAAATATGCACCTAAGCTACTATGCAACTATATGATTACATAAATGCAACATAACACATCCTAAAATATCATGCAAAACTAAAGTGCAATAACAAATGCAAACTTAACTAATGACATTATGTATGCAAACATGAAATGCAAAATAAAATTGAATCCCCCAAACTTAACAATTACAATGCCCTCATTGTATAGATTTAGCAAGAAAAATATGAGGACTTCCCTGTAATCACGTTAAGCCTGTGGTGGTGGTGGTTGTTGGTCTTTTTCATCAGAGTCACTTGGTGGAAATCCTGGCATTGGGGTCGGTTGCTGATATAGAAATTGAGTAGTAGGATTGAAACTTTGGAGCTTCGTGTTTAATGATGCAAATAAGAGGTTCATTGCTTCGAACATGTGATCCTGCCTAGCGGCGAGTCACCTTATCTCTCGTCGTGCTTGCCTGTTGTGCTCATCCACTTGGCGCTGAAAGTTTAGGAACTGAGGACTAGATATTACCTCGGACTATGGTACCTGCTCTATTCCTTGATCTCCCATAGTCACATCCTCATCCTACGAGGTGTCTGTAGCGTCAACTTCGTCCTCCGACGCCGATGGAAAAATAAAGCCTAGACCTCTAGGATGGGAATCACCCTCGGCCCACACCGAATACCGTGCTATCATTCTGGAATCTAGTAGCTGAAGCGGTATCTGAGTGGATTCATCATCGGACCATCTAACACCCGCTTGGTGACACAACCCACATATGAGTGATGGGTGTGACAAGCCGCCTGAAAAGTTTCCTTGCAAGCATCGGTGAATGGAAAAATAGATTATGGCCCCGACATCGATGATGAAATCTTGCACAATTGCATATAGAAGTAGTGCCTTCTCTTTGGTCACGTCCAATGTGTGTTGGGATGGATACAATTTTGCACATAAGAAGGCATACCATATCTTACCATACCGACTGAGATCCTTGCTATGAAAAACAGTGCCTCCTTTCCGACCCTTGATCCATGTTGTTCCCGGATTAGTCATTTCTTTGAGGATATCCTCATAGTCAGGATTGAAATCACGTAGGTGGGCATATTGGCACTGTCGAGGCACTCGTAACTGATAATAGATGTTGATGGCATCGGCACTGAACGGGTGTGACGCCTCCAAATCCGGGTATCTTCCAACCCGACAGATGGTGTTACACGGTACTCATAACTGTACATTCATTCTATTGAAACGACATCAAAATGTGTATATCAACGACATTCTTATTATATTAATAATATTACATCCCGTTCCCAAGTTCTAAAACCATTACATTCTTTGTTCATCATACTATAATATATACAACTTACTAGTTTATTACAAGGTAAACTAATCGTTCATCTTCGTCTTGCCTTTATCCTTGTTGGATCCCTCGATTCGTTCAGTCTTAGCTGCATTCATATGGTTCAAGCAAGAGTAAGCATAACAAGCTCAACAAGTACAACACTTTCTTTTAAACAACATGTTTGAAACATAGGAATTGTATATCTTCAATAACTGGATAATAGTCATGAAGTACTATCAATAATTCAAAATAACACTTCTTTTCCTTCAAAACGTTTTACAATAACAATATTCAGTAAAACATCAATTCTGGCTCAAGACCATGAGGGTTTCATAATTTCTTTGAAAAGGACAACCCGGCACTAAGTCCGTAAGTCCAAAGATATCTTACGAGCACTTACGTGATGATCGACCCATAGTACTTTTTTGTTGATCAACACTACATCCATTAAACGTATGTACGTTTAAGTTTAGGCAACCTCGCGTGCCCATCGAATAATCGATAAAAAATACATTTGTTTATTCATACTCAGGCTTACCTTAAATCCGTACCAAATAATTGGCGTAGGATAGCGTTAGCAATTCTATATTGAAAGATTTGTAAATAAATAAATCAACTCTTTAAGATTAGTCTTGTGACGCCCCCAAAATAGGTATACATCACCTATTCTGAGTCGCCAAATACATGGTACAAAATACAAATAAAAACTTAATTATACAACTGTCGTGGTAAATATACCACAAAAACATATGTCATGAAGTTTTAATACAAATATTATCATCTAGACAATATCCACACTCAATGGAGACCTCATTACATTTATTATCACACTATTTTATAGAATAGTGAGGACTACTATGACACCATCTCGGACCATCACTCCGTTCCCCGACTAGTCCCGGCTACGTTCTCATTTCCTGAAGAGAACAATGAAAGCAAAAGGGTGAGCTCAACTAGCCCAGTAAGAAATATTATGACTAAGATAATGCAGAATAAATTATCATTAGTCTTCAACAATGTTAAACTGATAAAATACAATAGACATCAAGTTTAATTGCAACGGAACAAGCAATCCATTAAAAGAGTCAAGTAGAGAATAAAATCTACTATCTTTTATCATTTAAAAGGTTTTTCATCACTTTTATCGCTGAGACTCAGCTTAATAAATAATCCACATCATCTCTGCACTACGGCCAAGGATATTCATGAAAGTAATATGCACACAAGCCAATCATGTTTGATGATAAAGCATATACTTTGTAACAATCTTATTCATTTATTAATAAAAAGTATTAATTTATTAAAGGCTTTTAATTATCTACATGATGCTGTTTTATAATATGTGATAAACCCATAGTTTTAAGCAATGCTTTTAGAATAATGATGATGATCATTCTAATGAGATCTAAATTCTTTGAAAGCTTAAAACTAAAATAGTTCCCAATCGTTGGATTACTAAATTGGGGATTAGTGAATCCGGATAGATCGGGTACATACGCTACTTGCTCATTGGATGAGGATGATTGATCTCATGATCATTTGTGTGGAGACACTAAATCAAGTATGTAGGTGCTTATTAGAGAATAAGTTCAATCGAACGTGGCTCGCTAAGGAATACCTAATGGAGTTTTATTCACTTTCGTCAATAGGAATTCAGTAGTGATAGTAGTACAAGTAATCCTTGGACTTGAGATCATCATAAGATTCTTGTGTATGATGAGTTATACTTTGACTTATTCCTTAAGACCCTTAGGGTATATCAAAGGGTATGCTTGGGTATAATAAGTTGTACATGGAGATAATGTATGATCAATAAAGAATCTACCACTTCTAATAAAAGAAGAGAAATGTCCTATGTGATTCGATAAATGACAACCCAAAGAGTCCTTGGTTAAGGCAGTAATGAAATTAGAAAGGAGTTTCTAATTTGCATTATTTGGAGTCAGTGCATTTAAGGATCGAAATACATATAATTAAATAAAATAAGACTTGACAAAGAATTCCATGCCTTATATTTAATTGGGACATTGTATGGTGGAAGGATTGAATCAGCATTTCAGTAACTATTTACTCAAAGGTTCTTTTATAATTAATGTTGAAATCTATATTATCCGGAAAGTCGTTGATCGCTAGGAGGCTTATCCCTATTGTAGAATAAATATTATTTATTTAAATAAATTAATTGTTTAATTTATTTATTTAAATAAGATTAAATTGTTCTAATTGATTTATTCACAACTAGGTTTAATATGGAGAACCTAAAGGGTCACACCATAAAAAGGAAGAATAATTATTTAAGAAGTTAATGGCATAATCGTAATAATATGTTATGTATATTTAATTTAATCTATGGTGATAGAATAAATTAAATAGCTTAATATTTATTATTTAATATTTTAGAAATATTAAATATAAATTAATAAGAGGAGTCTTATTAATATTATTACAATTATTATTATTTTAATTTCTAAAAGAGTTTAGGAATTAATTTAATATAAGTACTTTCATTTATTCCTAATTGAATTAGGAAGGAAAATTAGTTAAAGGAGTTTTAATTAATTATCCCTAATAAGATTAGGGAGCTTAATTAATTAAAAGAATTTAATTAATTAAATAAAACCCAATTCCTTAATTGTTAAGGTGGGTTGCCCACATCAATTAATAAGAGGAGTCTTATTATGGGTGATGGGGTTGTTGACTTTTTCAATATACGACATAATTCCAATTGTTGAGAGAGACGCCTTTCTATAGAGATAGAAAACTAGGGTTGAGCCAATAACCCTTCTTCTTCAATTTTCTTCTTCCTGGTGGATCACCCCAGAGGCCAAACACACATGGGTGGCTAACGTTGATCAAAGGAAGGAACAAAACCCGGTGGATTCAGTTGAACGCGAAAGGATTTGGAGGTGAACTTGTACCGAGGAAGCTCGATCTTCAAGGGTATGATTTTATTCTTTATCTTTTCGCTTAATTAATAATTGTGCATAAAGGGTGATCCGTATATGGTTTGTAAAATTTTAAAACTCGATTTTTACACGCTCGCATTATTTTGCAATTGATGATTGCGTTCAAGAATATTACTGAACCTAATAATTGGTATCGAGCCAAACCTTTATGCGAATTATTAATTATTTTAATTTGATATGTATATCGATATGTGTTTAGAACAATTTAATTGGGCATATTTTTATCAGATAAAATTTATTAAATAAAAAACCCGAAAAACCGTTTAGGATATATATATATTATGTAATATGCACTAAAAAAAACAAAGTCATTGGTTTTAATTCATATCATATCATATATATATGTACATGTAAATCGAGGGGAACAAAAAATTTGACTCTCGTAAAGACAAAATTTAAGTGGCCCACGTGAATTTTTTTTTTTTTTTGCCAAGGAACGTTCGGCCATATTAGCCATATGACATGCTTTGGTCCAAGGAAAAAATTAAAGGAAGCTTGAATGCTTTAATATTAGATATATATATAAACCATGGAGTCATACAGGATTTCATGGATAAAATAAAGGAACGGTTATATATATATATATATATATATAAATAATGTATTATTATTATATATATATATATAATAGTTATATATATATATATATATAATATATTATTCTCAATAATTTTATAATTAAAATAAAAGGTTTATTTTAATCTTAAAATAAAAGTTTATTTTAATATTAAAATAAAAGGTTTATTTTAATTTTAAAATTAGAATTTCATGCTAACTAATTAGAGTTGGAATTGGATTCCATGATAACTAATTGGAGTTGAAATTGGATTTCATGTTTTTTAAAATAAAGGAGTTTATTTGTGAATAAGAAAGTGAATCCATGTTTCCTTAAATAAAGGAGTTTATTTAGATATGAAATAAGATTTCATATTATTCAAAATAAAAGAGTTTATTTGTGAATAGGAAAGAAAATCCGTGTTTCCTTAAATAAAGGAGTTTATTTAAATATGAAATAAGATTTCATATTATTCAAAATAAAGGAGTTTATTTGTGAATAAGAAATATAATCCGTGTTTCCTTTAATATTTTATTTACATGGAATTGGATTCCATAATTAATTAAAATAAAAGAGTTTATTTTAATTAAAGATTTTTTTATATATATATGGAATTGGATTCCATAATTAATTAAAATAAAGAGATTATTTTGATTAAAATTTTGATTAAAATAAAATAGTTTATTTTATTCAAATTGGATAAATTAAAATAAAATAGTTTTATTTTGATTTAAATTTGGATTAAAATAAAGGAGTTTATTTTGATTCAAAAATTAGATTTTATACTAACTAAATTTGCCCATTAAATGATATCAATATATATATTAAATGTTTATTATTCATAAGATGAATGTTATTTATCGATGCATATGGTGATGTGTATGATAATAAATGGGATTGATTATGGACTATCGACCAATATGATTGGATTTTATTTTAGTTGGATGCATGAATATATGGGTTTTATTAAATGGGGTCTCACAGACTCGCCTTCTCTAATTTTTTCTTAATGTAAATTCTATCTCCTCCTATGTACTTCCCTTCGATCACGATCAAGGTTTCTATTTATTTTAAATAGTTTTGTAATAGGAATAGTTAGAATTAATTTTGAAGAATTAGAGATCAAGGAACAAGGAGCGCTGAGGACCCGCTTTGTAATGGAGCCCGGGTTTAAATGTAATAGTTATATTTAAATATTATTTCTTGCACCCCCAGAGTTTGACCTTTTGGTTCACTTGGTGGCTCTAGTGAACCAAACTAGAATAAAAGTCCATAATCAATCCGGGTAGAATATAGTATTCTATATGTGCATGCTTATACTATATATATTATATATTATGCAAACATGCTTCGCATGTTCATTAATACGACGCGTATTTTATATATATATGTGCAATGCCGCTAAACAAGATGAGACAAATTAATAACAAACCCCTCAATTTTTTATATTAAGTCCTAAGCGCTCAAAGATATTTGGAATATCGAACGTCGCTTTCTAGCATGATAAAATTAATAGAGTATTAAATATTTAATATGAGTTTGTTGTGTCACCACAAGAAAAGTATTAAGTATTTAAGATGTTAATTTATCACATTTGATGCTTATAAAGAAAATTGAACAATATTGTTTTGTTGTGTCACCACAAGGATGATATTTTTCTTTTTGAATATATGGAGTGCTAGGTTGGACTTAACTTGGATAATTTTGATTCGGATGTGCCACCACTGATCAAAATAATCTAAGAGGCAAAATACAAGGAGTCAGATAGTTGATGTAATTGACAAAAGTTGTCTACCTATTTATTTATATATAGTTTGTTGTGTCACCACAAGGCTATATACATTTGAAATGGGATCCTTATTCTCACTAGCAAATCTTTAATTAGATTTTGCCGAACTATATAAGTGAGGGTAATATAGTTTGAAGAAAATAGTGGGAGATACCAATTTAAAACAAGACCTAATTTATTTTGGTAATTAATAATAGAATATATGTTAAAATGTTGTTAATTACAAATTCATTTACAGAATTTTACAATGTCTAAAATTACTATCATCGCGAAGCATATTAGATGCTAAATTTAACCGCATCAATTAAGCGGATAAGTTAAGGAATTTGAGAATAGTTCTCACAATGAAAAGCTATCTTATGTCCTTAATACGCCTATCCTCGCAATGGTTGCGCATAATGCCTCCGAGGAAGAGATTGCTACTTTTAGAAAGTGGCAAGATGATGCATGATTGGCTCAACGCATTATCTTTGGCATCCATGAAAGTAACGAGCTTCAGCCACAAGATGAAACTATGGATGCTACTACTATATTCCCGCACATCAAGTAGTTGATGGTGAGGAAAGTAGGACCGATAGATATCGATATCTAAGGAGCTCTTCCGATCTAGAATGGCCAATGGCACTATAGTATGCATAAAAAGGTTCTTAACATAATCAATTTGATTGATCAATTAGACAACGAGTTTTGTCATGGATGGAGAGTTGAGCCAAGATTTGATCTTGCACTCACTCCCGGACTCTTTTCATTAATTGTTATGAATTTTTCATATGAACAAGCTAGACATCGCCTTTCACCGATTTGCTTAACATGTTGAAAAATGTCGAGAGTCACTTTCAACCAAGAAAGACCATGTCTTCACCGGTAGGGGCCAAAGGATCTTCCAAAAGAAGAACGATTCAAAGAAGGTATATAGAAAGGCAAAAACAAAGGATAATAAGAATAAACTCGATACGGATAGCAAAGGAGTTTGCTTCCACCGCAATAAGCCCGACATCGGAAAGAAATCATGAGAAGCATCTTGCAGAGGCTAACCAAAGAAGCTTAGTGAAGT
This sequence comes from Panax quinquefolius, assembly GCA_020205615.1. NCBI lineage: Eukaryota > Viridiplantae > Streptophyta > Magnoliopsida > Apiales > Araliaceae > Panax > Panax quinquefolius. Next base: position 1,407,333 of record JAINUW010000521.1, read on the forward strand.
TTTGATACATAATACGCTTTTTGTTCATGATTGAAATAAATTTTTCTTTAAGTCAAGGTTCTACTTGGGTATTGGATACCGGCTTTGGTTATCATAAATATAGATTTATGAAAGGACCAAATGTAAGTAGAAAGTTAAACAAATATAAGTAATCCTATGTGTGGAAAATGAAGCAAAGGTTGCAACATTAGCCATAGAAACTTATAGTTTAGCAATGCCTCTACGGCAAATCTATTAAGTCAATAAGTTGTTATTGTATTCCAGTTCTTGTTAAAATATTATTTCTATTTTATTGTTGGACAATAAAATTTTTGGTATTATAATTAAGAACAATTGTTGTTCTATTTATAATAATAATGTTTTGTATAGAATCGAATATTACTTAATAAATTTTGTATACTTGACTTACATGAAAATAATTTTGCATATTGAACAAATTAGTATAAGAAAAGGAGATGATCATTCAAAGAGTTGAATGTGTGTATTTGTCGAATACAAGTGTGAATTATTTGAAAGGTTCAAAGAATTCAAAAGTGAAACAAATTGGCAAAGTATTAAGATTCTTTGATTAGATCAAGGAATAAATACTTGTGCAATAAGTTTCTAGATCATCTCAAATGGTTTTCGATAATGGACACATCCCGACACGTAATAATTGATTGATGTATCCGAATGAAAAATCGTACCTTGTTGGACATGGCGCGGTTCATAATGATTTTACCGACATTCCAAAGATCCTTCAGGATCATGTCCTAGAAATGGTCGTGACATATCTACAAAATGGTAACCTCAAAATCCTACCAAGACTCCATAAAAGTTATGGATGTGGAGGATTCCTAATCTTAAGTATGTTAAGATAAGGGTTGTCCAACTTATGTGAAAAGGTTTCAAAGGATAAGCTTGGGAGACGATTTGACAAATATGATTTGTGGGACATCCTAAAGTAAGTTTAGGGTAAATGTTCTATAATCCTACTTAGCAAAAGGTGTTTATTGCAAAACACGCCTTCTTCTAAGATAAAGGTGTTTATCATCAAGGGCTAGTGGGAGGATAATAGATCTTCAAGAGTTCAAGAACCACAAAACACTATAAGTCAAATAAGAGGAACCCGTAGATAGACCTATTGTACCACAAACCGAATCGTGAAAGTCCGAAATAGTAATCAAGATACCTAGGAGGTATGGATTCATCATGGATGATGATGATGATGAGGTACGCATCATAGAAGATGATGATCCAGAGTTACATTCGATGAGGTAAGACTTCTAGTGTGTATAAAAGGGTCAGTGGGAGCGTCGTGACATTCCTAATATTATATGTTGATATACTACGGATAAGGAATGACATACTAATGCTACAATCAGTAATGATAAAGTTGTCTAAACATTCCTCCATGAATGGTTTGGAAGAGTATCTTAATTGGGGATAAAATCTATATAGATAGATACAAGAGGATGCTCGACTTAACCCAAGGAACGTATATTCATTTGATGCTAAAGTCGTTTAGCATGGCAAACTCCAAGAGATGTCTCTTGTTGATGAGCTATGGAGTGTATCTCTCTTAATAGTCCCCACAGACTCCTGAAAAGAGAGGTCGCATGAGTGACAATCATGTATGCAATGAAATGTACGAGACATGATGTTGATCAGTCATATTATGGAGAAGTTCACTATGAGTCAGTGAAAAACATCTTAAAGTTCTTAACCCAAGACTAAGGATGTGATCATATTCATGGTGGGTCTAAATTAAAACTAGAGGGCTTAATGGACTCAAGTTTTTCAGATGCACTCAAGATGATGTAAAAATCCACTTTAAGGTAAAGGGTTACCTTGAAAAATTGGCAAATGAATTAGAAAGGTTCCAAACAAAGAAAGAGTTGTTGGTTTAGTGATAAAGACAAAGTATATAGCTATAAATGAAGTCGCAAGTTGATTGTTTGGATTAAAAGTTCATTACAGAACTAGGAATAGTTCCTAAGTCTCATCTTGGATCTAAACATGTGTTGTGGCACTTTCATTTGATTATTAGAATCATTGAAAGATGGAAAATCACTATAGAGATAGTGGACTTTCATGAACAACATTACATATCCATTAACTAAAGCTTATCCAACAGCAGGATAATCGTCACTTAGAGAAGAAGAGTATGAGATACCATGACGATTGGCTTTAGTGCAAGTGGGAGATCGAAAGTAATATGCACACAAGCCAATCATGTTTAATGATAAAGCATATACTTTGTAACAATCTTATTCATTTATTAATAAAAAGTATTAATTTATTAAAGGCTTTTAATTATCTACATATGATGTCGTTTTTTATAATATGTGATAAACCCATAGTTTTAAGTAATGCTTTTAGAATAATGATGATGATCATTCTAATGAGATCTAAATTCTTTGAAAGCTTAAAACTAAAATAGTTCCCAATCGTTGGATTACTAAATTGGGGATTAGTGAATCCGGATAGATTGGTACATACGTTGCTTGCTTCATCGATGAGGATGATTGATCTCATGATCATTTGTGTGGAGACACTAAAGCAAGTATGTAGGTGCTTATTAGAGAATAAGTTCATCGAACGTGGCTCGCTAAGGAATAACCTAATGGAGTTTTATTTTCACTCGTCAATAGGAATTCTCAGTAGTGATAGTAAAGACAAGTAATCCTTGGACTTGAGATCATCATAGTATCTTGTGTATGATGAGTTATACTTGACTTATTCCTTAAGACCCTTAGGGTATATCAAAGGGTATGCTTGGGTATAATAAGTCAGTACATGGAGATAATGTATGATCAATAAAGAATCTACCACTTCTAATAAAAGAAGAGAAATGTCCTATGTGATTCGATAAATGACAACCCAAAGAGTCCTTGGTTAAGGCGTAATGAAATTAGAAAGGAGTTTCTAATTTGCATTATTTGAGTTGTGCATTTAAGGATCGAAATACATATAATTAAATAAAATAAGACTTCGACAAAGAATTCCATGTCTTATATTTAATTGGGACATCAGATGGTGGAAAGATTGAATTGCATTTTAAGAACTATTTACTCAAAGGTTCTTTTATAATTAATGTTGAAATCTATATTATCCGGAAAGTCGTTGATCGCTAGGGAGGCTTATCCCTATCAGAGAATAAATATTATTTATTTAAATAAATTAATTATTTAATTTATTTATTTAAATAAGATTAGAATTGTTTTAATTGATTTATTCAATAAATGGGTTTAATATGGAGAACCTAAAGGGTCACACCATAAAAGGAAGAATAATTATTTAAGAAGTTAATGGCATAATCGTAATAATATATGTTATGTATATTTAATTTAATCTATGGTGATAGAATAAATTAAATAGCTTAATATTTATTATTTAATATTTTAGAAATATTAAATATAAATTAATAAGAGGAGTCTTATTAATATTATTACAATTATTATTATTTTAATTTCTAAAAGAGTTTAGGAATTAATTTAATATAAGTACTCTCATTTATTCCTAATTGAATTAGGAAGGAAAATTAGTTAAAGGAGTTTTAATTAATTATCCCTAATAAGATTAGGGAGCTTAATTAATTAAAAGAATTTAATTAATTAAATAAAACCCAATTCCTTAATTGTTAAGGTGGGTTGCCTACATCTATTAATAAGAGGAGTCTTATTATGGGTGATGGGGTTGTTGACTTTTTCAATATACGACATAATTCCAATTGTTGGGAGAGTACGCCCTTTCTATAGAGATAGAAAACTAGGGTTGAGCCAATAACCCTTCTTCTTGAATTTTCTTCTTCCTTGGTGGATCACCTCTAGAGGCCAAACACATGGGTGGCTAACGTTGATCAAAGGAAGGAACAAAACCCCGGTGGATTCAAGTTGAACGCGAAAGGATTTGGAGGTGAACTTGTACCTGAGGAAGCTCGATCTTCAAGGGTATGATTTTATTCTTTATCTTTTCGTTTAATTAATAATTGTGCATAAAGGGTGATCCGGGTATATGGTTTGTAAATTTTTAAAACTCTGATTTTTACACGCTTCCGCATTATTTTGCAATTTGATTGCGTTCAAGAATATTACAAACCTAACAATTCATTAGTATCACGACCACAAATTATCCATGCACTACAGGCCAAGGATATTCGTGTATTTATCAATGGTCATGATCATGCCAACAACTATCCATCAATGCACTACGCCAATGAGGACTTTTACCACATCATTTGTAACATTACTACCATGATTACAATCGAATAATCCTCGGTCATAATCATACCAAGTCCATCTATGCACTATGAAGCCACAGATGACTTTCAACATAATATAAACATGAGGATGATGACAATGATATAAGAATTCAATAAAACAAGTTCAAGAATTAATTTATCCAGGAACTAATAACGTCGAAATTGTCAACATGATACTTCTTTATAGAGTAAAATTCAAGAATGCTCAGAAGAATATTTCCATGAAAAGATACTGGATGAAGCACAAATATCAAGGATATTTCACTAATTTCATGGAGTATAGAAGTCAAAACTTTAACCAACTGAGTATAATAAAGAATGGAATAACAAAAGAAATCACTAAGCATGCGATAGATCGCATGCATATGTGCTATTCCAATGTAATAATAAATAATAGAACCGTGTCGCGTAAACGCATGTATTGCGGGATGTTCCAATGTAATAATAAATAACGGAACCAGTCATGCGTAACGCACGCACAAGATGTTCCAATGTAATAATAAATAACGAAACCGAAGTCATGCGTAACGCATGCATGTGATGTTCCAAATGTAATAATAAAGAATGGAATAATGTAAGAATTTCACCATGTATGCAGATTAAGATGTATAAAAGAGTTATTCCAACCTAATAACAAAGAATGGAATAACAAAAGTTCTTTTCATGAAGACGAAAGAAAGAAATAATACCCCTTACCTTAAAAAGAAGAGTATTCCGACGGGTAAGGCGGGAATATACTTGAAGAAAACTTGCACTATCTTCTATGCTCAAAGCTTTCTTAAACTCTAAAGAAATACGCCGAGATTACGTAAGAAGAACTCTCTATAGTTTCTCTCTCTATAGTTTCAAAGTGAATTAAGTAAGAAATAATGAAGGAATGAACTTCTATTTATAGAAGAATGGATCAGATAAGAATTAATTCATGAACGGTCCAGATCGATTTACTTTTAAGCAGACTATTCAGATTGATTTAATAAAATATTCTAATAAAACAAAATCTTTTAAATAAAATATAACATATTCTATTTATAATCTAATAAAACGAATAACTTTATAAAAGTATTCTATTTTATATAAAAAAGATTTTACTACGCAAAACACTATGCAGAGCACTATGCAACACTATGCATAATAAAATATAATATATTCTAATTATTGTCTAATAAAACAAATAACTCTTTTTATTACGCTTTTATATAAAAAGATTTTACTATGCAAAACACTATGCATAATAGAATATTATATATTCTATTTATAGTCTAATAAAATGAATAACTTTATAAAAGTATTCTGTTTTATATAAAAAGTTTTTTTGTTTTATTACATTAATAATACTAATAAAACAAAACTCATCATCATTATTATTACTTACACTATTAATCGACCAGTCGTTCCTGTGAAAGAGGGGATTTCAATAAGGATTTCTCCCTATCATGCCGCAATTAGGTGACCAAACCTCTCCTGGCAGTAACTTCTAGACATCGTTAATATTACAAATAATAATATTAATAACTCTGTCATCACAATATATAAAATATCGACAATAATTGAATACAACTGAGTGACTTCTCACGTAAGCATCAATAATCAATACTGGTGTTACTATGCAATCACGCCAGACATCTTGTATTTTTTAAAACTGGGTGTTTCAACAGTTAACGGTAAAACTTCCGCTGTTATTTTCATAAAATATTTTTGTCATTTTTTCAATCTGACAATAATTCTGTTGTGGGGTCCACCAATGATTGTGCCGTTGTACGAATATTTCCTGTTAAAACGAATATTCCCCGACCAATCGAATATTATATAACAACTTGCGTACTTTGCAAAATTTATAAATTTTACCCACAACTATAACATTATATCAAATTCATTCCATAATATTTATAGAAAAATCATCTTTATTAAAAAGTTGGGGTCTTACAAGTCTATCTAAGGTAAAACTGGCATCGACCCTTTAGTAAAATATTTCATGCATCTCATAACATGAATCACAGAAAACTTGGCTAACATGAAGGTTAAAAAGCATTTAAAGAAAAACTTGCCTTCAGCGTTTGCTATAGTAAAATAACTTTTCCTTTCAGTCTTTACGGTCTCTACAATACATAATCACATAACATACCACATTAGGTCATGAATGAACATACATGGTTCCTAAGGAATCTTACCCTTCTTCTCAATCTAATCATATATTAGATTTGTTACTATTGGTTCTGGCTTGACATTATATTTTACATTATTCTTACCAACTTGTTTCTCTTCTATGTCTTACGTGGATTTACTTCAGTAATCCAACTCATTCCGAGTTGATCATCCTTCCTTACGGCTTACTAACGTCCTTACATTATTAATTGAACTCGATCGTCATTTGTTAAGTACACTTTAATGCATACCGTTTATGTTCACGTATTACTTAACAATTTTTAGTTGTAACTCTTAACGTTATAGTCATTATCATTATTGAATACAGTTCACGTTCTTTATACTTTACGTTCGTCGTTTAACTAATCATTAAACAACATTAAATTCCTAAAGTCATTACTATAATAGTGATTTAGGAAAGGTCTTATCATGTTCATTAAGTAATTACATGACCTATACTGGTATTGCAAACTATTGGATTCATAATCAACTTGGTCAACAAATTTCTACAGCCGTCTTAGCACATTACGTTGTTCTTACCTCCAATTATTCTTTCGTCGACCTTCAGTGGTAATACTTAAGGTCTTTAACATCTTGTAAGGATGTTTCTTCAATTTCTTTAAAGTAAATTAACTTGAATTAATCACTTTACATTCATTTTATACCTATAAGCTTTCATGACTATCTTTAGTTTATGATCGGTAGCAATGCCGCCAAATTGCTTCTTCTCTAAGTTATGCACATGTGAAACATCGATGGTCGAGGTCAAGGTCTCCGACTACATGCATGGCAACAAGCACATGAAGTCCTCACAAGATTATGCCGCTGCTACTGACAGTGAAACTTTAGTAGGTCGTGACACTGTGCTTGGCGCTACAGCTCCACCAATTGGCATTGGGTTAGCGCCGCGGCGCCACCTCTGTGCCTTCGAAAAATTTTACAGACTTTTAATTTTGCGAAATTCCCGGACCCATAACTTCTTCGTTATAAGTCCGAATTGGCTCGTTTAAAAGCCTAAAGTTCACAAATTACATACTCTACATGTTTATACAAGATTTTATAATTTCGAATCCGTTAACTCAAAATTCACCTATTAGTCCATTTTTAACGAAAGCGATAAATGTTCGTGAACGTTCAACACTCGTTTCTTCGTTCTAAGTTAGAATTCGGTCATTCTCGAGTCCGCAACTCTATAATGCCAAATAAGACTTGTCTCCATTGAAAACTAATGTTTTTAAGCTTAATATCAAAATTCAACTTCCATTCTGAGAATTTCACGAATTCGACGATTATCATCTAATCGTGTAAATTCCAGCATAACTTCGTTACTTATGATTTGTTCATCATTTGAAATGGATTCAATCCAACATCTTAACATACATATTAGATTAACTTATTTACATGATAAGTTATTACTTATTCTTCATGAGTTTATAACTTATAAAAGTATAAACTACTTATGATTTTACTTTACTTGACTTAACATGGTCTAAATATTTTAAGCATCATTCACTCACCTTCTAATCATATAAATTTCATTATTGTAAACATATTACAAGTTCTTACAAGTTTTTCTCTACTTCATAGTTTATATGATTACGAATAGCTTATTCATGACTTATACGGCTTAAGTCCATTAATTAATTATTTTTTTTATCATTCCTTAGGATACATGTTCTACCACTACCCACTTCTGTAACAATTGAAGAGAAAGAGATTCATGGTTTTAGATTGCTTACCCTTGAATATCACTTGATTAATCTTTGATCCTCTTCTTGCTTCTTAAAATATGAAAGACTAGCTTATTCTCACTTATTCTCTCTAACCAATAAGCTATAAGTTATTTGATGAAAATCTAACAACTAACAAATGAACTAGCAAGCTTCCTATTTATAGGAAAGTCTAAGTTAGGGTATAATGGTCATAAGACCACTCCTCCTCCTTACTAAACCTCCATACTATTCATTACTTAAACCCTAAGTTTACTTGCTCACCAAATAAGTTACTTGACCATCACAATACTTAGCCATTAAGTTAACTTGTTAATCACATAAAAGCACTTTACTTGCTCACCACACATAAGCATTTTACTTAGCTTTTAAGTTTGCTTACTTAATACTTTGGATCACCCATATGATCATGGGTTGCCCCATGGATCCTTCTAATCAATTGGATTCTTACTTTGGGCTTAAGGTTTAATTAATCCTAACTTATACATTAGGCTTGCAATTAAACAAACACTTGGGTTTGTTCAATAATTGACATTGGACTTAACATTACAAATATTTGGGCTTTAACATTAATTCGTATTGGGCTTTAGTATTATCCCAATTGGACATTACAATCTCCTACACATTCGTACAAATTCATTACATTTGGCTTAACGTCTTATAACGTATAATCTACGTATTAATCTCGTATTCTAACTCATATACTTATTTAACTTACGATATTCCATCATTCACATATACTCGTATAATACCTCGTATTATACTCATATTCATTACCTCATACAATACTTATGTATTATTCAATCATTGCTTTAATTCATTACACGCATTAAAATTCCTTCTCAAAATTCACTTTCCATAATCGTTAGGTTTTAAGTCCGTAGGCGAAAAACTGCGTTTTCCATAACTGAAATATTATTGGATATTCCATCTCGTCTTAGAATTTTATCATTAGGTATTTTCAGAAGTTCAAAAATAATTTTGAAAGCGTAAATGCGTGAATAGTATTTTTCAGAAATTTCTCGAAAAGCTTTTATTTTCGTCTTGGAAATTCAAACACTTTAATTCTATCACGTAGCCAAAATACTATGACATTCCGACATATCTAGGTCATAGAACGACCTTCAATTAGCTTACTCCCATAAATAATTATTTAAATTCATTTAATCCACATAATCAAATAAAAATTTAATTCTCATAAAATTCGATTTTTTCTGGGGCGTTACACTCTTCCCCCCTTATAAGGATTCTGTCCCCAGAATCTCGCTAATAATAAATACACCATTGAGGAAAAATTTTCTTTTGTTTTAATCTCAAGTTCCCATAATGCTTCTTCGACATTGTGGTTCTTTCATTTCATCTTCAACGAAGGTATTATCTTATTTTTTATGACTTGTCACTTCTTATCAATAATTTGAGTTGGAAGTTTAAATAATTATTGACATATTACTCTATCTTCCTCTGATTAATTCTTCTTTTAACTTTAAAATTATATGAAACTCAAATTCCTCCTTCAAAATGAGATGATACTTGATCTTCTCTTTATCCTACACCTTCTTCTTCATTCGCTTGCATTCATCCTTACCTAATTGTACTTACTTAACTTGTTCCATTTTCGCGGATTAAATCTATATTGTGGATAACATTTCTACCACTTCATTCTGTAATTTAACTTCTAACTTTATTCTTACCATTTCCGTTATTAACTCATTTTGAGTCGCTAACATTGATAGCTTTTCCCTACCCTTCCTACTTAACGCGTCGGCTTCTACGTTTTCCTTCCTTGTATGATATAAAATATCACAATCCTTCTTTACCGCATATTCCACTCCTTATGTGTGAAGATATATTTCAGACTCTTAGAGTCCGTGTATATCTCACACTTCTACACGTATAATTACTATCTTCAGATATTTAATTCGAAAACTACAGCTGCCAATTATAGATCATAAGTAGGATAGACCTTCTCATAATCCATTAACTGGCGTGATGCATACCTAATGAACTTGCCATGCTACATGAGCATGAAACCTCGTCATCTGTGCAAAACATCGAGATACACTACAAAATTCCTCATATCATCTGATAAGGATAATACAGGTGCCTCACTTAACTTCCCTTTTTAGTTCCTCAAAACTATTTTTCTCACTTCTCATTCCCATCATACTTATTAATAACATATCTGTATATATTTTAAGCTAAAATTCACACTTAGTGAATTTCGTATCCAACTTCTCCCTCCGTAGTGTTTCTCACACTATCTTCAAATGTTCAGCGTGATCTTCTGATGTCTTGAATTAGACTAGAATATCACCAATGATCATTACGACACTCTCATTTAAATATTATTTGAACACTCTGTGACGCTAATGGTAATTCAACTATAACACCTCACAAGAGAACCTATCTGTTTACCACCGACTTGCTCGGTGCCTCTTACAAAAAAATATAGCTTCTGTACATTAGTCCACCCAATTGACATAACCAGAAACTTGTCATAACTATAACGAGTTCTGAATGTCATCTTAGGTATCTCCTCCTTCTTCCTTACTTTCAACCGACAATACCCCGTACGCAAATCTATCTTAGAAAAATTCTTTTCCCTCTTCAATTGATCAAATAGATCATTGATCCTGGGCCATGTGCATTTATTCTCAACCACTAACTTACTCCCCTTACGATAGTCGATACACAAACGTAACAACTCATCCTCTTCCTTAACATCCTTCTAACTTGCGTCATGGTTAGACAACAAGAGCGTCGCGGTGTTTGATTATCGTAAATTACTACCTTGGATTTTCTTAGAAAACCGAAGATTCATAGTTTTATTCTAACAATTTATTAAAGTTCTATGATTAATCAACCCATTCATACCGAGAATTACTTCTAATTCTCTCAACATTATCGATGTTTATCTATCGACACTTGTTACCATTATTATCCATGAAACCATTTCCACAAATATAATCAACGAAATTTACTCCCTCATCCTCTACCGTAATATTTAAAGGTACTTATAATCCCTTTCAGACAGACTCCTAGATGAGTCTTTCCACATGTCTTACATGCTTCGATCTTACGCTTAGGATCCCCTTGTCCCACTCCAGTATTCCCAGAGTTAAAATTCTTTTTTTTTGCATACTGCCGATAGCATTCTCGGGCTTGATTCCTCCCTCTCCCTTGCTCTTATTCTTCCTCTCTTTGTGGTATTGAGTCAACGCCTCACTACCACCCTCTACTATAATCACCTTCTCCAGAATGGTCCCATAGGAAACAATCTGAAACAACGAAATCCTATTATAGAGCCAGGGTTTCAGGCCCTGCTCAAACCTACGAGCCTTCTTCTCCTCAGTGTCCACCTGATGTGGAGAAAACCTTGCCAATTCATTGAATTTGGCCGCGTACTGGGGAACCGTCATATCCCCTAGTTTAAGTTCTAAGAACTTAATCTCCATCCTCCCTCGCATGTTTGTAGGGAAATAATTCTAAAAAAAAACCTTCTTGAATTGTTCCCATGTTACCGCATCTATTCTAGGCCCACCCTGGTGAGCCTCCCACCAAAAGTTGGCTTCCCCTTTTATCATGTAAGTCGCAAAAGAAGTCTTTTGCGCCTCAACTATGTTTTGTAATAACAAACGCCTTCTCTATTTCCTTTAATCATGTCTGAGCTGCTAATGGGTCCGTCGTTTCTTTTGTACTCCGGCGGACCTACGCTTTAAAATTCTTTAAAGCTAGTCATTCTGGCTAACCTAGGTTCCGCGGGTGCTCTACCCTCGGTTTAGTTAAATGGAGTCGTTAATCAATTAACGAACTCTTGCATAGGGTTGTTTTGACCCCCCTTGATTATTATTACGTGATTTTTCTTCCTAATTATGTTGTCTTTTCCGTGGCGGCATTTTCTGATTAAATAAATAAAATTTTGTTATTATCTATTTACTTGCTTAGTTATCCTTCCATACTAATAACTCATACCACATCAAAGCACATTAAATAAAAACTTCAGTATATTAATATGCTTCTTCATAGTTTGAAACTATTTACACTTTTCTCCCATAGCCAGAAGCTATTATATTTCTATCTCGTAATTGAACTTCTCAAAAGTTGGGATTTACAAAAAGACTACCCTGTTTATATGAAAGAGGGTTTTATGTCACTACCCACATCTTTATAACTCTAGACTTCTAATAATGCATAACAACGTTATCGTGTTTCTCATTCGCAATCATCGCAATAGTATCCCGACTAATAGTATGTCGAGTTTGTCCCGACTCCATGGGATGACAAACAACTTTTAGCTTGAAATCTATATGAGCACTCTTATGGATGTAAGACATCCGTGTTATCTTCCGGTCTCTCTTAATCAGTTTCTTACGAAGCTTATCATCCTCATCCTTATAGTCCCTAGCCTGCTCTATCATAAGCACCTGTCTATCGTGCTCTGACTCAAAATCTGCTTCTGCAGATACCTTAGCTTCATGGAGATAATTAATCTCTTCACTCGATTACACTAACTGCATTTGGGTTGCACATTCTTACCAATAACGCCAGATACAATGCTCTCATTGCATCCGGAGGTATTGACTTCATTGTGTAGGTACCACCGTATTAACCGATGTTACCTCCATTTCCTCCTCCTCATACACCATCATATTAAGATATGACGCTATATCCATATCTCCCTCGGAGTAGTCCTCCTCAGAAAAGTACTCCACTGTCTCCAACTCCTCTAGAATCACTAATGGTACCTCCGCCACCGGCATTGGTACAGGCTCTACTCTGTTCACAACTTCTTCGCTCACCATGTGTATATCTCTATACATCAAGTTATCGATCGACATCCTACAATAACACATAACATGTTGATTAGTACATAACACACCATAGTATAAGCATAAATCACATTTAATTTATTTAGGTTACTTTCCATCTTTTAAATATTTGATGCATTGAGTTTCCTCAATACCTTATTAACTCATTCAACTGAAGTAAAGCTTGAGTTTACTTCCTTCGAACTTTTCTTCCTTAACGTGGTTATTAGCCTAAGGTTCTTCTGCCCTTAAGTTTTATAACCTAATGCTTTGATACCAACCTGTGACGCCCCCAAATCTGGGTATCTTCCAACCCGACAGATGGTACTACACGGTACTCATAACTGTACATTCATTCTATTAAAATGACATCAAAATGTGTGTATCAACGACGTTCTTATTACATTAATAATATTACATCCCGTTCCCAGGTTCTAAAACCACTACATTCTTTGTTCATCATACTATAATATATACAACTTACTAATTTATTACAAGGTAAACTAATCGTTCATCTTCGTCTTGCCTTTATCCTTTTTGGATCCCTCGGTTCATTCAATCTTAGTTGCATTCATATGGTTCAAGCAAGAGTGAGGATAACAAGCTCAACAAGTACAACACTTTCTTTTAAACAACATGCTTGAAACATAGGAATTGTATATCTTCAATAACTGGATAATAGTCATGAAGTACTATCAATAATTCAAAATAGCACTTCTTTTCCTTCAAAACGTTTTACAATAACAATATTCATTAAAACATCAATTCTGGCTCAAGACCATGAGCGTTTCATAATTTCTTTGAAAAGGACAACCCGACACTAAGTCCGTAAGTCCGACATATCTTATGAGCACTTCTGGGTGATCAGCCTATAGTACTCTATGTTGATCAACACTACATCCATTAAACGTATGTACGTTTAAGTTTTGACAACCTCGCGTGCCCATCGAATAATAGATGAAAAATACATTTGTTTATTCATACTCAAGCTTACCTTAAATCCGTACCAAACAATTGGCGTAGGATAGCGTTAGCAATTCTATATTGAATGATTTGTAAATAAATCAATCAACTCTTTAAGATTAGTCTAGCTGAGGTAAAACTGGCATCGACCCTTTAGTAAAATATTTCATGCGTCTCATAACATGAATCATAGAAAACTTGGCTAACATGAAGGTTAGACAAGCGTTTAAGAAAAACTTGCCTTCAGCATCTGCTATAGTAAAATAACTTTTCCTTTCAATCTTTACGGTCTCTACAATACATAACCACATAACATACCACATTAGGTCATGAATGAACATACATGGTTCCTAATGAATCTTACCCTTCTTCTCAATCTAATCATATATTAGATTTGTTACTATTGGTTCCGGCTTGCCATTATATTTTACATTATTCTTACCATCTTCTTTCTCTTCTATGTCTTACGTGGATTTACCTCAGTAATCCAACTCATTTCAAGTTGATCATCCTTCCCTACGGCTTACTTACGTCCTTACATTATTAATTGAACTCGATTGTCATTTGTTAAGTACACTTTAATACATGCCGTTTACGTTCACGTATTACTTAACAATTTTTAGTTGTAACTCTTAATGTTATAGTCATTATCATTATTGAATACAGTTCACGTTCTTTATACTTTACGTTCGTTGTTTAACTAATCATTAAACAACATTAAATTCCTAAAGTCCTTACTATAACAGTGATTTAGGAAAGGTCTTATCATGTTCATTAAGTAATTACATGATCCATACTGGTATTGCAAACCATTGGATTCATAATCAACTTGGTCAACAAATTGCTACAGCCGGCTTAGCATATTACATTGTTCTTACCTCCAATTATTCTTTCGTCGACCTTCAATGATAATACTTAAGGTCTTTAACATCTTGTAAGGATGTTTCTTCAATTTCTTTAAAGTAAATTAACTTGAATTAATCACTTTACATTCATTTTATACCTATAAGCTTTCATGACTATCTTTAGTTTAGGACTGGCGCTGCGATGCCAACTTGCTCTCTCTAAGCCGTGACTGCATGTGAAACATCGATGGTCAAGGTTCTGGACTTCGGTATTTGTATGCGAGTCCTTCTAAGATTATCTTGTTATTGCAAGTATGTGAAACTTCAATGAGGTCGTGTAAGACTTTGGTTTTACTGGCTAGCCGCCACCAATTGGCCTTGTGTTGGCGCCGCGACGCCAACTCTGTGCCTTAGAAAACTTTTACAGACTTTTAATTTTGCGAAATTCTCGGACGCATAACTTCTTTGTTATAAGTCTGAATTGGCTCGTTTAAAAGCCTAAAGTTCACAAATTACATACTCTACGTGTTCATACAAGAATTTTACAATTTCGAATCTGTTAACTCAAAATTCACCTATTAGTCCATTTTTAACGAAAACGATAAACGTTCTTGAATGTTCAACGCTCGTTTCTTTGTTCTAAGTCGGAATTCGGTCATTCTCGAGTCCGCAACTCTATAATGCCAAATAAGACTTGTCTCCATTGAAAACTAATGTTTCTAAGCTTAATATCAAAATTCGACTTCCATTCCGAGAATTTCACCAATTCGACGATTATCGTCTAATCGTGTAAATTCTGGCATAAGTTCGTTACTTATGATTTGTTCATCATTTCAAATGGATTCAATCCAACATCTTAACATACATATTACATTAACTTATTTACATGATAAGTTATTACTTATTCTTCATGAGTTTATAACTTATAAAAGTATAAACTACTTATGATTTTACTTTACTTGACTTAACATGGTCTAAATCTTTTAAGCATCATTCACTCATCTTCTAATCATATAAATTTCATTATTGTAAACATATTACAAGTTCTTACAAGTTTTTCTCTAATTCATAGTTGATATGATTACGAATAGCTTATTCATGACTTATACGGCTTAAGTCCATTAATTAATCATTTTTTTTATCATTCCTTAGCATACATGTTCTACCACTACCCACTTCTGTGACAATTGAAAAGAAAGAGATTCATGGTTTAAGATTGCTTACCCTTGAATATCACTTGGTTAATCTTTGATCTTCTTCTTGCTTCTTGAAATATGAACGACTAGCTTATTCTCACTTGTTCTCTTTAACCAATAAGCTATAAGTTATTTGATGAAAATCTAACAACTAACAAATGAACTAGCAAGCTTCCTATTTATAGGAAAGTCTAAGTTAGGGTATAATGGTCATAAGACCACTCCACCTCCTTACTAAACCTCCATACTATTCATTACTTAAACCCTAAGTTTACTTGCTCACCAAATAAGTTACTTGACCATCACAATACTTAGCCATTAAGTTAACTTGTTAATCACATAAAAGCACTTTACTTGCTCACCACACATAAGCATTTTACTTAGCTTTTAAGTTTGCTTACTTAATACTTTGGATCACCCATATGATCATGGGTTGCCCCATGGATCCTCCTAATCAATTGGATTCTTACTTTGGGCTTAAGGTTTAATTAATCCTAACTTATACATTAGGCTTGCAATTAAACAAACACTTGGGTTTGTTCAATAATTTACATTGGACTTAACATTACAAATATTTGGGCTTTAACATTAATTCGTATTGGGCTTTAGTATTATCCCAATTGGACATTACAATCTCCTACACATTCGTACAAATTCATTACATTTGGCTTAACGTCTTATAACGTATAATCTACGTATTAATCTAGTATTCTAACTCGTATACTTATTTAATATACGATATTCCATCATTCACACATACTCGTATAATACCTCGTATTATACTCATATTCATTACCTCTTACAATACTTACGTATTATTCAATCATTGCTTTAATTCATTACACGCATTAAAATTCCTTCTCGAAATTCACTTTCCATAATCGTTAGGTTTTAAGTCCGTAGGCGAAAAACTACGTTTTCCATAACTGAAATATTATTGGATATTCCATCTCATCTTAGAATTCTATCATTACGTATTTCTCAGAAGTTCAAAAATAATTCCCGAGCAGAAATGCGTGAATAGTGTTTTTCGGAAAATTTCTCAAAAAGCTTTTATTTTCGTCTTGGAAATTCATACACTTTAATTCTATCACGTAGCCAAAATACTATGACATTCTGACATATCTAGGTCATAGAACGACCTTCAATTAGCTTACTCCCATAAGTAATTAATTAAATTCATTTAATCCACATAATCAAATAAAAATTTAATTCTCATAAAATTCGATTTTTTCTGGGGCATTACAACGGGACTAATCGACCCCGCACATAAGCATTGAAGGGAGCTTTGTCTTTGACGTTAGCATATAACTCTTTGACCACGTTGACAACAGTGGGCTCAGGTTCCTTAGTGAACTTGTTCCACCCTTTCTGATAAATTTGTTGCATCATTTCACCATCGACAGGATTTGCGGAGGCACTCACGAATTTTCCTCAGTCGAAGGTCCGTGTCGGTTGTGCGGGCGTTGAACTTTCTCCCCTTTGTCGTTTTGATGTGGGTTGAGAAGCCATTGAATTGAGTAATTCTTAACATAACTATTTCCCCCCCCCCCGCCCCAAACTTGACTCACACACTCTGTCGAACAGTTGGTGTGCACACTGATTTCTTCCCCCAAAATTGGTGATTTCTGTGGCAATTATGGTGAGAGAAGATGAAGAACTTGTAGAATCGTGATGCACACTCAATTGCTATACACTTGTCTTAGTAATTTGCGTAATTCGTAGCTTTTGGAAATAGAGATGGAAGGATGTGGTAAACTTAGGTTGAGAGGGTGTGTTTTTATAGGGTATGAAATTGGGTTACAAGTTGGTGGTGTGAAGTAATGATTTAGTGGGTGAATGTGTCAAAGAAGTGGGAAGATGGAGTGTAAGTTTCTAGAATGTGGAAGAGATTGGTGTAATGGATTGAGAGCTGTGGGGGGAGAAAAAAATAGTGGAGCTGTAAAGTGGGAAGTAACTGTCGAAACTGTCTGTTGAACTCAGGACTTTCGCCTTGGCGAAAAGGTGCAAACTAAAAAGCAGCCCAAATGGGCATGCCCTCTGTTAGTTGAGTTGGGAGACCCCCACCTCGGCGGGGTATAGTGCATAAAGGGCCCACCCCGGCGGAGGTGGGTTCTATTAACTGAGCTTGTTCTCTATTTTTCTTCCTTGCTACTCCAATCCTTGTGCATGTTAGGTTCCTGTCAAACCATGAAAAATAAATATGAGTCAATTTTGAGTCATCTTAAGCATGGTGATGCATTTGCCAATAGATGGCTTATACTTTTAACTACTAATAATTGACTTGACATGAATTGAATTGAAACTAACTAACATTCTAAACTACAGTCTAACTAGTATAGATAAAATATAAAAACAAATTAAAAGACGATTGTGTTGCCTCCCAATTAGCGCTTGATTTTAAGTCGTTCAGCCTAATTACTTCCTGTTTATGGTACGTCGGATAATGTGATTACGATGACGTCACAATTGGACTCGCCACCCCAATAGTGCTTCAACCGTTGACCGTTGACCTTAAAAGTCTCCAATGGGTTTCTACTGTAGAGTTCAACGGTGCCATGTGAGAAAACTATTTTGATGGTGAATGGTCCTAACCACCTTGGCTTAAGCTTGCCTGGGAACAACCTTAATCGTGAGTTGAACAACAGTACTGATTGCCCCGACTTGAATGTTCGGTGCATGATTTTCTGGTTGTGCCATTTCTTGACCTTTTCTTTGTATAATTTTAAGTTCTCGTAAGCTTGTAGTCGGAATTGATCGAGCTCATTTATTTGAAGTAGTCTCTTTTCACCCACCGCTGCTTGATCGAAATTCAATTTCTGAATAGCCCAGTAGGCCTTGTGCTGTAACTCGACAGGTAAGTGACAAGCCTTCCAGTATAGTAGTTGATACGGTGACATACCAATCGATGTTTTATACGCAGTTCGGTAGGCCCATAGTGCATCGTCCAACCTGAGCGACCAATCCTTTCGATTCGGGTTTACCACCTTTTCGAAGATTCTCTTCACTTCCCTGTTCGAAACCTCAGCTTGCCCACTTATTTGGGGATGATAAGCCATCACCACCTTATGGTTGACCCCATACTTTGCCAAGAGAGCTGTGAATGATCTATTGCAGAAGTGACTACCTTCATCACTTATGATAGCTCTTGGCGTGCCAAATCTTGTAAAGATATTCTTTTGCAAGAATTTGAGGAATACTTTGGCATCGTTAGTTGGGAGTGCTGCGGCTTCAACCCATTTTGAGACACAGTCAACTGCAAGCAATATATACTGATTACTGAATGATGATGGAATTGGCCACATCAAATCAATGCCCCAAACGTCAAAAATTTCAACTTCCAATATTGCTTGTAGTGGCATCTCATTTCTTTTCGATATGTTGCCCACCTGTTGACATCTATCACAACTTTTAACAAACTGGTGGGCGTCCTTGAACAATGTAGGCCAATAAAACCCAGCTTGAAGCACCTTTGCCACTGTTCTTTCACTACCGTAATGTCCCCTATATGCAGACGAATGACACTCATGCAATATGTTCTTTACTTCACTGTGGGGAACACACCTTCTAATCATCTTATTGGTGCACTGTTTGAATAGGTAAGGCTCGTCCCACATATACCACTTGACGTCATGAAGAAATTTCTTTTTCTGCTGTCTTGTAAGATCGGGAGGAAGAATGTTGCTCACTAGATAATTCACGAAGTCCGCGTACCATGGAAATTATATGTTTATCCCAAAACATTGCTAATTCGGGAATGATTCATTGATTACACACTTATCTACTTCCTTTGTACCCTGATTTTCCAGCCTAGACAAATGATCGGTAACTTGATTCTCCGTCCCCTTTCTATCCTTTATTTCTAAATCAAATTCTTGTAGAAGGAGGATCCATCTGATAAGGCGTGGCTTAGCATCTTTTTTCAAAATTAAGTACCGAATAGCCGAGTGATCTGTATAAACTACCACCTTTGTGCCGATCAGGTATGCTCAGAATTTATCGAACGTATACACTACTACGAGTAATTCTTTTTCCATAGTTGTGTAATTCAATTGGGCCTCCGTAAGTGTCTTACTTACATAATATATGGCATGAAATACTTTCTCTCGGTGTTGACCCAAAACAACCCCAACTGCATAGTCGCTCGCATCTCACATCAACTCGAGGGCATATTCCAATCTGGCGCGACGATTACGGGAGCTGTAGTCAACTTCTTCTTCAATAGATTGAATGCCACTTTACACTCCTCATCAAACTTGAACACCGAATCCTTCTCTAAAAGACTGCATAAAGGTTTTGCAATTTTAGAGAAGTCTTTTATGAATCTTCTGTAAAACCCGACATGTCCCAATAAACTCTGAATTCCCTTAACTGAACTTGGTGGATGAAGTTTTTCAATTGTTTCCAGCTTTGCCTTATCCACCTCTAATCCGTGAGCCAAAACTTTGTGCCCTAAAATTATACCTTCTTCAACCATAAAGTGGCACTTTTCCCAGTTCAGGACCAAATTCGTGTCTATGCATCTTTGTAGGACCATTGCCAAATTTTCCAAGCACGCATCAAAATCATCCCCATAAACAGAGAAGTCGTCCATGAAGACTACCACATTTTTCTCCACCATGTCTTAGAAGATGGCCATCATACACAGCTGGAAGGTAGCGGGTGCATTACACAAACTGAATGACATTCTCCTGAATGTGAATGTGCTGTATGGGAATGTAAAAGTAGTCTTCTCTTGATCTTCAGGAGCGATAACGATCTGATTATAACTCGAATATCCATCCAATAAGCAGTAGTACTCATGTCCCACTAATCTGTCCAACATCTGATCGATAAAGGGCAAAGGAAAGTGATATTTGTGGGTCGCCTTATTCAACTTCCTGTAATCCATGCAAACCCTCCAACCAGTCACTGTCCTTGTCGGAATTAGCTCATTATCTTCATTTTGTACCACAGTCATTCCTCCGTTTTTCAGCACACATTGCACCTGACTAACCCACTTACTGTCTGAAATCGGGTAGATGATACCCGCATCCAACCATTTCAGTATTTCCTTTTTCACTACTTCTTTTATGATTAGATTGAGCCATCTCTATTGCTCCACTGTAGGTTTTGCATCGTCTTCCATTAGAATTTTGTGCATGCAAAAGGATGGGCTGATTCCCTTAATATCTGCGATTGTCCATCCTATAGCCGATTTGTGGTCCCTCAGCACTCGCAGCAACTTTTCTTCCTGTAATTCATTAAGTGCAACAGAAATAATAACAGGTAAAGAATTAGAATTGTCTAAATACGCATACCTGAGGTGTTTAGGGAGTGGCTTAAGTTCAAGATTTTGTGGCTCCTCAATGATGGTTTCATCCTTGTTGTGACTTTCTTCTCCGTGTGCAATGGTTCAAAGGGTGTTTTAAATCTGCTAACTCGTGGCAAGGAGTATAGCATCTGCAAGTAGTCAACAAATTCCAGATCATCTAACTCTTCATCCCCCAATAGTGTTGTTTCCAATGGATCGTTACCCAAACTTTTACCCATGTCTTCGCTGATTATCTGGTCAATGATATCCATTCTGAAACATTCTTCTTCATCTGTAGGGAATTTCATAGCCTTGAACACATTAAATTTTATTTCTTGATCTTGGACCCTCGTAGTTAGTTCACCTTTTTGTATGTCGATGAGTGTCCTACCCGTAGCCAAGAAAGGTCTCCCTAGGATAATTGGGATGTTCTTATCCTCCTCAAAATCCAGAATGATGAAATCCGCGGGGAATATAAACTTGTCAACCTTGACCAATATATCCTCTACAATGCCTCTCGGGTACGTGACTGACCTATCCACCAACTGCAATGAGATGTTCGTAGGCTTTGGAGTGGGCAAACCCAATTCTGTATAAACTGATAACGGCATAAGGTTCACACTTGCCCCCAAATCACACAAACATTTGTTGAACGCCATTTTCCCAATCGTGCACGGAATTGTGAAACTCCCCAGATCTTTCAACTTTGGTGGCAACTTTCGCTGTAAAACTACACTACACTCCTCTGTTAATGCTACTATTTTGAAATCATCCAACTTCTTTTTCTTAGATAGAATCCCTTTCATGAATTTCGCATAACTTGGCATCTGCTCCTGGGCTTCTGCAAACGGGATATTAATCTGAAGTTTCTTAAAAACATCCAAAAACTTCGTGAACTGCTTGTCTAATTTCTGCTTTTGGACTCTCTGCTGAAACGGTGGTGGATGATACATAATTGGCTTGTAATTTAACTTTTTTTTCTCACTTTGCTTCTCCTCACCCTGTTTTTCTTCAACCACTTTGTTGTCATCAACTTTGTCATTCGATATAGCTGAATTTTTTTCACCTTTCCCATCCAAATGTTTCTACTTCTCAAAGTGATTGCCTGACACTGCTCATGATTTCCCTTCGGATTTCTTTCTGTATCACTCGATAGAGTCACTTGTGGTCTATTGTTCAATGCTAAGGTAATTTGTCCCATCTGATTCTCTAGATTCTTGATGGCTATCTCTTGCGATTTTATTGCCATTGCTTGATTTTTCATAGCCACCTCATTGCTTGTTATGTACTTTATCAAAAACTCCTCTAAATCTGATTTCCTCTCTTGATGTTGAGCTGGTTGTTGATGATTCTAAAATCTTGGGGGATATAATGGCCGTGGAGCTTGTTGATGCTGATTATTACTCCACGAAAAGTTAGGATGATTCATATTCCCTTGATTGTAAGCATTCTGGTATGTATTCTGTGGAATTCTGTTATAGCTACCCACAAATTGCATTGACGCTGGATTAATTGTGCATTGATCTTTAGGATGCTCTCCCCTGCACAATTCACAAATAACTGCAACTTGCTGTGCCTGTACCCCTATCATAGCATCCAACTTCTTTGAGAGTGCTGGAATTTGCGCTTGTATTGCTGTCACACCATCTACTTCTAACACTCCAGCTACCTTTGCTTGTGTCATTCTTGTCGTGGGCCACTGGTAGTTGTTAGCTGCCATAGTCTCTATTAATTCCTAGGCCTCCTCATAACTCTTAGCCATAAAAGCCCCACCTGAAGCTGCATCAATACTGGTCCTGAGATTTCCGTTCAATCCGTTGTAAAATGTGTTCATCTACAACCACTTAGGCAATCCATGATGTGGGCATTTTCTGAGCAACTCTTTGTATCTTTCCCATGCCTCATATAGTGACTCCCCGTATTGCTGTTCAAACATAGTTATCTCATTCCTCATTTTTGCAGTTTTCGCTGGTGGGAAGAATTTTGCAAGAACTTTCTGAGCGAGTTCTTCCCAAGTAGTTATTGATCCCGGCGGTAGAGAATATAACCAACTCTTCGCCTTGTCCCATAGAGTAAATGGGAACAAGCGAAGCGAAGTCTCACCGCGTCATCCGACACCCCATTATACCTGAAGGTGTCACAAATTTCCAGAAAACTGACTAAATGTTCGTTCGGATCATCATTTGCCAATCCCCCAAACTGAACCGAATTTTGAATCATTTGAATTGTCCCAGGCTTGATTTCAAATGTGTTTGTAGCTATAGCAGGCCTGGTGATACTTAACTGCAGCTTAATCACCTTGGGTGTAGCAAAATCTCTCAACGCTTTCTGATTTTCAGCAGCCATTGCCTCTTCTTTTTCAGAGTTTTTAAATTCTTCTCATGTTTCCTTGATCCACTTACTTAGCCTTTGGAACCATTTCTAAATGTCATCTTCAAAAGGAAGCAAGTCTGGATTTTTGGAACGCGTTTGCATAAACCACTTCAAAAACCTAAAATAAGACGAACAAAACAAAAATAAAAATGTTTAAGTAAATCTGGACTAATTAAACTGATATCGTTAAATATTAAAATCTATACTAAAATTTTCCCCGACAGCGGCGCCAAAAACTTGTTGGGTAAAATTTAGTTACGTACAACACGCAAGTATACGTGGTCAACAAGTAATATAATAGTAAGTAGAGTATCGTTCCCACAGAGAAAATTTAGTAAGAATTTTAACCTCATAATTATCAATTTCCTATTAATCCTAATTTTATTAAACTATCCAAAACAATGATTAAAATTATAAAAACTAAATTATTAATAAATATATGATCACAAAACAATCACAAATATTAAAAACTAAAATTTCAAACAATTATTGGAGAATTAGACTTACGATTTCGCCCTAAGCTTCACTCTGATTTTTACACCTCTCTTCCAGTTCAATTCACTATCCCAGTTTATTAATCAAGAACACGAATATAGTATTAGCCACCTCTCGATGCACTAATACCGTATTAACTCAAATCCACAAATTAGATAAAAACAAGTTAAACACCTTAATCAACTAACTCACTATATCTCTATGTGAATTATAACTAAAGAAGGTTTAAGTTTAAGTCATTTATCCGATTACATGCGATGTCAAGCATATCTCTACCTTAACATACATCAAGATTCTATTCATTCACAAAATTTAAGAACACATGCTATATTAACTAAGTCTAGACTCGTACTTCCTCTCTCGAATTCATACAAGTCCACAAAGAATTGTTGATCAGGCAATTCATAAATTCAAGCTCAAATTAATATAGATAAACTGGATAATAGCTTATTAAACTGGAAATCAAAGTTACATAATCATCGTTTCACTTAAAGATCGATCATAAGCCTAAAAGATAAATTAGTTCATCATCAATGAATTAATAACTGAATAAATTAAAGATAACACCTTTTCAATTACAAATATAAGACTAAGAAGAAGAATAATGCAGAACACCTGTGACAACCTGGAAAAGCGGATTGTCCAGAATTTAAGTTTAAAGAATTAGTTATTAATAAAATGAATTTTTATTAATACTATTCTGTGCTATGTGTTTATTAATCGTTCTATAACCTAGAATGATTATTAATCGGGAGGATTCTGGCTACGAGCTAGATTGAACGAGTAAGAATTTTCAAGACGAAAATAAAATTTTTTCGGGAAAAAAATATTTTTCGGGGAAAAAGACAAAATAGGCATTATTCATCCGTTTCTGCTCAGAGATTTATTTTGAATTTCCGAGAAACGCGTAATGATAGACTTCTGAGACGAGATGGAATATTCAATAATATTTCAGTTATGGCAAAAACGAAGTTTTCGCCTGCGGACTTAAAACCTAAGGGTTAGGAAAAGTGAGTTCCGAGAATTTATGATTTCGTATAATAATTAGAGTTATTATGCGTGAGAAATACAAGTATAATACTAGTTATTATACGAGTATAGTACGAAGATTAGTACGACGTATAATACGAATATGGTACGAACTATATACGAAGAGAATACGAGAATACGAGAATGGAATGCGTAGAATACGATTAGTCTAAATGGACTTTGAGTTCATGGACTTTGTAGAATCTAAGTGGACTTGGATTATATCAAGCCCAATGGAATGTGTAATCAAGCCCAAAGTAAGCCCAGTAAGAATTAATGTAAGGCCCAATGTTAGATTTAATTAAGCCCGATCCAAGGAAATAAACCGCGGATTGAACCGATGGGTCACCGGATGGGTAAAACCATGGGGCAACCCATAGGGAAGACCCATGGGCATAAGGGGCGTCCAATTGGTCACCAAGTAAGGGTGGTGGCCAAGTAAACTTGGTGGTTAAGCCTTGAATAGTAAGGAGGTTAGGGGCGAAATGACTAAATTGCCCTAAGCTTTGGTTTTCTATATAAACAAGCCTTAAGCTCATTTGTTTGGTTTGAAATTTCAACCAACACTTGAGAGATAGAGAGGGAGAGAAAGTTCGGATGGGAGAAGAAGAGGGAGAGAATGAGGAAAAGCTAGCCCGAGTGCACGCTTTGTCCGACGGAAGGAGATTAAAGAAGAACAGTAATTCAAACCCTAGTTTCTTTTAATTTTCTTTAAGTTTAATATGTTCAAAAAACATAACTTAATGAAGATAAGAAGTAGATGAAGTTAAGAATGATTTCATATGGTTGAAATCATGAGAAAACGAAGAAATAAGAATTAGGAATTTAGTTTATAAATTTCTTAAGGAAGTATAAGATTCGTAAGGATTTTGAGCGATCTGAATGAATCTTATGAACGAGTAGGTCAAATAAGTAAGGAATGAAGTTCTATAACATCAAATTCCAAGAAAAAGTAAAATCGTAATCCAAAATATGGATTAAAAATGAAGAACACGAAGAACACGCAAAGAACACGAAGAACGTTGTTGATGGACAAATTTAAAACCATCGTAGGATAATTGTTGTTAATGGAAAAGTTTAAAACCATCGCGTATAAGTTAGTTGCTTATTTCTTGGTTAGGGACGTTAGAAACGTTCATGAAGAACGGATTAAAAGTTAGCTATAACGAAGTTATGGCAAATTTTTTGTAAAAGACGAACGAGAATTAGAAAGTTAGTAAATGAACCTGAACATGTAGGGTTTCATAAGAATGTAAGAGAACGTAGAAAACATGAGTCATGGACTCAAGAACGAATGAATTCTGAGTTCAGATGACTGAATTACGGATGAATGAACGAAGAACGTTAAAAACGTAAAACGAACGAAGGGCAAAGATTAAGCCAACTGAATGGCACGTTAACGGATTCAGAACAAAGTTCTATCCATGGGTAATCGAAATAAATAAGATAAGGAATAAAATGGCTTTTGAACAACCTCGTTTTGAGTTATAACGAATAAGATATGAGATTTCAAAGTCAGCGCATCTCAAGCTTGTAAAAGACTTAGAAAATTTTTCTAGATTTCATGCTTGGCGTCACAGTACGAGTCGTGCCTTGGAGGCTGGTGCCACAGCGCGAGCTCGAGCCATCATTCATCGCTAAATGGGCGCATGATATGAAAGGAAAGGGAAGAACGCAGCAGCTTGTACGGCCGGTGCGAGGCAACAATTAAAATGAGATTTTAACTGCTTAATTTCTCGGGGGATGTGCAAGAAAGAAATATGAACATATAGTTCAACTAATTTAACACTTAATCAAGTGTATTAAACCTTTGATGAAGGTGGAACGAAAAGATTAAATGAATTTGAAAAGATAAAGAATGTAAACGCGGGTTACGTAACCGATATCCGGGGACCGTAGTCGTGATAAACGAACGTGAGGGATTGCTATAATGGTGATTCCTTAGACGTTGAATGATGATAGTAATGTATAACATTTCGATGTTATGACGGGGTAATGAGAAATGATTGTAAAACGTTTAGACACTGTAAACGCAATGTTGTTGTGATGAATGATCGGTCTTAGCATACAACGAATCGTATGGCTTTGACATTAAGAAAGAATATAGAACATGGGGTTCATGGGCTAGTTAACGATGGAAAATGATTAAAACCTTAAGTAAAGGTTGAATGTGAGATTAAGGGATAAACAACGTAAACGTTGAATACGTAAATGATCCTCGTGAATCGTATTCACATAGAGCGAATGTTCTAAGTGTACAGTGGTTGTATAACTTAGATGTTGGCGAAGGTAGTAAGTAAGATATGAATTATCAAGAAAGCCGTAGCGAACGGTAATAAGAGTTAATGGAAGCCGAATGTGAGTCGAATGAGAATGCTAGAATGAAATGTAAGCGTTGAACACTTGAACCGACGTAAAGGTTAGGTGTACGCAAATATTAAACAGATAGAACCTACACCCCGTGTATGGTTTGACCGTAGGATAAGGAAGAAGCTGAATTAAAGACAAGTACGTATAACGTAAAAGAAGCTGAGTTAATGTTCATAACTTGGATGACGTTCTGAGTCGAATTAATTGGATGTTGTAAGTTAAGAATAAGGTAACGTAAAATGTTTAACGATATAAATGTGTAGAATGAATATTGAATGATCGTTCTGAGTATACAAAAGACTGTATGACTTAGACGATAAAGAATGAATCCTGAGGTATGGCATTTAGTTGCCAGAAAGCCATAAGGAATAAGAAATTGACTTAACGAACATTATAGTTTAATAGTTCGGATAAGTTAAGATAAGTTAGGTTGTAGTACAATCGTAACCTTTGATGGTTGACATATAGGAGTTGGGCTAAATAATTCCTTCAGAGAGCGAAGGTATGTACAAAACTGGCAACCGATCTAACTCACTGTTATGGGCAATGTAGATGAGACGGGAACTTGTTTGTTGGTTATTTGTGCAAAACCACTCAGAGTACCATATGGACTACTAGCAGAAACACGATGTGTGATGAGTCCTAGGAAAGTTATAAGAAGAAGATAAGAATATAAATTATCAAAGATGATGAATGTATTGAGTAAGACATCTCCGTATGTCATGAAGTCGTAAAACGGTAAAGGAAGTTGGTCGCATAAACTTAGTTTATAAGAATGTGAACCTTAAGAAGTAAAGTTAAGTAAACCAATGCATAAAGTCAAGTATATGACTAATTGGTGTACGTGTTATTTCCTTATGTGTTATAGGGATTTGAATGAGCAGTTCAGCGTAAGCCGTAGCTGTGCGTAAGGCAAGTTTCCTAACTTTATTCAAATTTTAAATGAATACTAGTTTCTAAAACTTCTCAGATGTTGAACTTGAGAAGTTACGTACATGTCTTGAATGTGTGATATTTGTGCAAGGTGGTAGAACGATGAGGCCTTGTGCTACAATGTAAACACTTTGGTGTTTCTGTGATATAAATTGTTCTGTGATTGAACTGTTCAATATGAGCATGTTCTGTTTATACATGAACCACTATTGATAAGTCTGTGCTATTGATTCTAGCCAGACAGAATGTGCAAGAAAAAGAGTAGAGAATGAAAGTATTTCAAAGTGCATGTAACTGATGTTTTAAGATGATAAGAATCAAGATTATTCCTATTATTCAAGCTGCTTCATAACCTTTGTTCAGTTATTGAGGTCTTAAAAGGATGTTTGAATTCTTAAAGTTGTTTGTTCAACTATTATGACTTGCTGGGCAATTGAATGCTCACACTTGCTTTAAATAAAAACATTTTCAGCGAACGATGTTAGAAAGAACTTAAAGATCCCGTAAAGATTAAGCTGATCGGTATCCAGAAGAGATGCCATTCATTATATGAATGAGCGTGAAGATCAAGCGAAGACTTGCAATATACAATGATAGAATTAAACTATAGAATAGTTTAATGAACGTTTATTTATCCTTGGTGGCGGATAAAAGTCACTTGTAAAAGATGTAAAGAATAATGTAATTATCATTATTTGTAATGAAAGAGGTTTTAAGGTTTTAGAACCTGGGATTTGAGGATGTATGTTGTTATATTTAATTATATAATGATGTATATTTGGAGGAAGATGGAATTGTGACGTACGGAATCCGGATGTGAAGATAGACCGGATTTCGGGGTGTTAAAACACCCTTCACATTAGCCTTAATCCACAATCGATATGAAAGTTCTTCAAAATCTTCACTCCAATGATCACTATGAATTTTTGTCCTTTATCTCTTCTAATTGCTCTGTATGATGATGATTTCATTGTTTGTTGGTCAATATATATCCAATATCTAACTTCTGGTCGAAATCCCATGTCATATAGAGTCCAAACACATTTTAAGCACTAAAGTCCATGTTTTAGTAGTGTTTTAAGCAAGATAGGATAGCCAGAAGCTTGGGACCCCACTTTACTGGGGTATATATAGAAAAGGCACTTGCCCGACTCGCCAAGCTCTCTGTTAACAAGTTTGAAGACCCCACCCGTGATAGTGTTAAACAATTAGGCCCGCCCCGGTGGGCATGCCTCCTGCATTTTGACTTTAGCTAAGCTTCATACTTGATCCAATATTGCTTCAAATGACTCCATTTCTTTGTTACTTGCCAACCAACCATCCTACACATAAAAATAACAATAAACAAGTAATAATGAACATGAAAGCAAGGAATTAACAATGATTAAGCTAGAAATGAACATCGATTCGTGGATATAAAATGCACTTATCAGGAACGATACTCTACTTTCACTTTATTACTTGTTGACCACACATACTTGCGTGTTGTGCGTAACTAAATTTTACTCAACAAGTTTTTGGCGCCGTTGTCGGGGAATTAGTTTAATAATTTTTGCCAATATTAGCTTCAATCAAATTAGTCTTAATTTAAATATTTTTTTATTTAATTCTCTTCCTATATTTCTCTCTTTTCGGGTACCATGGCTGAATTCAATTATCAATGACCATTTTCTAGTATGACTCAACCAAGGGAGACATGAATTGATGGACTTAATGCACTTTCTGTATTGTCAACACAACTTGAGACACTTTCAAAGAGGTTGAATGTTCTTGCAGCCCAACGTATTCAAAGGATAGCAATTACTTGTGATTATTGTGCTGATAATCATACGAGTCATTAATACACCGTCAGTTTTGGACCGGTACAATATAGTCGTGATTACCTCAACAACTTTGCTTATCCTAACTATCACCAAGATTGGGGGTATCACCCGAATTCTTCATGGAGCTAATTATGAAGACCAATACTACGCTCCAAATCCAACATACACACCGAAATTCTCATGTTTGCCTCCATTACCACAAGAAGAAAAGTCAAATTTGGAGGAATTCATGTCGAAGCTCATAGCAAACCAAGAGGAGATGATGATGAGTCAGGAAATATCGAGTCAAAATTTTAAAAATTAGATGGGACAACTCATCAACGCCTCAACCATTGGTCCTCAATTCATGGATTCCTAAACTAAAATAGATAATTCAAGATTATTGGAGTTGTTATCCAAGTTCATAGCGTCAATTTGAAATATTAAGAACCAGATAGAACAAATGTTCAATGTGACACCCCCAAATCTAGGTACTTCGTTCCCACAAGATTTGGTGATCACTATCCATACATTCATACTATCTACCCAAATAAAATAATATTTAAACCATAAATCCTCCCTTTAAATAGGGTTACATTATTAAATACAAAAACATCCCAGGTTG
Source organism: Panax quinquefolius (assembly GCA_020205615.1). Lineage (NCBI taxonomy): Eukaryota > Viridiplantae > Streptophyta > Magnoliopsida > Apiales > Araliaceae > Panax > Panax quinquefolius. The sequence goes on from JAINUW010000521.1 coordinate 1,438,180, forward strand.
TCTAACCTTAAACATCATTCAAGTGCAGGAATAAATTATTACATCACATCATTATATAAAACTCTATCATTATAACAATAAAATAAAATTACAAGTCTTCATCACTTGTACATTTTCCCTTTCCTTTGCTAGTTGAAGGCTCATCTACCTTCTCAACTTTAGCTACAATAAGTGTATAAATATGCAAGAGTGAGCAAAACAATTGCTCACTAGATATAGCAATGAATCAACATGATAATAACAACTGCCAATGAATAGGCTCATCAAAACTGAATAGTACTCTATCAATGATAATCAAAGACTGGAATCAAAATATGGAATATATATCTGAGGGTCATGAGACCACGAACTATGTCCACAGTTGCGAGTAATCTTTCAACTCCAACTTTAACAGTCATAAGACTATAAGGACTCCTCGTACTTAGGGGGATCAGCCCTTCGTATAATGTATTGTGCACAAACATTTTAACGCTACGCGTAAGTTATCCCTTATAATAGGGTTGTTCATCTCAGCATTTAGAATACGAGTCCGCACTAAAGTAAGTTTGGTTTGGATAAGTTTTAAGGTAATTTAGAGTTTACGAACATCAACTAAGGATTAGTTGAATAAAACTGTAATAACATTATGCTATGGAATAATTCATAAGTGAACCAACATTGTGTACTAAGGTCATGCTTTAGGAATAATCTAAGAGCATAAGTATTGAGTAATGTAACATACCTTGCTTTGAACAATGTTAAGCTAAGGTTAAATCCTTATTTAGAGTTGAATCTTAAGCATGCATAACAAATAATAAGTTGAATGATAAAACTTGTTCAACATTAGTGTGTTAGAATGTAGAAATTTTCATGCTAATTAACAAGTTAAAGATTGGCTCAAAATCAAGAGATAAGGTTTAGGAGCTTGCACGATATAATTAGGGTTAAGAAACTTTCACAAAGAAATCTTAGAGTTAGGAAAACTTGCGAAAAGATAGTTTAGATACTTGCACAATTATAAAAGTAGAGTTAGAGAACTTGCCTCGTGCGTAGGTTAAACAATCACTACTCACATTTACCACAAGTCCTACACATACCATATGTTTTGACAATACACATTAGTTATACTAAAATTACCTTCATGAGTTTCTTTCTTACTTTTAGTATAGCTACTAACTAAGTTTAAGTTTAAATAACATCACATCTTTTCATGAACATTACTTTTTAGCTTTATTACAACTACTTAAGTGATCATGTCATTGCACCATATACAAATTAACAATTTGATACAACATCCTATTACATGTCCAACATGTTATCATTAAGTTATACTAATACACAAAGGATTGCACTTGCATTCGCTCATCCCGACGCCCTCTGATTGGCTCCAAATACACAACAGTCCTAAATATGGCCATTTTGACCCTTTATAACGATTTCAAATTGAAAACCTTAAAGAATAAAAGTTATAGGCCAATTCTTCCGCGTTCCGAATCATCTTGAATCACCTCAATCGGAGTTCGTATAAAAACGTTATGGTCATTTTACTACAGGAGGTCAAAAGCGTCCGACCTGGACTCATCGTTAAAATATTACCGCGAGAACTAGGTCGAGCATTAGTATTTGGGCGCGAATTTCAATGTTGGGGCGTAGATTTTGGCGTTGGGGCGCCAAAACTTATAGAACCCAACCACGAAGAACAAAATAACTAAATTCTGAACTAATTAATACTGCTAACATCTAAATTAAGACGTAAAACTTATATAGATTACTCACAAACATTTACTTATCATACATATACCAATTTAAAGCAATTAAACAACAATTTTAGAAAATTTAAATCCTTGAAAGCACTGTTTTTAAGCCAACAAAACTCCATTTTTGATATTTCTTGACACAGTGAACACTGTAATCATAATAATACACCAATTTGATTCCTTTGGACTAAGTTCTCTTTATTTCATACCCAATTAACAATTCACAATTCTATTTTTACAATTTGTATACACTTTAACTATTAAATTTCTTACTGTCATAAGCCATGTATAAGAACATACACTGAAAAATAGTTTCCATTTCTTTTAAATGAATTTAACATACAATTCTTTGTCTAAACATAAACTTCTAGCATTACAACTACTTCTAATTGCAACAATTCAGTTGTAAAGCAAAATTCAAAAAATAGAATTCATAGAACATAAAATTAAAACTCACGCCATTAAAATAAATATATATATATATATGTATATATATATACATATATATATATATATATTCACTTTTTTAAAATCAATTTCTTCCTTTTGATCATAATTCATACAATCACATACATGTATATGCTCATCATACAATCACCTATATATAGTTATAATATTACAACTACACATAATTTCATAATCACTATAAAAATATGAATTACAGAGATTATACTATAAACACAGTGAACCTCCAAAACAAGAATAGAGAGAATAAGGAATTATACTATAAAACATATATGTTAAGATTATGTAACACACCTTTAATTTGCTCAGACAATCCTTGCTAAAAGACTTGATATTCACAACACCTTTCTCTCCTCTCAATTCTCTTACAACCTTCCTTTTCTTTTCTTTTTTCTCTGTAAATTTTCTTCTTACACTTTGGTTTAAACCAAATACACTATACGTAATATTAAATCAAAACCAACGCCCGCTTTTCAAACGTTAACAATTGACGTTATATTAAATATACTAATAAGTTATCGGTTACCAAAAATTAATATATATATATATATTATGTATATTTTATTTATTTAATTTATATTATTAATAATTCAAAATTCAAAAAACCAAAAGCCATAAGGCTCCGTTTGGCAAAACCCTTTAAAAATTAAAGACTTAATATATTTAAGCCTTGTTCGGCAAAACTAAATTAGACTCCTTTAATTTATTTTAATAACTCCTTTATAATATAGTTATTTGTCACACTTTATTTACCAAATTAAATTAAAAACATTATAATAATCCATTTAATTGCTATCTACTCTCTAATTTAACTATTAAATTAAATTAGAATATAATCTCATAACAATTAATTTCCTTCACTCATTAATTATTTATTTAGCACATAAATAATTAATCAAATCAAATCAAACAAATAATTAAACAAAAATTTATTCAACAATAAACACATCAATTGAATATTTATATAATTCAATAAATATTCAAAATTACAACTTAAAATTCTGGATTGTTACATTCAAAGCCTTGAACAACCGTCCTCAATGTACTTGGCTTTATGACATGGATTCCGAAACTGATGAAGTGCCCGAACCAAATCTACAACCAGATGAGCCACAAGATGTTGAAATAGAGGAGACAATTGGGAATGAGGAAAAGGAAATCAGCAAAGACTTAACGGTGTTTGCCAATAAAGATGACCCGATTCTGTTAGTGCCCCAAGTGCCTTCTCTACTAAAGTTCAAGGAGCCAGTTAGATTTGCAAAACCATGCCCGATTGGTAGTCATGTTGTTAGGAATAAGCATGTGAATGATATTCCTATTATTATATGATTTGATTATGATATAAATGAATGAATATGCAAGTATGCTTGCACCAAGAAAAGATGTAAAGTCCTTTGATAGATAATAGAAGCATATGTACAAGGACTTAGAATGAATTGATCAAATATGTTAGGTTGATCCTATATAAGCAAAATAACTTTGTAAAGTCCTTAAAAAGAAATGGTGTACAAGGACTATAAATGTAGAAAGATCAAGCTTGTTAGGTTGATCTTATAATGTAATAGATAGGCATGTCTAATCGTCGAGCACTGCACCAAAAATTGTAGTCTGCCAGGAGAGTCAAGGAAAGCTCTAGAACTATCAAGGCAAAATCGTAGTCTGCAAGATAGTAGATCTCAGAGTTCGTAGATTGCTAGGAGAGACGAGGAAGGATCATAGTGTGTTGAGAAGAACTTACTCAAAGTCGTAGTCTGTTGAGGAAGTTATGTTCAGAATCATAGAGACAGCCTGTCTAAGAGCCGAGCATCTGCCAAAGCCAAGTCAAGAATCATAGATCACACTTTGAATTAAGAGAAGTCTGATCAAATAAGAGGCGATGATCGTAGTCGAGCTAGATCGGATGAAGACTGAAGCTTAAGGACGGAGATCGTAGAGTGTTGACATCGATCTCGAGTCGTGAGTGGTCTCGCACAACCAAAGCTAAATCGTAGAGTGTAGAACTAAGACTTCAACAAAGGTGCTCATAATGCCAAGACAGAATCGTAGAGTAAACACGATTCTCAATAAATGAGCACTCCCAGAATATCCAAAGGATGAAGCCTCTGGTCAGAGCTGCATAGATATATTCCACCTGAAAGGAACCAGAGTGAAATAAATAAATGGCTTGCAAGCTAACAGAAGATCTAAGCACCAACCCAATCAGCATCCAGATTGAGTTGTAAAGCCAGTCAAGATGAAGCCTTCTACAAGTAAATCAAAAGAAGACTTCAGTAAAAGTGACTGACTAAGGAAAAGTCAGCAATTGCAGTAGCTGTCAAATGAATAGAAGACAACGATCTTGGGGTCAACCAGGATCGTAGTGTTTGTCAAGCAAAGAAGGAACTAATGAAGTGTACACCGAGATACTAGTTGGCTTCTGAAAAACAAGGCTAAAGTGATTAAGCATGGGTTAGTTCATTGATGATAAGTGAACGGGAGATCACAAGGAGAAAGTGAGCTGGGCATGCCACAAATTTGAGGTGTCTTGCTATTCAGTAGATACCAGAACAAGGAGTCAAGCTATCAGTCAAGGCAAACAGAAGTATTGAAGCACTGCACAAATGAAGAAAGAAGTGTTCTACATTGAAGATCCAATGAACACTCTTCAGGATCATAGTGTTGTCTCAACTAGTCAATGAGCAACATTCAACAAGACACTACGATCAGGTCCAAGAACATATGCATCAGAGTCTTAGAGTTCGATCATCTAAAGATTGAAGCATTGGCAACGGTTCAATCTGAAGAGTGATATTCGAATATAGCTTATTGAGAGCATCGATGCAAAAGGATAATCTCTGATGTTCTAATCGAGAAGTCAGAAAGAAGAAATAAAGAAGACTACCTGCCTAAGACATCAAAGTGACATCTCTGACGGGGTAGGTGAAACAGTAGACTATAGTGTCAAAAAGATGAAAAAGGGGATGTCATGTCACATCTGCAATCTACATCAAATAACTCGAGATCTGCGAGGCAATTCAAACTACTCTCAATGGCTATTCCAATGGGAAGATTGGGAAGGAGTATATATCAGCCAGAGCTTCATGGATCAAGAGTTGCTAAGGTTGCAGAATCATTGAGTTGTTGGAATGCTATATTGTTGACTCTACGAGTTCCACTAGAACTAAATAGAATAAGTCTCAGTGACAGTGAGATTACAAAGGTGGAAGTGAAGCAGCTTTGAAGAAGTACTTGAACAGACTAAAGCTTCACTCAACAAAGATGAAAATGCCACTGAAGATGGCAGCCAAGCTGAGAGCCGAGAAGGCCAAGAAGATAGCATTCAGAAAAGTGGCAGAGAAGAAAGAAGATCCAGAAAGCCACTCTACAAATCACCATGAACCAAAAGCTGAAAAAAATTAAATGCAGAATCATTTCTGCAAAACATTCAAAAAGGGTTCAGGGATTGCTAAGTGCCAGATGAAGAATACTAAAAGCTCAGAGACTTAGCAAATCCAGATGGTGATGGTGCACAGCTGACATCAAATGAAGATGAGCAGAAAAGAGTAAAGATTAGCTGCACCAAAGAAGATGTGGTCCAGACTCAAAGTAGAATGCAAGAAGACCACGCCAAGCTGCTAAGTACAGAAGATGTTCAAGCTTAAAGACATCTTAGCAGCAAGGCTCCAACAATAACAACAACTGCAATAATAAGAAGCCAGGGCCTGAGGGGTCCTTGTCTGGAAGGACTAAATGAAGTTCCAAGCCTGCTAGGCTTGAAGAGTTCTTAGTGAACTGAAGTTGTAAGGCTGCTGGCCTTGAACGAATCTTAGTGATTCAGGGTGTTACCTTTCCTTAGTGGAAATCCTGCGAGTTAAAGCAAAAGAGTGGATTAAGAGCTTGAGTCTCTGAACCACTTAAAATCCCTTGTGTCTTTTTCATTATGTCATTTACTTTCTGTCATTTACATTATGTACTTAACTGCTATAACTACTATGTATGTATTAACTGCTTACCACTTAACTAATTCTAAGAACAATGTATGTATGATTGAATATATCAATGAAGGGAATCTTTTACTTATTTCGTTGTGCTTGAAAAGATTCTTATGTTTATCATATGCTAATTCATTAGCAATACAAAATAAATGAGAAAAATATTTGAAATTAAAAAGGATCTATTCAACCTCCCTTCTAGATCTATTGTGTGCCTACTAGGAACTAACACATGTCGTTGGCGAAACTCTTTTTGATATGAGAGCTAGTAAAACTGTGGAGTCATGGTGGGATGAAAAAGAGAAGATAGAAGAAGAGCCCATTATGTATGACAAGCTCCAATGCCCCAATTTGATCATAGACATAATAGAGAAAAAAGCACCTAGTTATTCAACATTCTCAATTGGGCACTTATCTAAACAGAGCAATCTAGGTGACTTTAATTCAATGGCTATCACTATGAGGAACCTACAAAAAGTTACATTGTTTCCGATGGATGGAGAGTTCCTCAATTACTGAAGAGGAATTGGATAGCTTTGACAAGAAGAAGTCAGACTGAAAGACTATAAATCAAGTGCTAACTGGGAGGTAACCCAAGAATTTTATATTTATTTGCTTTATTAGTTTATTTAGTAGATAGGAAACAAGTTTTTATATTTGACGGGTTCGACTAATGACCACTACGACTACCTAATTCATGGTCTTGCTCACAGTAAAGCGGTAGCCGCCTTGATTCATGGGTGAGTTGGTGGGGGGTTGCAAGGGGTAGCATACTGTAAGCCACATATCTATGAGCTTTAAAATTTCCATTTGTCAAATCCTCAAATTTTTAATCAATTTGTGCTTTTATTTTGTCAATTCCTAGGAGTTATTTGCTTTATAAGTTCTTTCATGTTCGAAAGTGCTATTCTAATCCATTTTGTCTCTCATCTCATCATTGCAGGAATTAGGGGTTCAATGTGTAGATAACAAAGTATGGGAAGGTACCTAAGTGAAGCTGGACTGCAAAAAAAATAGCAGGAATTTTTTTTCCAGAAAATAGCGCTGCCCCAGCGGGCATTTTAAGCTTAAATCATGCCGCCCCAGCGGAAAGTACTCTGTTGAAGGCTGCCCCAGTGGGGGATCCTAGTTCAAAAACACTCGCCCCGGTGGGGTACACAAAATTTAGTTTGTTAAAACTCCTACTTTTAGTCGAACACAAACATTCCTTTTCCATCCCATATTTGATACTCAGACCCTAACCACTGAAAACAACTCCCCATCCCATTTCATAACCACTTTCTTCCAAAGTTCTATTCCAAATCATATTCCTATTCAAACTTATCTATACCATGAACGAATTTCATCTTTCCACTAGGGTTTGTCTCAGTTCAAATTAGGGAAATTGCCTACAGATTCAGATTGGTCAAGTTTGCAAGTGGTTTTGGTTCAAATTAAAGCAATAAGAAGGTTCTCATCAAAGTGTTCCCTTATCTCACCTTTGACCATACTGTTTGCACTCCGCTGTAGTCAGATTCAACATTGAGTAAGGTATAATAGTTTGATCAGTTAAATTTTCAATGGGATAGTGTTTTGCAAATTTGAAGTTAATTAGTGGGACAATTTGGTTGAGATTGGTGCAATTGGAATTGTGTGGCTTGATTATTGATGTCAATTATTATAAACTTCAATTACACTTTTATTGAACTAAGTTTGGGGAAAATTTGAAGATCACATATAAATAGCCCACAAAGTGTTCGATGGACAGCTTCAAAGACTAGGTTGGCTAATAACACATTCACAAGACAGTCATCAGAAGTAACTTCTTGGCACCACTGAAAAGACACCTAGGTGAAAGTTCTTCAGCACCAACATGAGAGTTTGATAGAAGGAAATTTGTAAATGAAGTGTCCTTGGATAAATTTGACTATTTAGCAAATAAAGCCCTCACTCCTATCCTTCTATCGAATGAAGCCACATACATATAACATGCTCACATTCAAGAAGTGGTTGTCCAAGTAATTCAACAGATTCATCAAATTGGGTATATTGGGCAAGAATTTTTCCATCAACTTCATGAATGGCACGAATTTATCATTGAAGTGAATTAGTTATCTGCATATTGGAATGAATCCGAATACCGCTGCAGTCCAATTTTATTGAGCCTTAGCCGTTGCTGATTTTCCCACCACCAGACATCGATGCGGAGGAGGTTGAGCCCGGCGCTTGACCATTCAGGGAAGTTCTCAACTATTATATTATGTCTATTTAAACAATGAGGACATTGTTCACTTTGAGTTTGGGGGTGGATCATTTTACATTTCACAATTGTTTAGTTCACATGCATTGCATTGGTTAGTTATTTTTATTTTAGTTATTTTTGCATATTGTAGGCTTATTTTAAAAAAAATTATTTTACATTGAGTGTTTGCATATAGTATGTTTGCATGAATCTAAGCAATGGATTGGTTTGAATTTAGCTCGGCATATGATAAGATTGGTTTTGCATATTAACTTGAACAGTGTTGATAATTGATGATGAGTTCTAATTTTAATCATGAGGATAATCTGAGCCTATCTGGAACTTATGTAACCAGTTAGCACTTAAAGTTTAATTTTTTTAATGCACTTGGTTCAAAGGGTTTCATAATTTGTTTCTGGAGGGAAAATCTTAGTTAAAATGTAAGGAAATTAGTGAACTAGCGGTAAAGGCTGGAATGACGTAAAAGCTTAAATTTGGGGGAATATATGGGGTATATATATGAAAAAAAAATATACAAAAAATAAAGATGAAAAAAGAGAGAAAAAATATATATATGAATAAATAAATTGACTAGTTGGGTTCTGTGGCCTTTGTTACTCGAATAAGTAAGCCCTTAGGGGTGTCTCTACAGCTAGCGTCTTAAAGCCGTCTAGTTTGAGAGTCGTTGGTCGAAAGTTCGTTACATGGGTAACACTGAAAAGCCTAAGAGAACAAGACATTGCACAGTCAAGTAAAAACGCGGGATGGAGCGTAAAACGTACTCGTGATGGAATAAAGGTAGAAATAAATCCTGTATTTTCCTCTAAACTTGGTAATTGCTTAGTTTTAACTGAAATTATCATGTTTATAGAGATAATTGAATTGGAACTAAAATTTTCCTTCTAAGATGTTTGTTTTGTGATTATCTTGAACTGTGGTTGGTTAAAATGGTTAACGATCACACACACACACACAACATGGGTGATGACAGGTTTGGATTGACTAACTGATTAGAGTTATGGATTTTGACTTGATTTGATATACTGTTTGAGTATCGTAGTGATAACTTTGAGGCCTATTGCTAGACATCAGACTGATTTATTGCTGGATTCGTAGGTATATTAGGCAGTAGATCATGCATATGCATTCATGTAGTTAGGTTAGAGTGTTTATTTTTATTTCTTTTGTGTTTTTGTTTGAGGACAAGCAAAGTCTTGATTTTGGGGGTATTTGATGAGTGGGTTTTATACCTATGATTTGGACATCTTTAAGGCTTAATTCTTTGTTGACTTTAAGTATTTTTAGTGTTTTGTTACTTGTTATTGTGTTTATTTTATAGGAAACGGCTTCGGAAGGTCAAAACATGAAAAATGTAGCTTAGTAACATTTATGTAATTTCTGGAGCAGAAATCCAGCCGTGGCGGCAAATTCCTAGTGTAAAAAGCCTGCCGGGGCCGAGTCCGAAAGTAACCCCCGCCGGTGTGGCATATTCTAGTACAAAAAGCTCGTCGGGGCGGACTTTTTGGGAAGAAAAAGAGCTATTTTCAGAAGTTGAGACAAAGAAGGATTGCTTGGGATGATTGGTTTCAAGGACTTAAAGGAGGGCTAAAAACACGTGAAGAGGGATATAAAGGGAGGAGAATCACAAGGATTAAGAGAATTCAACTCCATTAGATTAGAGTAGAGTAGAATAGATTAGGAAAAACCCTAGTTTTTATTAGATTTAGGAAATTGAAGCAACTTGGAGATCATTGAAGATTCAAAGTAGGAGCTTGAGGGAGATTCAGATTTGTAGACAACATATTTATTCTTCACTCTACTTCTATCTTTGTCTTTTAATGTTTATTCAGTTGTGGATTCTTGATTTTAATTCAATGACAATGAACTAAATCTCTTGTTTAAGATTACAATGGATCTTATTGCGTAGTTTATTTTAATATGTTTCTTTATTAATTATTGTGATCTATTTTGAGGATTGTCTATTGTGATTTGGACCTAATTGTTTAATTGTCTAGCTAACAATTACCGTGATAATCTATATGAACTTGAGAAATGAATTATAGGTTTAGATCTGATCATAATAGCATGTGATTATGTTTTCTGTACGGCGTTGGAATTCATGATTTATGTCTAGGATAGAGATATACATATACATCGCATGTAATCTGATAGAGAGCTTGTACTCTAATTTCTTTTTAATTATAATTCACATAGAGATATAGTGAATTAGTTAATGAGGGAGTTCTTCTTAATTCTATCATCGGATTTAAGTTAATTTGAATATGATGCATTGAGAGATGGTCATATTTATTTTCGTGTTCTTGATTAACAATTCAGAATAGCGAGCATAATTGATAAGGAGTGTATTAATTTAAGGGAAGCAATAAGTGAAGTTTTGATCTTAAATCTCCATAATCTGATTTTTAACTAGTGGTATTTAATATTAGCTTAATTAAATAATTTAATTTCAAATTTTAAATTGTTTGTTTAAATAAAATTAGCTTGGTTAAGAGTTAGTATTTGGTAATTTTTATTAATAATTCCTCGTCAGAACGATACTTTACTTCTACTTTATTATTTATTGACTACGTATACTTGCGTGTTGTGGTTAACTAGATTTTACCTAACATATTTTATTAGTTTTGTCATTCTTTTTCACTAACAAAATTGGCTAGACATAGGGACTTTGGCTAGGCCTTATGACTCCGGATTGTAACATCTCTAAGACTAGCTTCTCCACTTCATTATTCTGCTCATAAGAACACTTATAAGGTCTTAAAGAAAATGAAGTTGAATTAGCCTTCAATGGAATACTATGGTCAAGACTCCTCTTTGGTGGCATACCGTTAGGTTCTTGAAAAATATATGTATAAGCCTCAAAGAGGGCTTACATTGTTCTCCTTGTGATACCTTTCCTTCTATAGCAAAACTAGAAGGTTTAGATTCTCCTTTAAAGTGCTGGTATGGAAAGGAATGGATAACTGTCATTAAACCATTATCTTGTTCCTGTAGTTCTTTCCATAGTCTTTCTACAGGGAGCATATTCAAAGTGGGAGTAGTAGGTGTGCCCTTGCCTTGCGGTTGAAATTCCTCTCCTCCACATTGGAACTTCAAAGTCAACAGTTCATAATCAAAAGTAATAGGGCCCAATTTCCTCAACCACTCTATCCCAATACCACATTTTCAAATCTAGAAAGTATCTAATAAATATAGTATATGCTGTATTAATAACCAATAGAAGAGTTGGTTGAATTGGTGTAGGTTCAAGGTTCTAACCAGAGGTTTTCAGTTTAATTCTAGGCAGATGTGAACGAAACATTTTAATTTTTAAATGCATTTTACACTTGTAAATAATTGCTACGTGTTGGGTCTGGGCTGGATTATTGTAATGGTTGGACTTTGGTTGCTTTGAATCAATGTAATGATTCAACGTTGGACCGTTGCAACATCCTGACTTTACAAACCAATGTGACGGATTAAAATCAACTAATGGAACAATTGTGAATAAAAGATTTCAGTTCATTCTGGGCGCGGTTGCACCCAACATCAGAATTTAAAAAAATTTACTTTATTTTTATTTATTTTAATTAAAATAAAAGATTTATTTTTAATTAGAATATGTTTTAAAATAAAAGTTTTATTTTAACTTAGAATTGGATTTCACGTTAACTAGAATAAAAGAGTTTATTCATACATGGAATATGATTCCATATTTCCTAGAATAAAGGAGTTCATTCACATATGGAATATAATTCCATATTTCCTAGAATAAATGGGTTTATTCACACATGAAATATGATTTTATGTTTCCTAAAATTAAAGATGTTTAATTTTGATAAAGAATAGGATTCAACACATTTTATTTTTCAAGCAATTTTAAGTTAAAATAAAGGAGTTTATTTTGTACTTGAAATTGGATTCTATGTTAATTAAAATAAAGGAGTTTATTTTGATTTGGAATTTGATTAAAAATAAAAGAGTTTATTTTTATTCAATATTGGATAAAATAAAATAAAAAAATTTATTCTGATTTAAATTTTGATTAAAATAAAGGAGTTTATTTTGTTTCAAAAATAGATTTCTAGTAAACTTTTAATTGCCCATACTTAGGGTGATCTTTGTAGTATCTTGTAGGGACTTTAACCTTATACATGATATCATGTAGGGACTCCCGCACTTAGGGTGATCACCTTCGTCATCGTACCATGTATTGTGCACAAACATCTAAACGCCTCCGCGTAATCCCCTATAAAAGGGTTGTTCATCTCAGCATTTCAACATCTGAATTCGCACCAAAACAATTTGGTTTAGCAAAACTTTTCAAGAAACGCTTGAATTTCATGAACATCTTTCAATAATCGTCTAGCTGAATCAAATAGCATAGACTTCTATAAGAATTCAGACATCAATCGAAATATACATATATACATATATATATATATATATATATATATATATATATATATATTCTCATATCTCAATGAAATCTCAAAAATTCTTTTATGGCGTTATGATTATGACGTTGTCATACTACATCTCACCATAGTGGGTTGACGATCATATGATCACATCCAACACCAGGTTCCATTGCATTTATGACTCCATCGTTTATCATATCACCCGATACATATAATTAAAATATATTTTCAAAATTCAAAAATCAATTTTTTTTCTAGCCGAAACAAACAGCATAGATACGCGAATAATAGCACTGTTTTAAAAATTCTTTGGTTCACTAGTGTGATCCAACATTTTTCAAAAATCAAAAGTACAACCATCGGCACGAAGTTAATAAATCTCAAAAGTCTAGCATAGGTAGTAGATTTAGAATATCCAGGTATCCATCAACTTCAATCTTTACTTCATTACTTCATTACTTAACCATTCTATCAATCTTCAACTTCATCAATATTCTCTATACTATAACCGTTTTTTACCCAAAATAGTTCATCAAACTTACTACTCTTTGGAAATCCAGGAACTTGCCACGATAATATGAGTTTAAGAACATGTCATAGTCAGACCATAAGTGTCCATTCGCTGAGGGGTTCAAAATATACCATATTATTATGAGTCACGAACTTACCATATGTATTAGTTTTAAGAACCGCACGTAATCCTAATAATATCTTACTAATCTTAATAGTTTCTAACTATCAAATATACACATGAGAAAAGAATCACCTTTTCACCACACATACATTGATAGCGCGACACCGACATTCCAATGATTATCAATGTGATAAACCAAGTACATGAAAAAAATCTCTGCCCATACAAAGGTTTGTATAACTTAGTCACCATATGAGTCCTCAATTGAAATCCCACCTAACATTACCTTACTCTTAATAACTTACCCTTAACTTGCTCAATACGAATTCCTCGTATCACATTATTTATAACTCCTTGTAAGTTTATCTCATACTATATCATAGTACATTACCTTCATAACATCAAGCTATAATTATTCAAACATTACAAACCATCTTTCTTTTATAACTTAAACAGATCAAATCGTGATCTTATTCTATAATCATCTCCCTTAAAATTCTTTTCTTAACTCGTGATCGTTTTGTTTTACGATCCTCTTTCTTTTCCTTTTTCATCATTTACGACATTATTCGTTATCTTGGCTATTGCCATTTCTTATCTTTATATCTCTTCAATCTTCTTTGAATTTTCTTGTTTATATAACAATTCTTACTTTAAGAATTTCTAACTTCATTTACATTGCTCAACATTTCATTTGAGTTCCACATTTTCATCATACATATCCATTTTCTATACTTGGTACACATCGAGTCTCTAATAGTTTCAATATGGTACACTAAGTGGTTTCCCACAAACAACCAACAAACTAGATTCTGAGTTGCTAGTTCGTATATACCTCTGCTCTATGAATGAATTGTTTAGCCTAGATACCATACATCAACTATTAAAGAGTACAATTGTACCATACTTAGATATAACTTTTTATTCTTAACTTCTTTATCATTCTCTTCTTATAGACATTGTCTATTTATTATCACCTTACATCCTTATTATTGGAGTTGGGTAAGCCCACATTCATATTCCTTATAACTCTGCGAGATTCTTCTTTGAATCCTCTCACGCATGTTTTAATCCCTTCTTTATAAATTTCTTAAATTACTTCTTATTGTTCAAACTCTATTTGAGCTTATTCCATTATTTTCACCTCTCTTCTCTAAGGTTATAACCTAAGGTAATCTTACCTAAGGTTTCTAACCTATCAGCTTTGATACCAACTGTAACGATTCCAAAATTTATAAAATTTAATTCTCGACTTCGATCATTAACAATACATCCAACCTCTAATTTTACATCATTAAACGATAATACAACCATTGAAATTTACGAAATAATTAAAATTTTGTATTACAATTAAAATTTTCTATTAAAAACTATTCTCGTTCCCAGAACTTTCAACCTTTACATCTAAATATCTCAGAATTATTTTAATACTACAAGAAGTTTACATCGCAAAATGATATTACAATTCAATATTAATACATTATTCAGAACCTTAAACATGGTTCAAATAATAATAACTCAGCCAAAGTATATAAATCTTCAAGTATCACATCTGATTCATATCTTTCAAGTAGCACATAGCTTTACCTTAAATCTTTAACCTACAAAAGTGGTTATTTGCAAGGTTGAGCTCGACAGCCCAGCAAAATCTAATAGTTTTTATGCATCACATAGCATATAATAACTTGCTCGATATACATCTCATAAACATTGGACTAACATAACATACATGCTACAGTTCATATAACAAGTATAAAGATTGAGTTCCTTACTCAATCAACATGCTTTACTCAATCAGCGTAGTCATAAATTGACTTTAACATTCCATACTTTCAATATATATATAACACATCATGCTTTTTGTAATAAAGATTTAAAACAGTTAATCATCAAGTTCACATAGCAAATAGGAACTGAAAGACTTGCCTTGATCGTTGTTTACATATAACAGTTTAACAGCTTACAGTTATCTGCACTTCACGTGGCCTACACAATTATATAATCATACACATCAACTATTAGTCACATAGCAACGCATAGTAGTTGTAATGTAAACTTTACTCTACATCCCATAACCCTTCTTATTAATCAATACACAATATCTAATTTGATTGTATTAACTTTTGACTTTTATCTCACTATATTTCATATTCGAAGTTCATTAAAGTGTTTAAGTCTTGCTAGGAATCATTATTGGTTTTATATTAAACTCATTTCATATCTTATAATATTCATTTCATTTAACATAAAACACTTTTTACGTTCATTAACACTTATCACGGCGTTTCGACGTTTATTCGTCACACACCCAATTTGTCTCTCTTGTGTATGCTTACTATGCTTATATAACTTATCTAATACATTATTTATTAATGTTAAGCATCATTATGTTTACTAAAATTCATGTTTTATAACTTAGAATAACATCTTTTATCGTCAGAAGCACTACACATGCATACGTGCATGCTCGACGCCCTCCGATTGCCCCCGAAAACACAATAGTCTTAAATATGACCATTTTGACCCCTGTTAACGACCTCAAATTGAAAAACGTAAAGAACAAAAGTTGTAGGTCTACTCGTTCTTGTTTCGGATAATCTTGAATTACCTCAATCAGAGTTTGTATGTAAAAGTCACCACGTCCTGTGAAGCAACAACATCCCTCACTGACATATTAAATGTTCTCGCGGTTGGTCGATTCTGAGCTCCAACTGCAACTACTATTGACTGATTATTGTTATTCTCCAGTATTCTATTACCCTTTCCTCCATGGTTCTTGGGTTTGGGACAGTTCCTTGCCAAATGTTTCGACGAACCATAATTGAAACATTTATTTTTATTAGGGAGAGGACACTGTGGAGAAAGGTGTCCCATTTGTCCATAATTGTAACATTTATTTATACTTTTAAAACATATCCCTTTATGTTTTCCTCCACAGGTAGGACAAGGTTTAATATTACTAAAATTATTGTTATTATTACTTACTTTCTTCCCCGGGTTATTAGAAAAATTAGAATCCCATTTTTGCTTATTATTAAACCCACCTGAACTGGGTTCGGTCTTAGGTTTCCCCTTCTTATTTTGACTCTTCTTTTCTTGATGAAATTTAATGAGATTCTCGTTTTCACTCTCAGCTATGGAAGCTTTCTCGAGTATTTCGGATAAGTCTTTAGTTGGAAAATGGATAACTTACTTCGTATCTGAGGTGTCAAGATGTATCTGAGGTTTCAAACCATCTTGACACCTCTGAGTCTTTCTAAGTTCCGTATTGACTTGGTGAGGATCAAACCTGGATAGTTCATTAAACTTGGCCGTATATTGAGATATAGTCAGGTCTCCTTGTTTTAATTCTAGGAATCGTACTTCCATACGATCTTTCAAAGATTGGGAAAAATAGTTTTCAAAGAACAATTATTTGAATCTATCCCAAGGTATAACTTCAGTTTCTACCCGACCCTTAGTTGATTCCCACCAGTAATTAGCCTCACCTTTCAAGAAAAAGGTTGCAAAAGTTTTCTTTTGATTATTATTGACATTGGTTACTAAGAAATTTTTTTGTATTTCAGTAATCCAGATTTGTGCATCGACAGGTTCAGATGTACCTTTGAACTCGGGTAGACCAACTAATTTAAAATCTTTAAAGGAAGTGTTTTGGGTTATGGGTCTATTCATAACACCTAACAAAAGTTCTACTAAATTTTGGGTAGGATTATCATCATTATCTATCTCTTGTTGTGGTTGTGAGACCTCGAATTTTATGAAATAAAAGTATTCAATTTTTCTATTTTGGTGAATAGTTAAATTGATAAAAGTTTAAAGTTAAGGGTGACATTTGAAAATTTTTCAAAGTAAGCAAGTTGTCATAAAATAATCAGTGGTAAAATACGCGTGGTTGCATAATAGCACACGGTATTGATTATTAATGTTTACGTGAGAAGTCACTCAGTTTGATTCAATTATTGTCGATATTTTATTGGAAAGTCCCCTCTTTCTTAGGAACGACCTGGTCAATTAATAGTGTGAATTATAATAATGATGATGAAGTTTTGTTTTATTAGTATTATTAATGTAATAAAACAGAAAAACTTTTTATATATAAAAAGCAGTAATACTTTTATAAAGTTATTCGTTTTAAATGTAATACTTTTATAGTTATTTGTTTATGCATATTATTCATTTATTTTTATTCTATTATATTTAGTTTTATTGCATGTTTTCACGTGTATATAAGCTTATTAATGTGTTTAATGATTTCGGAGAAGAATTGGGAGTGAAATGAGGAAAAAAGGAAAATTGCAGGGTTTTTAGAATTAAAGTTGGATGCATGGTATTGGCTTGGGACTTGGATTTTATTGTAGAGCTCTTCCTTAGCTTTTCGGAACATCTTGAATCGTCCCAATCGGAGTTCATATGAAAAAGTTATGATCTTTTTACCAGACGGAAGTTGAACCTCGAAGTTTGGAAGTTGGAATTTGCACAGCAGTCACTTGAATCCCGATTTCGACCTTGATAGAGCCCGATTCTGTCAAATCTCAAAGAATGAAAGTTGTAGATCTCGTCGATATCTTCGTTTTGATAGGTATCAGGCCCCGTAACTCCTCCAGGATCAAAAGTTATGATTGTTTTACCAAAGGACGTCGTTGAAGAGTGAAATGGAAATTTGCCCCAAATGAATTTGAGCGGGAAAATTGGGAAATCTTGGATTTTTGGAAGTTTCTAAATGCAGATTTTGGCAGACTTCTACATGGAATTGGATTGATATTTCTATTAGCTTTAAGATTTCCTTTAGACTAAGATTTATTTCGAAATTAGATTCTATTTCTTTATGGAAACTTGTTATGATTTGTAATTCCTTTTAAGATTTGGATTTCTACTTTCTATAGGATTTAGGACTTTGTCTAGCACTATAAATAGATGATGCTAGTCAGGGTTTTATTCATTCAATCATCTACTACATTCTCTCATCTACAACATTGGAGGATTGAAGACATGAACTAAGTTATTTTTATTCAGTTCTAAGGGATGTTGAACCTTATTTATAATTAATGGTTAATTGAGTATTCATTATTTATTCCTTCTCACATGAAATTCATTCTTGATAATCTGATTTAATTTCGAATGCTATTTGGCTTAAGCGATTTGATTTCGCAGATTGAGTTGGTTAACAAATATCATATGCTAGATCGAGGAATAATATTACATGTAATTGATATTGTTTCTAATCACAAGTAGTAATTAGTAATATCTGATTGTGGACAAGCTTTTAAGTATTGCTATGATTATCAGAAGATAAGTTAAACAATCCGAGATTATGTGTTTGTTGCTTGGAATAGTCTAATTCCTAGTTCTTAATCTTCGCTATTATATTAAATCTAGAGAGCTTATTCTAGGTTATATAATTGTTAGAATCTTGTGAAGAGCTTGTTTCATTGAGTGTGACAATCTAAGGGAGTTTGGTGCATAGAGCTTGTTGTTACCTAGGGCTATTAGTTTCATTGAAGGGTAAATAATGTTACACTTGATTAATCTATTATTATTGTAAAAAGGTGAAACTTGAATCAAGAACTGAAGCTTTTTATTCATTGTTTATTCTTATTAGTTTATTCTTGTTAATTTAATTAATTAATTCAAAATCCCTTTTCATTAGAAATCATAGGATAAATATAAAACAAATCACTCTCTGTGGGATCGATCCTGCTTACTATTGTGCTAATTGTTTAAATTTGTAAAGTGAAAGTGAGGTTAATTTAGGAGTGTAAACGCATGCTACCCCAAATTTTGGCAAGTGCGGCTTGAGGGAGTGTTATTTGTTTTGTTTATTCTTTTTTTTGTTTTGTTTATTTTTATTATTTTTTTTTGTTTTTTTTTTTTATGACTTAATCCTCTAACTTTATTGACTTAAATTTTGATCAAGAGATAGAAAAACTGCGAGATATAGAAGAAACTCTTGTTCCATCACTTAAAGAGAAAAAGATGGTGGTGCCAAACAAAAATAGGACTTTAAAAGAATTGGATACTCTCGATCTTGATCAATCATCATTTTGTATTGAGTATCCTAGTTTAGATGTTGCTTTTGAACTTAACTCTAGACTAATTCATCTTTTGCCTACTTTTTCGTGGTCTTACAGGTGAAAATCCATATAAGCATCTAAAGGAGTTCCATGTGGTGTGTTCCACGATGAAAGCACAAGGAGTGGCGGAGAGAGCGAGATCAAGCTTAAACTTTTTCCATTCCCATTAGCAGATTTGGCTAAAGACTGGTTATACTATCTACCTTCTGGATCAATACGATCATGGACTGATATGCAAAGGTTATTCTTGGAGAGGTATTTTCCTGCATCAAGAGTTACCGATATAAGAAAGGAGATATGTGGAATCAGGCAGTTCAATGGAGAGAATCTCTATGAGTATTGGGAAAGGTTCAAGAAGTTGTGTTCAAATTTGTCCACCTCATGGAATTGATGAACATTACTTGATCCAGTACTTCTATGAAGGGTTGCTACCAATGGAAAGAAGCATGATTGATGCAGCAAGTGGAGGAGCACTGGTAGACAAGACTCCAGAAGCGGCAAGGAACTTAATTGCAAACATGGCAGCTAACTCACAGCAGTATGGAACTAAGATGGATCACACACTACAAAGGGTAAATAGGGTAAGCACGAGAGACTTAGAGCAGCAGATTTCTGATTTAACTACTTTGGTTCGACAAATGGCTGCAAGGAATACACAAGTTATTCAGCAAGCTCAACCTCAGTACCACACAAAAAACCAAGAAGTACCTGTCAATTCTGGGACATTTATGGAGGATATGTTCAAGGCATTCATGAACCAAACACAACAGTTCATGTGTCAGACACAACAATTCCAGCAGGAGACAAGAACTTCTGTTCAAGATCCGAGGGACCAAGTTGGTCAACTTGCAACCACAGTAGGAAGATCACTTTCTCAAACTATTGAAAATGTAAGTTCCATAACATTGAGATGTGGTGCAGAGGATCAACAGCAAGAAAAGTCAATACAAAGTAAGTCCGACAATAGTGAAATAGGCAGCAGTGATGTACTCATGCACAAATTTCCACCTCTTTCTACTTATGAACCGAAACTACCTTTTCCCCAAGTTCTAACAAGGAATTGGAAAGTTGGAAAGAATTCAACGTGGTATAGAGAGTCTAATGAAAAATTCCTAGAAGAAATGGCGAATAGGGAACAAGAACTTAAAGATGATGAGGAGTTCACTAGTGGAAACCATTTGGAAGTGCTCGAGACTACTACTAAATTTGAAGAAGAAATCAAGTATTCAAAGTCTGAAAAGGATAAACAAGAGGTAGAGATGGAAGAATTAATAATTCCTGCAGATTTCTATAAGGAGGACATAGATTATTATACTTTCCTTGTACCAAAGAACAACACGTAATGATAAAACATGGGACCCTTACACATGGAATTGGATGACGCACATGTCCGATTTCTAAGCATATATGAAGTTAAGAGGTATCTTGGTAATGTTAATTCTATTTTTGCTATTGATGTTGTTGAGTCTCTATAGTGCGAGAATCTCTTGAGAAAATATCTGAGAAGGATTTGAGAGATTTGGAATGGAGCAAAATTAGGGATCTAAAGGATGCTCCTAATGAAGAATTGAAATTGTTACCAGTCCACTTGAAGTACACAAGTCCAATTACATAGGATGAGAAGGATGATGTCAAGCCAATGACAATAAACAAGGGCAGCTGCTTGGGAGGCAACCCAAAATCTCAGATTTGATTTTTCTATCCCTTTACTTTTTAGTTTTTTTTTTATTGCATGTTAGCTAGTAGTATTTTCTTCTTTGCATGATTTTCTTACATTGGGGACAATGTAAGGTTTGAGTGTCGGGGGAAGATTTAGGTTTTATTTTATTTAAGAATATTGATCCGATTTTGATGGGGAAATTAAAAAAAATTAATGCTTTTGAAATTTTTTGAAAATTTTGATTTCATGATTCTATCTGGCTATGTGTTAAAAAGATTAAAGTCAAAGATTAAAAATTATTGCTAAATTTCAAAATCTATTTAATGCTTAGTTGGTTAATGAATGATGAAGACTAAGCCATGATCCAGAGTAATTGATTTAAATTAAATTTGTGATACATGAGTACTTGAATATGAGAAACATGTTTATTTGGCTAAGTTATTTGCAGAGTTGTCTACGTGCACTGATTTCATGACTTAGAACTGTTTAACTTACTTATGTTGTTGCAGAACCATGTGAAATAATGATGAATGAAAAAAAAAAAAAAAAAAAAAAAAAGAAAATCTGCTTCAATGTCCATTGTGCGAAATAACTGGGTATCTAAGCCTCGGGAAGCATCGGTATTCACGCTAAAAAGTGCGATGGATAAAAGTAGCTTGACTAGTTAACTTTTGTGGCCTTTGTTACTTGAATAAGTAAGCCTTAGGGGTGTCTCTACACCTAGCGCCCTAAGATCATCTGGTTTGGGAGTCGTTGGTGGAAAGTTCGCTAATGGGTAACTCTAAAAAGCCTAAGAAAAGGAGACATTGCACATGTCAAGAAAAGAAAAAAAAATATACGAAAAAAAAGAAGCATGAAAATACATTCATCTGTGCTAAAAAGAAGGTTCTATGAAAAAACTTAAAAAGCAAGAAAAATTTGTTCTTGGTTGTGAGTCAGTGTGCACGGTTTTTGCTCCATGGTAACTAAGTTAAGTAAGTATGATGATTTTGGGAAAGTTACTTATGTGGTTATAGTTTGATTTAATGAAATTCATTGGTGAAATGGTAAGGTTGGTAATTGTGAGTTGATTGATAAGGCGTTGATTAGATTTTTTGCAAATTTAGTGTTCATAATCATGATTTGTACCTTGAAATCTTTTGACATGATGGTTGAATAGAATTTTTTGGAAATCAAACTTTTGGTTTATACGAGGACGTGTAAAAGGCTAAGTGTGGGGAATTTGATGAGTGCATATTATTCATTTATTTTGATTCCATTATATTTAGTTTTTATTGCATGTTTCATGTGTATATGAGCTTATTAAGGTGTTTAATGATTTCGGAAGAATTGGAGCTGAAATGAGGAAAAAAGGAAAATTGCAGGGTTTTTAGCATTAAGTTGGATGCATGGTCTTGGCTTGGGACTTGGATTTTATTGTAGAGCTCTTCCTTAGCTTTTCGGAACATCTTGAATCGTCCCAATCGGAGTTCATATGAAAAAGTTATGATCTTTTTACTAAACGGACGTTGAACCTCGAAGTTTGGAAGTTGGAATTTGCACAGCAGTCACTTGAATCCCGATTTCAACCTTGATGGAGCCCGATTATGTCAAATCTCAAAGAATGAAAGTTGTAGATCTCGTTGATATCTTCATTTTGATAGGTAGAAGGCCCCATAACTCCTGCAGGATCAAACGTTATGATTATTTTACCGAAGGATGTCGCTGTAGGAAATGGAAATTTGCCCCAGCGAATTTGACCGGGAAAATTGGGAAATCTTGGATTTTTGGAAGTTTCTAAATGCAGATTTTGGCAGACTTCTACATGGAATTGGATTGATATTTCTATTAGCTTTAGGATTTTCTTTAGACTAAGATTTATTTCCAAATTAGATTCTATTTCTTTATGGAAACTAGTTATGATTTGTAATTCCTTTTAAGATTTGGATTTCTACTTCCTATAGGATTTAGGAATTTGTCTAGCACTATAAATAGAGGATGCTAGTCAGGGTTTTATTCATTCAATCATCTACTACATTCTCTCATCTACAACATTGGAGGATTGAAGACATGAGCTAAGTTATTTTTATTCAGTTCTAAGGGATGTTGAACCTTATTTATAATTAATGGTTAATTGAGTATTCATTATTTATTCCTTCTCACATGAAATTCATTCTTGATAATCTGATTTAATTTCTGAATGCTATTTGGCTTAACTGATTTGATTTCTGCAGGATTGAGTTGGTTAACAAATATCATATGCTAGATCAAGGAATAATATTACATGTAATTGATATTGTTTCTAATCATAAGTAGTAATTAGTAATATCTGATTGTGGACAAGCTTTTGAGTATTGCTATGATTATCGAAGACAAGTTAAACAATCCGAGCTTATGTGTTTGTTGCTTGGAATAGTCTAATTCCCTAGTTCTTAATGGTGCCTATTATATTAAATCTAGAGAGCTTATTCTAGGTTATATAATTGTTAGAATCTTGTGAAGAGCTTGTTTCATTGAGTGACAATCTAAGGGGAGTTTCGGGTAGCAGAGCTTGTTGTTACCTAGGGCTATTAGTTTCATTGAAGGGTAAATAATGTTACACTTGATTAATCTATTATTGTAAAAAGGTGAAACTGAACTGAAGAACTGAAGCTTTTTATTCATTGTTTATTCTTATTAGTTTATTCTTGTTAATTTAATTAATTAATTCAAAATCCCCTTTTCATTAGAAATCATAGGATAAATATAAAACAAATCACTCTCTGTGGGATCGATCCTTACTTACTATTGTGCTAATTGTTTAAATTTGTAAAGTGAAAGTGAGGTTAATTTAGGAGTGTAAACGACAGCTCCCAAATTTTGGCGGCGTTGCCGGGGAGTGTTATTTGTTTTGTTTATTCTTTTTGTTTTGTTTTTTTTTTTTTTATTATTTTCTTTTTTTTGTTTTTGTTTTATGACTCAATTCTCTAACTTTATTAACTTAAATTTTGATCAAGAGATAGAGAAAACTGCAGATATAGAAGAAACTCTTGTTCCATCACTTGAAGAGAAAAAGATGGTGGTGCCAAACAAAAATAGGACTTTAAAAGAACTGGATACTCTCGATCTTGATCAATCATCATTTTTGTATTGAGTATCCTACTTTAGATGTTGCTTTTGAACTTAACTCTAGACTAATTCATCTTTTGCCTACTTTTCGTGGTCTTACAGGTGAAAATCCATATAAGCATCTAAAGGAGTTCCATGTGGTGTGTTCCACGATGAAAGCACAAGGAGTGGCAGAGGAGCAGATCAAGCTTAGACTTTTTCCATTCTCATTAGCAGATTTGGCTAAAGACTGGTTATACTATCTACCTTCTGGATCAATACGATCATGGACTGATATGCAAAGGTTATTCTTGGAGAGGTATTTTCCTGCATCAAGAGTTACCGATATAAGAAAGGAGATATGTGGAATCAGGCAGTTCAATGGAGAGAATCTCTATGAGTATTGGGAAAGGTTCAAGAAGTTGTGTTCCAGCTGTCCACCTCATGGAATTGATGAACATTACTTGATCCAGTACTTCTATGAGGGGTTGCTACCAATGGAAAGAAGCATGATTGATGCAGCAAGTGGAGGAGCACTGGTAGACAAGACTCCAGAAGCGGCAAGGAACTTAATTGCAAACATGGCAGCTAACTCACAGCAGTATGGAACTAAGATGGATCACACACTACAAAGGGTAAATGGGGTAAGCACGAGAGACTTAGAGCAACAGATTTCTGATTTAACTGCTTTGGTTCGACAAATGGCTGCAAGGAATACACAAGTTATTCAGCAAGCTCAACCTCAGTACCACACAAAAAACCAAGAAGTACCTATCAATTCTGGGACATTTATGGAGGATATGTTCAAGGCATTCATGAACCAAACACAACACAGTTCATGTGTCGACACAACAATTCCAAAGAGGAGACAAGAACTTACATTCAAGATCCGAGGGACCAAGTTGGTTAACTTGCAACCACGAGTGGGAAGATCACTTTCTCAAACTATTGAAAATGTAAGTTCCATAACATTGAGATGTGGTGCGAGGAGGATCAAAGAAGAAAAGTCAATACAAAGTAAGTCCGATAATAGTGAAATAGGCGTGATGATGTACTCAAGCACAAATTTCCACCTCTTTTTCTTCTTATGAACCGAAACTACCTTTTCCCCAAGTTCTAACAAGGAATTGGAAAGTTGGAAAAGAATTCAACGTGGTATAGAGAGTCTAATGAAAATTCCTAGAAGAAATGGCGAATAGGGAACAAGAACTTAAAGATGATGAGGTGTTCACTAGTGGAAACCATTTGGAAGTGCTCGAGACTACTGCTAAATTTGAAGAAGAAATCAGGTATTCAAAGTCTGAAAAGGATGAACAAGAGGTAGAGATGGAAGAATTAATAATTCCTGCAGATTTCTATAAGGATGACATAGATGATTATACTTTCCTTGTACCAGCAACAACACAGAATGATAAACACCATGGGTCCTTACACATGGAATTGGACGACGCACATGTCCAGTTCGGCATATATGAAGTTAAGAGGTATCTTGGTAATGTT
Organism: Panax quinquefolius; assembly: GCA_020205615.1. NCBI lineage: Eukaryota > Viridiplantae > Streptophyta > Magnoliopsida > Apiales > Araliaceae > Panax > Panax quinquefolius. The sequence continues at coordinate 1,463,922 of JAINUW010000521.1, forward strand.
AACTCTATTTTTGCTATTGATGTTGTTGAGTCTATAGTGCAGGAAACTCTTGAGAAAATATCTGAGAAGGATTTGAGGGTGGAATGGAGCAAAATTAGGGATCTTAAGGATGCTCTAATGAAGAATTGAAATTGTTACCGATCCACTTGAAGTACACAAGTCCAATTACATAGGATGAGAAGGATGATGTCAAGCCAATGACAATAAACAAGGGCAAATTGCTTGGGAGGCAACCCAAAATCTCGATTTGATTTTTCTATCCCTTTACTTTTTTTTTTTTTTATTGCATGTTAGCTAGTAGTATTTTCTTCTTGCAGATGATTTTCTTACATTGGGGACAATGTAAGGTTTGAGTGTGGGGGAAGATTTAGGGTTTTATTTTATTTAGGAATATTGATCCGATTTTGATGGGAAATTAAAAAAATTAATGCTTTTGAAAATTTTTGAAAATTTTGATTTCATGATTCTATTTGGCTATGTGTTAAAAGATTAAAGTCAAAGATTGAAAATTGATGCTAAATTTCAAAATCTATTTAATGCTTAATTGGTTAATGAATGATGAAGACTAAGCCATGATCCAGAGTAATTGATTTAAATTAAATTTGTGATACATGAGTACTTGAATATGAGAAACATGTTTATTTGGCTAAGTTATTTGTGGAGTTGTCTATGTGCTTCGATTTCATGACTTAGAACCTGCATTTAACTTGCTTATGTTGTTGAGAACCATGCAAAAAAAAAATGATGAATGATGAATGAAAAAGAAAAAAAAAAAGAAAAAAAAGAAAATCTGCTTCAATGTCCATTGTGCGAAATAACTGGGTATCTAAGCCTTGGGAAGCATCGGTATTCACTCTAAAAAGTGCGATGGATAAAAGTAGCTTGACTAGTTAACTTTTGTGGCCTTTGTTACTTGAATAAGTAAGCCTTAGGGGTGTCTCTACACCTAGCGCCCTAAGATCATCTGGTTTGGGAGTCGTTGGTGGAAAGTTCGCTAATGTGTAACTCTAAAAAGCCTAAGAAAAGGAGACATTGCACATGTCAAGAAAAGAAAAAAAAAAATATACGAAAAAAAAAGCATGAAAATACATTCATATGTGCTAAAAAGAAGGTTCTATGAAAAAAACTTAAAAAGCAAGAAAAATTTGTTCTTGGTTGTGAGTCGATTGTGTACCACGTTTTTTGCTCCATGGTAACTAAGTTAAGTAAGTATGATGATTTTGGAAAAGTTACTTATGTGGTTATAGTTTGATTTAAATGAAATTCATTGGTGAAATGGTAAGGTTGGTAATTGTGAGTTGATTGATAAGGCGTTGATTAGATTTTTGCAAATTTAGTGTTGATAATCATGATTTGTACCTTGAAATCTTTTGACATGATGGTTGAATAGAATTTTTCTGGAAATTAAACTTTTGGTTTACACGAGGACGTGTAAAAGGCTAAGTGTTGGGGAATTTGATGAGTGCATATTATTCATTTATTTTGATTCCATTATATTTAGTTTTATTGCATGTTTCACGTGTATATAAGCTTATTAAGGTGTTTAATGATTTTAGGAAGAATTGGAGCTGAAATGAGGAAAAAGAGAAAATTGCAAGGTTTTTAGCATTATGTTGGATGCGTGGTCTTGGCTTGGGACTTGGATTTTATTGTAGAGCTCTTCTTTAGCTTTCCGGAACATTTTGAACCTTCCCAATCGGAGTTCATATGAAAAAGCTATGATCTTTTTACTAAACGGACGTTGAACCTCAAAGTTTGGAAGTTGGAATTTACACATCAGTCACTTGGAGCCTGATTTCGACCTTGATGCAGCCAGAATATGTCAATTCTCAAAGCATGAAAGTTGTAGATCTCGTCGATATCTTCGTTTTGATAGGTAGCAGGCCCCGTAACTCCTCCATGATCAAAAGTTATGATTTATTTTACCAAAGGGTCGTCAAGAAGAGGAAATGGAAATTTGCCCCACTGAATTTGAGCGAGAAAATTGGAAAATCTTGGATTTTTGGAAAGTTTCTAAATGCAGATTTTGGCAGACTTCTACATGGAATTGGATTGATATTTCTATTAGCTTTAGGATTTTCTTTAGACTAAGATTTATTTCCAAATTAGATTCTATTTCTTTATGGAAACTAGTTATGATTTGTAATTCCTTTTAAGATTTGGATTTCTACTTCCTATAGGATTTAGGACTTTGTCTAGCACTATAAATAGAGGATGCTAGTCAGGGTTTTATTCATTCAATCATCTACTACATTCTCTCATCTACAACATTGGAGGATTGAAGACATGAGCTAAGTTATTTTTATTCAGTTCTAAGGGATGTTGAACCTTATTTATAATTAATGGTTAATTGAGTATTCATTATTTATTCTTTCTCACATGAAATTCATTCTTGATAATCGATTTAATTTCGAATGCTATTTGGCTTAAGCGATTTGATTTCTGCAGGATAGAGTTGGTTAACAAATATCATATGCTAGATCAAGGAATAATATTACATGTAATTGATATTGTTTCTAATCATAAGTAGTAATTAGTAATATCTGATTATGGACAAGCTTTTAAGTATTGCTATGATTATCAGAAGACAAGTTAAACAATCCGAGCTTATGTGTTTGTTGCTTGGAATAGTCTAATTCCCTAGTTCTTAATCTTCTTTATTATATTAAATCTAGAGAGCTTATTCTAGGTTATATAATTGTTAGAATCTTGTGAAGAGCTTGTTTCATTGAGTGACAATCTAAGGGGAGTTTCGTGTAGTAGAGCTTGTTGTTACCTAGGGCTATTAGTTTCATTGAAGGGTAAATAATGTTACACTTGATTAATCTATTATTGTAAAAAGGTGATCTTGAATCAAGAACTGAAGCTTTTTATTCATTGTTTATTCTTATTAGTTTATTCTTGTTAATTTAATTAATTAATTCAAAATCCCTTTTCATTAGAAATCATAGGATAAATATAAAATAAATTGTTTAAATTCTGTAAAGTGTGGGATCGATCCTTGCTTACTAGTGTTTGCATGTAAAATCTAATTGTTTAAATTTGTATAAAGTGAAAGTGAGGTTAATTTAGGAGTGTAAATGATCCTTTGTATTCATTCCTTATTAAATTGTGGAAATGATCTGTTTACATGGATTATGATGAAAGTCATAATAAAAGCATTGGACTGATGAAAATCATGGGTATATGTAGTATTAGTAAGTGTTATGATAAGTTATGTTGGTTATTATGTGAAAACATAAAAGTTTCTTAGAAATCACAAAGGGTTGAAAATCAGATTTTGGTGAAAATGGAACATGAAATTCAATTGACCATATCTCCTATTATATTTTGAATTTTTGAGTGTGATCAAGTTCAAGAGTTAGATCTATGAGTTTTCTAACTTATCCAAGTGGAATCATTAGAAAAGGTGTTGTAGATTTTTGTGTGGACTGATTTTAGCAAAGGAGTCAAAAGCTGCAAATTAGGAAAAAGCTACTGCCCAAAAATTTAAAAGGGCATTTTCGGCCACTTAATTTGTGGGAAAAAATTCCGGCCTTTTGGGACATGGAAATATATGGTATAAAGTACCTCCTGTCCAAAAATGAGCTCATTCCGACTTAAAATGAGCAAGTTACGACGATTTTAATATTTAGGTTATTCCGACGAAAAATGCTATAATCGGAGTTCTATAACTCCGATGACCATGAAATTTAAACTGGAAGATCATGTTAACATGTGTAAGATCCTGTCAAGATTTGGAAATTTCTAGAGTTAAACTTGAGGTAGCTAATTTCTTAAGGAATTAATTAGAAATTGATTTATGAAAAATAGTAAATGAATTTTAAAAATTTCGAGAAAATTATATGTTTAATATGGGACTATATTCTGCAAAATCCCAGAAAAAAATATTTTTGAGACTGATTTAGTATTTTTCATGAAAATGCACAAATTATGAGTATATGAGTTAAATATGTTATGCGAAGTTGAAAATTGGTAAATAGGATTTTATGGCTTGAGAATCCTATATAGGGTATATCTGATTTTGATAAAGGGATTTGATCATTGGTGATGAAATTTTATGAGTATGGCATTTTTGAATGATTAAATGCATTATTTGGTAAAGTGTAAACAATTAAAATGAATTGTTTATAAGTTTAAGAAATAATTAAAATATTATTATAATATTAGTGATATTAGATTATGAGATTATTAAGTGATTGATAACATTGGAATATTCTTGAACCCTGGATAATTTATATTATAAATGTTTAATAGTTATCCTTTATCTCATTTGATTGATTCTTTATATCGTTGTCATGATCCTCATGCTTATATTGTGTTGAAAGTCATACATGACTTACGATGCATAGATGGACTTGGTATGATTATGACCGAGGATTATTCGGAATAATCATAGTAGTAATGTTACAAACGATGTGGTAAAAGTCATCTTTGGCCCGTAGTGCATAGATGGACTTGGTATGATTATGACCAGGGATTATTCGGTATAATCATGACCGTAATTGAAAACACGAATATCCTTGGCCCGTAGTGCATGGATAATTCGTGGTCGTGATACTATTAAGTCGAGTCGCGACATTATTGGTTTCTGAGTTGTATATCTTTGGCTGTAGTGCAAAAGATGGATTATTGGTTATTAGGTTTTCTGATGTAGTATATCTTTGGCCTGTAGTGCAAAGATGAACTGTTGGTTATTGGTTATACAGTTGTATATCTTTGGCCATAGTGCAAAGATGAATTTATTAGTATGATTATGAGCAGGAATTGTGATTTGGTATAACCATGATTTTTGATGTTTCAGGTGAATATAGGTGATGAAAATTATCTTCATCCTGGGTGCGAAAAGGAATTCAGAATCACAATTATGATTATGAGTTATTCATATGATTGTGGAAAGGAATTGTTGATTGATGTTACAGGGATAAAACATTATTAGTGGACTTTTAACATGGAGAAGATAATAGACCTGATGGCTTATTTGACTCTTTTAATGGATTGCTCGTTCCGCTGCAACTATGGTTGAAAAGTTTTATCATCTACCATATGTTCTAATCTCTGATTTATTATTGACGAAAGCTATTGATAATTTAATCATCTTTAGTTATGATATTCTTTACTGGGCTAGTTGTGCTCACCCTTTTGCTTCACAATTCCTTTCAGGTAACAAGAGTGTAGCTGGGTCGGTAGCGGGTAGTGTGAGGAATAGAGCGGTGGTCATATAGTTGTTGAGGTTCTCCTAAATAGTATGGAAATAATTTTATTAAGAACTTAAGATAAGTGTGTCGTATTGTATACGTCATTTGATATTTAATTTTGGTGAACCGAATAGGGTGAGGCGAACCTAACTTTGGAAGGGTGTTTTGTCACTATCATACAAGATGTCTAATGACATACAACCTCGTGTTATCATAAGACAGGGTTGTGCACATCCACTTGCTGAGTATATCTATGAGCACTACCTATATGATCTCGGAGTTTGGTTGAAACATAACGTTCAATTGCAGACGGTGGAGATAGTTATATGTCAAGAGAAGACTCACCATTGGAAGGAACATGATAGTAATCTTCTCGTTTTTCTTTGGGGTCTATTGGGTCAACCAAGGATAATTCTCTGGACATATGATATCTATCATAACTTAGATTCATGGCCTCCATATACGAAGGTTTCCTTGAGCACTTCCCAAAGATTTTAATTTCTAAAACAGTTTTTGACTGTACTTTTATGTAAAGTACCATTGTAAGGTTGTGGTCGAGGCACCATGAGAGTTACATATGTTTGTATTAAAACTCACAGTATACCTCTCGTCGTATTTTGCACGACAGTTATATAAATGAAGTTGTCAGTAGTGTATTTTCTGGCGACTAAAGATGGGTGATGTATACCTATTTTAGGGGCGTCACAGTGGTCTTCTGGTTCGTGGCATGATTCTATATAAGATAACAACAAAAATCCACATAAGAATTTGAATAAGACAACATATATTTTATTCATATATTACAAGATTCATACAAAACAACTTAGTAGTTTACACATACTACTAGCTATATTACAAACTTTAAATGCTCCTTTATTCATACTATTATAGAGCATTTAGACTTCTATACTACCCTCTAGAACTCATTAACATCATCGAAGTAATCATGGATCATGTGGCATACCACAGATCGATCTATCAGATAGGTAGTTTTCTTCTCTTCCATCGGATATCGAACTACTCGGCTTTGTATATCATTGAAAACATCTTGAGTACCCAAAGCAGATTTGAGTAGCCTCGACTATATTTCCTTCCTGCCTCTTTGTGCATGGTGCAGTTGTACTTTTAGTCGATTATTGGTTCCCCTTTCATTCTCTAACATTCCCTCGGCTAAGTGTGCCCTAAACTGCATTCTATTATTCTCATATTCAGAAGTCTTCATTAGTGATGCCATAGCTTCATCATGTTCATCAATTCTCATTAATTGCCCTGTTACTGGATCTTCATCTTCCTCAGCATCTAGCAGTTGTTGGTCTTGAAGAAATTCTTCATCCTTTGCATCACTAACTATAAATGACTCAATTTGTGGTGGATTGTTTACTATCACCATTTCGTCAGCACTGGAGTTGGACATCTATAAAATAAAACTCCTTTAATACTGGTATATAAATTTACACAACATAATATTTTTAATGTTATTTTTATGTGTAATATTTTTACAGACTCGAAGACTATATACTAAGATTTCTCTTCCTTATATCTATAACCTTAATAGCTCTGATACCACAACTATAACACCCCCATATCTATACTCCCACGGTATCTGATATGGTGCTTACTATAAGTCAATGTATATAACACATTCAAATCTATACGCCCATGGTATCTGATTTTATGCTTATATCTAATTGAGTGACTATACAATTTATAACCAGATATAATTCCCATAGATCCAAGATTCACAATATCCCATAACAGATAACAATTCTCAAGAGAACTATTGCTGTGTTTGGATACCCTCACTTGGATATATGAATTGTATTTGTGAATAGTATCTATCTATCCGAAATTCAGAGTATCAGTAATAACAAGAACAATCCATATTACCAATACCCTCACTTAGATGTATAGTCTATGTCATGCGAATTACACTATCATATCGATAGTACCTATCTATCCAAAATCCAAGGTATTAACAATAACATGAACAATCCATGTTGTCAATACCCTCACTCAGATAAATAGTTCCCAAGGATCTCAAACTATATTGAAAATTCTAATTACATCTACATATGTAAGAAAACACGGTTGTAGGAATAAAAGATGTTATACATATATATATATATATCATTAAGGTTCGATTACATGATTCATCATAAAGAATTTCTTATTACAAAGTATTACATTCAACTAAACAGTAATATAAACTAATCTAAGCAGCGACGCTTCCCTTTATTAGCTCCAGAAGTGCCAATGTTACCATCTAATACTGCAAAGGGAATAATTTGCAAGGGTGAGATATGACATGCTCATCAGGTTCTATATATAACACTGATTTAGCCCAAGTATGATTCTAAGGTCTCGATTTATGTTGGTCAATGTACAGCCAAAGGTTGTTCTTCATGTTCATCAGTTTTCTGGGTAACTCAGAAAACTTGGTCATGCTCGGTCAACGACTTTTGACCATTAATTTTGGCAATCCTATGAATTGTTTAAGCAATTTAATGTCATAGATATGTAATATGTATGTCAATTTATTAATTCATTACAAAAAGTTATTATAATAACAAACAAAAAGTGATTAAAAGGTTAGTCAAAGTAGCCGGTTGAACCTGTTCTTGAGTTTTCTGGGTAACCCAGAAAACAGAACTTCATGATCGGTCAACCACTTTTGACAACTTATATCTTGCAATATATGGTTCTAATGAACCTGATTCCTTTTCCAGATTAAAGACCTCATGTCATACTACAAATAACATACAATTAACAGACCTAACTATTAACACACATGGATCTACAGGCTCTGACATTCGACTGTTAGAACTATTTTTCCAAATTTTCTAGATTGCTTAAAACACTAATTTGAGGCATCTAGATGTTATAAAAACTTGTTCTAGCTACTTAGCATACTTTCTAACATGTTATTACATAAATCTAAACATCTAAACAATAATTTGAACATAGCATCAAAGATCTAGCTATAAATTAGGGTTTGCACCTTTCTTGCTTGATTTTGATTTTTGGCTACTGAATCTGATGTTGCTATCACCCAGGCTTGATTTGGTATGTTTGTAAGAGTGTTTAGGCTTAGAGAGTTCGTAGGTTTGGCCAGAAGATGTGTTACTATTTATAGACTTAAACAACTTAGAGTTTTTGGTCATTTTTACCTACTTCTCTCTCTAAATATTTGATGCTAAGTTATTTCTACTGCTTGGGGATTGTTGCCAGACCATGTGCACCCTTGGGACTTGGTTTGGTGACTCCTAACCTACTTGAGAGCTAGTTAGGTTAGATTAGTAACTTTATTATGCCCTAATCATTATTAATCTTGATTAGGGTTTTGGTTTTTATGACTAGGGTTGCTTAATGATGTTTATTAGTACCTAATTGAAGTTTAGTAATAATGATTAAGTGTTAGGATAACCTAATTAGAGTTTAGTTTAGCTAATTAGGGTTATGTTTACAAATTAGGGTTAGGGTTTGTAATCTAAGGTTAGGGTTTGTAATCTAGGGTTCCTAACTTAGATTTTCCTCAAATCCTAACAAGCACGACAAAGCGTTTTGTTAGTGTAAGCACGACAAAGTAACTTGTCAAAACAAATATACCGAAAAGTCCGTTTTTGGAAGAAAATTTTTAAGGACGTGGTGTCAAGCACGTAAATTTTTGGAAGAAAATTTATTTAACCTAATTTGTTAAACAAAGTATATATTAACACATAACACTTTCAGAACGGAGAGATTTTATTAATATAACTGAATTTATATATCCGAGTCTTATTAGGGTTTTGGGTTTGATAGCGATTCTTGTAGGTAGTAAGACTGGAAAAATATTTCCCTTTGTGTGCATGATTTATAGTGTGTGGGGGGATTTTATTCACATTAATAAAGACTAAAGAATTAGTTATCATCATTGTTAATGTGAACATTAGCATTAAATAGTATTTTATGTTATTATGTGTAATATGGAAAATGTGGATAGTTGTAATATATAATTACATATTTCTTAAGATTAAATGAAGTGTGGCATTTAATTGGAATTAATGATATACAAAAATCATATTGTAAAAGTAATTAAAATATAAGGTTGATTTAAATAAGTTTTGTTATCTCATCCTATGTGATGAGGCAATTAAATGTGTATTCTAAAGTATGGGAGTAAATAAAGATGTATTATTAAAATATTTATTTCTATACCAATGGGTGAGTAATAGTAAAAAGGAGATATTAAATTATTAGTGATCTATTGAATTAAGTCCATACATGTTTTAAATAGTAAATTATGTGGACTAATGTACATGGATTATATGATGTGAGTACAAAAATAATCCATAACTTTCTTAATATAGCAACAACTGTACATTAAAATTACATTTTTGGGAATTATAGTAACAAAACCAAGCTTTAGTGCTTAGAATTAACCATGTCCCAAAATCAGTGACCATAATCAGTACATGAACAATAGCCTAACTCTATTGCGTGAAAATTAGTCGGTGGTTAGAAGCTAGATTTAGCAGTGATGATGGCTATTGAGGTGGGCAGTTGGCCAACTTTTCTTTGTCCAATATGTTTTCTTCCTTTCTCCTTTGATTCAAACTACGGTGGAGGAACACTAACTGGTTATACATTTCTCTATATAAAGCACCCTTTTTTTCCTCAGTTTTCTGTTGCGTGAAAATTTTCTAATAAGTCTAAGTTTGAGAGTGTGGGTTGCTGAGCAATTGAAGAAGTATAATCAGTGTGTGAGGAGTTCAATTCAAGCTTAAGGAGGTATACATTCTATTTATGTTCTTGAATTGGGTGTTGCTAAATTTTTGAAATTTCTTAAAATTCTCTATTAATCAATGTGAATTAGCATGCTATAATGTGTTTATGAAGTATGTTTACTTGTATGGAACCTTTAATGAGGAATTGAGCATGTTTAAACCAAAAATAATTAAGGTTAGTTGATGCTCTGTAAAATAGAGTATCTCACTTTGTTTTATTATAGAGACATGGCTGTCTTGCCATTTTAATTCGTAATTAGTTTTCGGTTTTGTTATGCTATGTGTTGCTAACTTGATATTATGACTCATATGTATACCTGAAAAGGAGTATAACATGAGATATAAAGCTTCTTTGTGTAGTATGAAGTAATCAACATGATTTAGTGAGAGATTTGTAATGAAAACTTAAAGTTTTGAAAACAAACTTTGATGTAATACATGTCCTACAAGTTTTGAACTTAGTATTTTATACACATGATTGATTTCAAATATAAATGAACATGATATAGTGTTTAAGATGTCTTTGTTCATGACCAAACGTTTTAGACCTTGTGTTAGAGAAGTTTTCAAGAAAAGCTTGGTATAATAAAGCTAATGTACATGAATGCTACATGATGTAGATTCTGATCTTAAGAAGATGTTAACATGACATAATTACATATGATAAAAGTTTTAAAGTTGTCTTGTATGTGTTATATTGCATCATTCATGATTAAGTGATTTCAAAGGCAACCTTGAACATGTTTTCAAAATTAAGTTGCATTATATATGAGTATTTAGATTCTAAAGATTTAATATTTCATGTTTATGTTTATTATGTCTCTAAACATGATTCGTATGTATTGGACATAATGATAACTAAATCAAGCATGAGTTTAAAGCATGTTTCAAAGTGCTAAACAATGCTAGTTATGAATAAATGATATGAACACTACGAGCATGTGTATTAACATATTGTGTGACCTCTCTATGTAGACATACGGCCAAAGTTATAAAGCATGGTGATTACATGACCTCTTTATGCTTTAATTCCATAAAAATCATAAACTAAAACTTGTAAAAGTGAACTCAAGAATGATCATACATTTATCTAAAGTACTTTAGCATGTTTGTATGTTAAGTGTGATTATTTGAGTATACTAAAGGATGGGATAGAAACAGGAAATGCAATGCTCAACCCTGGACTGGCTAGGGGACAGCGCAACTGTGCCGTCCCTAAGCCTAGACAGGGAACAGCTGCGCCATCCTGCAGTTGGTTTTGTATTCTCTTTGTTATCTGATGATTCAAAGTATGCTTGTATGGTTAAGCTAACTTACATTATATGACTAGTGTGCCATCAAATGTGATAAGAAACATGCTAGATAATAGAGTTGAATGTTTAACGAATGATTATAACTTTCAAATGAGAAGTTCAAGAAAATAATTGTAAACCTATAGAACAATGATTTAACACCAAGTTGTCTGACTTTGTGGTGCCATACAATCTTATTTGTGCTATGAGGATGTAGGATATGTGATGTAGTATGTATAAAGTTTACAACTAAGTTAGACATTTATGTGTACGTTTGAACTTACATATGTGAGTTTATGTAACTAATGAATATCCTATACGCGTAACTATATTGTGTTAGGATTCAAAAGAGTGTTGATAAGCTATATTTGGTAAACTACGCTTGAGGCAAGTACGCAAACCTTACTCTTTATTGAGCATTACTTGAACTTATGCTATTATTGATCGTACAAGTAGAACTTTGAAGAAATAATACTTCGTAATGAAATTTTAAACTTTGATTCGAATGATAATTGTTCATATATATATATATATATTGTGAAAGAAATTGTCTAAGCCATTGATTCAGCTAGACTATTGATATTGATCAAAAGCTATCCAAACCAAATTAACTTGGCGTAGACTCTTATAACTGAGAAGAACAACGCTCTTGGTAGGGGAATTATATATTGTCGGGGAACCGACTTGCCGACATGAGAAAGACTAAATGTTATGCATGACATAGGGTACTTTAGGATGATTACCTGCTGTACTCGTTTTGTAGAATTATCAGTCTATTACTGTTAATTCTAGGAGAAGTTCATAGTCTTTAGTGACTGCTCAGTATTTATTGCTTTAAAATCTTGAATTGATTTAATCATGGAATATTATTGTCCGTGACGATCATTGTTGATAAACATCGATACTTCTTGCTATCTTGAACTATCATTATTGATATACCCTTGAGAAATTTAAAACATATTGATTACTCTTTTTTCTATATTGCTTGATGGGCAAAATTGTTGCTCATCCTTGCTTTCCATAAAACTTTCAGTGAAGGCAGAACGTGGTGAACCCTCTGGCAAGGGCAAGGGTAAAGAGAAAGCTTTGGAAAAGTTATTTCTGTAATATCAGGAATGTACTATTATGTGGTATTAGAAGAACTTATTTGTATTAAGTTATGTTTAGTTTAAGATGTATTGTATTAGTCATGGTTACGAGACTTTGGGACAAGGATAATTATATTCTATCAATGTAATTTATTCTATTATTCCTCTATGTGAGATGTTGATTTATTATTAGAGTTAGTACGTGATAGCCAAAATTTGGGACAAGAGTGGTCTGAATTTGGTGGCGTCACAGGTTGGTATCAGAGTTGTAGTTATAAATCTTAGGAATGAGAGTCCTTAGATTATAACTTAGGAGAACTTAGAAGATAAAGAGGGATAAAACTCATGTAGAGTTTCCTAGAGAAAGACATAGTGTGTTATGAAATATAATTTCATTATATACAATGAACTTATGTTTATTTAACATTCTAATAGGGTTGTTGTTTGTTTTCTTATGTTGGTGATTGTAGGATGACTGACATGGGAGGACTTTGCTGAGTAGTAGAGGAGGAGCCACGTGACATACACGTGGTATTTGAGGCGCCATTGATAGTGGGCCCTATCGATGATGATGATGAGGAGGAGGAGATGGAGCCATTACCCGAGGAGTCTGATCCGGAGGAGGAGCCTATGGAGGAGGAACTTGAGCCCATGGAGGACTCCGACGAGGCTACTTTTGAGGATCAGATGTTGGGGGAGTATGAGGAGCGGATCTTGGAGTTAGGATGTAAAGGGGAGGAGCTAGAGGCTGAGGCTAGGAAGAGGCAGTCTAAGTTCCAGAAATTGTGGGACGAGGACTATCAGAGGAAATTAGTGATGCAGGAGATAGAGGTGGAGATTGCTCACAATAAGGAGGCAGGGATCCTGATGGGGACTTTGTTTCACCGATCAGTGGCTAGGAATGTTGAGTTGGCAGGGAAGTTGGAAGAAATGGAGCAGAGAGAGTTGAGTGAGAGGACGGAGAAGGAGGCTCTTCGTACCCAGTTAGAGATGGTGGTGATGGATATGATTCACTTCAAGGAGAAGTGGGAAGAAGCTAATGATTGGGCTAATGACTTAGAGGACGAGGTGAGATGTAAAAGGGGAAAAATGAATAAGATGGGCTATGCTCTACGCACAGCCATAGAGAGATTGATTGATAGGTTAAATCACTACCCGGCTGAGCAAGGATAAACCTGGCATACCATAAGCCGAGATATGGTGGTGCACATTATTCAGAAGGAATACCAGAGCGTCGTGGACCGTGGGATGTTAGATTGAGTCTAGAGGAAGAAGCTTAGTAGTTGTAGTATTTTATTTATGCGTGGTTTAATTTGTTATTGTTAAATCTCAGTCTTTGTGTAAGATGTGAGATAGTTATAAACCCCAAAGCTTTTGAAAAATGTTAGAGGGTTAATGTATGGGTGTTATCCCCGTCTTTTGTATAAGAGGGGATATGTTATTGTCATTTATAGAAGTATGCTAGGAAAGAACATGTAATTGTAACCATTTGGCATATGAATATAAATTATCTTATTCAGAAATGTGTTATAAAATTTTATTCCTTTTCATTTGAGAAATGTTTAAGTAATATAATTAGGTAATAAAATGAAAATTTTGTGATGCAAAAAAATGTCGCCCCGATGTAGAATAACTGCACCAGAAGAGTCAATTAATGATGAGAGAGGACCAGTAGATCCGATATAGAGGCTTGAAGATTTGTTAGGAGAAGCTCTTAGGGGAAGAAATGAACCAGTACCACCCGGTCCCCAAGTGGTTCAAGTTACAAACTTTAAGAATTTTAGGAGTGTAGAACCTCCAGAATTCGTAGGCAAAACCGATCTGATCGTGGCTCAGACATATATCAAAGAGATGGAGAAGGCTTTCACCATCGCTCGTGTGGGTGAAGACTAGAAGACGGCTTTTGCAACCTACATGATGAGAGGAGAATCGAACTACTAGTGGGAGGCGAATCAGCAAAGACCGTGAGAAGGGATAGTTACTTGGGAGAGGTTTAAAACTCTGTTCTTTGAGAATTATTTCCCAAAGAGCATGAAAAATAAGATGGAGGTAAAGTTCTTAGAACTTAAGCAAGGAGATATGACGGTGGCGCAATACGCAACTAAGTTCAATGAACTAGCCCGGTTTGCTGAACACCAGGTGGTAGATGAAGAGAGGAAAGCTAGGCATTTTGAGCAAGGACTGAAGCCGTTGTTGTTTAACAAGGTGTCGGTTCTTCAGATCAATTTGTTTACAACATTACTAGAGAAGGCTATTATTGCAGAGGGAGGAAGTGAAGCTTTAAGTCTGTATAACAAAGAGAAGAAGAGAAAGAGCTCCAGAGGAGAAAATCGAGGAGGAAGCAGCAGCGGAGGTAGCAATTTAGTAAAGAGAAAGTGGGAGAACAACAACAACAAGAATCTCAACAATCAAGTGGGGAAGTTTCGAGGAGATTTTAAGAAGAATGTGGAAGGATGCCCAAAGTGTGGGAGTTATCACCAGGGCGAGTGTTGGAAAGGGCGCAGTGAATGTTACAACTTTGTCCAAGAGGGACATTATGCTCCAAACTTCCCAAAGCCGAAGAAGATCAAAGGATGTTTCACTTATGGTTCGGCGGACCATCTGATCAAAGATTGCCCAAAGAAAGGAAGTAGCGGAGGAAGCGACCAACAAGGAGGGAATAGCAAACTGATGATTAGCGGGCCGACGCTATCCAACCGTCCAACTACAAGAACATTTAATATGACCGTCCAGGATGCCGTAGCTGTGAAGGACGTTGTGTCAGGTATCATCCCGATCAATGATGTAAATGCCTATGTATTATTTGATTCGGGTGCCACCTGTTCTTTTGTATCTGAGGAATTTGCTAGTCGACTTAATTTACCCCGAGATCGATTAGGAAATCCCTTTAACATAGATGTTGCGAATAAGGAAGTAATCCCTGTAGAGTATATTTACCGAAATTTTTAAGTAAATATTAGAAATCATGAACTATCATAGACTTGATCCCGATAAGATTGGGAGAATTTGACATAATATTAGGAATGGATTGGTTATATAACCATGCTGCGATAATTGACCGTCAGAATAAAAGTGTGAACCTCTAGACTTCAAATAAGTCTAAGGTGGTATTTTATGGTAGCTCATCGCTTAAGCAATCGTGTTACGTTACGATGATGCAGGCCAAGAGAATGATAAGAAAAGGATGTGTAGATTACTTAGCGTACATTGTTGACACTCAAAAAAAGGGAGTAGAAATTAAGGATATATCCGTAGTAAGAGAATTTCAAGATGTATTTCCAGACGATCTGCCTGGTCTTCCGCCAGACAGAGAAATCGAATTCATAATAGATTTAGCACTGGGAACTACACCGATTTTGAAAGCTCCATACCGTATGGAGCCAATAGAAATGAAGGAATTGATGATATAATTGCAAGATTTGCTAGATAAGGGTTAAATACGACCGAGTGTGTCTCCTTGGGGAGCACCCGTGTTGTTTGTAAAGAAGAAGGATGGATCGATGAGGCTCTGTATTGATTATCGAGAATTAAATAGAGTGACGATTAAGAATAGATATCCGTTACCAAGGATAGATGACATTTTTGACCAACTAAAGGGAGCCAAGTGTTTGTCGAATATAGATTTGCGAACGGGTTATCACCAGTTGAAGGTGCGGGAAGAGGATATATCAAAGACGGCGTTCTGAACTCGTTTCGGACATTTTGAATTTTTGGTAATGTCTTTCGGGTTGACGAATGCTCTGGCAGAATTTATGAATTTGATGAACCGAGCCTTCAAACCATTCTTAGATAAATTCGTAGTAGTTTTCATCGACAATATATGTAACGACCGAGAAATTCAGATTTTATTATAAAATAATTTTATTAAATTAAATATTAAATAAAATTATATTCTATGTGTTATCAAGATGGTTGTCATTGTATAACCAAATGATGTGGGAATGTCGTAGTATTTTAGCTACATGAAAGAATTAAAGTGTTTAAATTTTCAAGATGAAAATAAAAGATTTCTGAGAAATTTTTCGAAAAACACTATTCATCTTTATTTGCTCGGGAATTATTTTTGAATTTCCGAGAAATACGTAATGATAGAATGTCAAGGTATGATGGATTATGTAATAATAATCTAAGTATGGAAAATGTACTATTTCGCTTGCGGACTTAAATTAAGAACGTTAAGGAAAGGGAAGTATTAATGGGTTAAGTGATAATCGTGTGATACGTGAGTATTATACGAGGTAATGAATACGAGTATAATATTAAGTATTATACGAGTTTGTATGAATGATGGAATACCATATATAATGAATTTCTATACGAGTTAGAATACGAGAATGATACATAGACAATACGTTTTATGTATTAAGAAATAGTATTGGACTTGTAGGATTTGTTAGGAATTGTTACAACCCCAAGTGAATTAATGGTAAGGCCCAAATGTTAATTAATGAACAAGTTAGTGTTTATTAATGCAAGCCCAAAAGCTAAGTTAATCTAAGCCCAAGCTAGGATCTAATGAATTGTAGTGACCCATAGGGCAAACCATGTTAATAGAGTTAATCTTGGTAATCAAGTATAATGTGTGATGATCAAGTATTAGGTGTAATGACCAAGCAAGAGATAAGAGTTGTGTTAACCAAGTAATGAATAGTAAGGAGGTGACTTAAGGAGGTGGGTTAGCCTAATGACTAAACTACCCTAACTTTGTAAATTCTATAAATAGAAGGAGATTGCTAGCCATTTGTTACTTGTTCAATTAATCCAGTAACATACAAAGTGCTTAAGTGTTAGAGAGAATAAGCAACAATAAGCTACTTCCATTTGTGAGAGAAGAAGAAGAAGACTTATAACAAAGAACTTCAAGGGTAAGATTTCTTGTCCATTAATCTTCTATCTCTACCATGATAGGTTGATAAGAAAAGTATGGATTAAGGAACATGGATGTTAAGAAGTAAGAAGAATGATTAATCAATGGACTTAAGTCAAGCGATAAGTCGTAAATAAGTCATTTAAACTTACATAAGTTATAAACTTATGAAGAAGTTATATGAACTTGTTATAAGTTACCTTAAGAAATTTATATGTAAACAAAGAATTTGTATGAACTTGTATCCTATATACATGAATGAAATTATATGATGAGAACATATAAGGATGATGATTAAAAGACTTTAATTATCATAAGTTATGAACAATGAGGCTATAAGTAGTTTATACTTTAATAAGTTATAAGCTCATGTAAGAATAAGTCAAAATCCAACATAAAAATAAATTGTTGTATTAAGTATGTTGAGATGTTCATATGGTGAATTGAATCCATTTGAAGTAATGAACAAATCGTAAGTAATGAAGATTTGCCGGAAATTGCACGATTGGACGATAATCGTTGAATTCGTGAAATTCTCGTAATAGAAGTTAAAATTTGTGTTTGAACTCGAAAACGTTGGTTTTTGATGGAGACAAGTCATATTTGGCATTATAGAGTTGTGGACTCAAAAATGACAGAATTTCGACTTAGAACGAATAAACGAGTGTTGAACGTTCACGAATGTTTATCATTTTCGTTAAAAATGAACCAATAGGTGAATTTTTAGCAAACCAAGTCAATTAGATAAAATTTTTGCATGAACGCGTAGAGTATGTAATTTGTGAACCGTGGGCTTTTGAACAAGCCAATTTGGACTTATAACGAAGAAGTTATGAGCCCGAGAAGTTCGCAAAGTTGACAAACCGTCAAAATTTTTTCACGGTGCAGTAGCAGTGCCAACAACCAGTATATTGGTGGTATTTATATGCATTTCATATACAATGCACGAGCATACTTCAAAAAAGTCGTCACAAGGCATAAACAAGAGGGTAAAGAATGAAATAGCATTGCCAAGTAGGAGTTCTAGTTATCGCTAACTTTCATCGCAATATGTATGAGATGTAAGCTATATGGTAGCGCATGACCAAATACCTTCGACCAAAGATAGTAAAGAGTAATTGTAAATGCAAAGAAAGGAATGTGATTAATTCAAAGTAAACACACCTTAAAGAACTTGAAGTAACATTGTTAAAACTTTGTTAAACCTTAAGGATAGTGCATAAAGGTTGATGATAATCTATTCAACTATGAATGCAAGTAGAATGACAAGCCGGAATTGATAGTAAACAAATCTAATACATGATTAGATTGAGATGAAGGGTAAGATATAGTTATACACATACTTGATTATATATGACCTAATGTGAGGCGTTATGTGATCATGTATTGTAGAGACTGAAAAGACTCAAACATAAAGTAATTATACCGTAGCAGACGCTGAAGGCAAGTATTCTAACCCTTGTCTCAGTTCAATCTGAACAAGTTTTGTAATTCATGTATCCTTACGAATGAATTGGTGTATGATTAAGTTAAAGCCAATTCTTTCGGCTAGACTTAATGCATTTGGTGGATTGTTGATAATTTATCCAACTGTTATTAAATGTTGTTATCTTTTGTCAACTACTTGATATGGTTTTCAAAAGAAGACTGAGTATGATAAACAAATGTTTTGTCGTCATACGACGAAGCACGCGTGAGGTTGCCACAAATTAAACGTATACATACATTTAATGAATGTAGTGTTGATCAACATAAATCTATACTATAGTGTCGATCACCTAGAAGTTCTCGTAAGTAATAAAGAATGAAATCTATGTTTTTATGGATATGGATATTATTCATTGTGAAACAGTTTGAAAGAAAGATGAAGTGCTATTTTGAATTATCAATAGTACTTCATAACTATTGTTCAGTTATTGAAGATATACGATTCTGATGTGTCAAGCATGTTGTTATTGAAATTGTTATACTTGCTGAGCTAGTTATGCTCACTCTTGGTTGAACCATATGAATGCAGCTAAGACTGAACGTCCCGAAGGATCGAATAAGGATAAATGAAAGGCTAAGGCAGATCGTTAATCGGTCTATGTAATAGTGTAGGTTTATTGTTGTAATGTATTTTGATATTATGATAAAGAACCTTTGTAATGGGTATAGAGACTGGGAAATGTAAATATTACTTTGAATATATAGAGGTCATGTTCATTCTTTTGAGGCTTTTTAATTGAATGAATGTATGAATGGTAGTACCGTATAGCACCATATGTCGGGTTGGAAGATACCCGGATTTGGGGGCACTACAGGTTGGTATCAAAGCCTAGGTTATAAAACTTAAGGGGGAAATTAGAACCTTAAGTCATAACCTTAAGAAAAGATAAAAAAGTAAAAGATGGAAAGTAACCCTATAAAAATGCATTATAATTATGTTATATGTTTTTATTATTCTACTGACGTGTACTAATCAAACTATATTGTTTTATTGTAGATGTCAGGAGAAAATGAAATGTATAGAGATATACATGTAGTAAGCGAGGATTTGGTAAATCGGGTAGAGATACTACCAATCCCATAGCAGTAGAACTAGAAGTGGTGGCAATCGAGTCTGGAGACTCGGACAACTTAGACTACATGTCTGTATTTGATGGCATGCTAGAGGAAGAGGTGGATATGATGTCTTTTTGACCAGATAGCACCTACAGAAGAGTTGACTACGGGGGAGTCAATGAAGGCATTATTCATGACAGTATTGGATAGAAATGTCCAATATTGTACGGAGGTTAAGGAGTTAAAAGAGGAACTCCAAGCTGTCCATGAGGACAAGACTAGTATGGAAGGGATGTGGGAAGAGGAGCATGATGATCGAATTTTAGCCAAGGACAAAGTCCATGAGCTGAAATGCGAAGTCTTTGAGCTCAAGTAGGAGCTAAAGACTAAGAAACAGAAGGTAGAGAGAATGTCCTATATACATAGGAGTTCACATGTGGATTTCCAGCAGCAAGTAGCTGGGTATTCGATAGAAGAAGGGCAGACCCGACATACTATCAGCCGAGATGTTATTGTCGGTTTAGCCAAGAAAGATTTTGAGAATGCCATACGGCAGATGTAATCTAGCAATAGCTAGAATAGTTAGATATGTAAATATTATGTATCTAGTAGTGACGTAAAACCCTCTTTTGTATATCAAAGGGTAGTCTTTTGTAAATCCCAATTTTTGGAAAGCAACTGCTGGATAGTAATGTAATCAGCTTAGGCTGTACAATGTAAGCAATGTAGTATTA
Organism: Panax quinquefolius; assembly: GCA_020205615.1. Taxonomy (NCBI): domain Eukaryota; kingdom Viridiplantae; phylum Streptophyta; class Magnoliopsida; order Apiales; family Araliaceae; genus Panax; species Panax quinquefolius. Next base: position 1,484,408 of record JAINUW010000521.1, read on the forward strand.
TACTATAACTAATGAATCAATATAAGTCTTTTTATGGAATATATTGAGTAATGAGTATGAGTTATTGTATCATCATAAATAATAACTAACCAACAAGAAGAAAGTAATAATGACATATTGTTTTCTTAACAGCAAAATGCCGCCAAGAAGGAGACAACGAAATCAAGATTCAAATGTTAATCAACAGGAGGGAGGTTCGGTTAATCCAATGCAGGAGTTCATTAATCTTTTAACGGCCGCGTTTAATAGAACTGGGGCTAATGTACCCATAAATCCTAGGGTAGTACGAGCTACTACTTTTAAGGATTTCAAAAGTGTCGGTCCGCCGAAGTTCAAAGGAACTACGGACCCTATAGAAGCCCAGACTTGAGTGAAAGAGATTGAGAAAGCATTTGTAATAGCAAATCTTGACGAAGGTCAGAAGGTTGCTTTTGTAACCTATTTAATGAAGGCAGAGGCCAATTTCTAGTGGGAGGCAAACCAGGCTAGGGCCGGTATAGAAAATCTAATGTGGGTGAGGTTCAAGGAGATTTTCTTCGAGAACTATTTTCCCACAAGCATGCAGGGAAGAATGGAGATGCGGTTTCTTGATTTAAAGCAAGGGGATATGACAGTTCCCCAGTATGCTACCAAGTTTAATGAACTGGAAAGGTTTACTCTCAATCAAGTGGACACGAAGGAAAAGAAGGCTAGACGATTCGAGCAGGGCTTGAAACCCTGGCTCTATAGCCGAATTTCAGTGTTCCAAAGTACTTCTTTTGGGACCATACTAGAAAAGGCAATAATTGCCGAGGGTGGGAATGAGGATCTTAGCCATTACCACAAAGATAAGAAAAATAAAGGTAAAGTTGAGGGAGGAATGAAGACCGAGGGAGCCAGCGGTAGTGGCGACAGTCAAAAGAGGAAGAGATTTAATTCTGGGAATACCGGAGTAAAACAAGGAGATCCTAAGAGGAGGATGGAGGCTTGTAAAACCTGTGGGAAGACTCACTTAGGAGTCTGTCTCAAGGGAAAAACAGTATGTTATAACTGTGGACAGGAAGGGCACATTTCACCTAACTTTCCAAGTCCAAAGAAAAATCATGGATGCTTTGTACGTGGATCAACTGACCACATAGCAAAGAACTGTCCGAAGAAGGGGATAGATGGGAATAAGGGCACTAATAGCGGTAAGTTAGCTATTGGTGGTCCAGCGCAGCCGGGTAGGCCGATGGCCCGCACCTTTAATATGACGGTCCAAGAAGCGGTGGCATCAGGGGATGTAGTTGCAGGTATTATTCTGATCAACAACATAAATGCTTATGTGCTGTTTGATTCGGGTGCTACTTGTTCGTTTATAGCATGTGATTTTGCTAGACGATTAGAATTATTTCCCGAAAAGTTGCCTATACCTTTGAACATTAAGGTAGCAAACGAAGAGATAAATCCTGTTGAAGATATTCATAGAAGTTGTTGCGTAGATATACGTGGTTGTAAGTTATCGGTAGATTTAATACCGATAAAGTTAGGAGAATTCAACGTAATTCTCGGAATGGATTGGTTGATTAACCATGGTGCAATTATAGATTGCCAAAAGAAATGTGTGAGCATCAGGACGTTGAAACAACCTCCTGTAATATTTTACGGTAATAAATCGCTGGGACGTTCATGTTACCTTACGATGACACAAACTAGAAAACTTTTAAGGAAGGGGTGTGTAGGTTACCCGTGTCATGTTGTCGATACCCAGCGAGTGGAAACGACAATGGAACAAATACCTATAGTAAATGAATTCATGGATGTATTTCCAAGTGAGTTATCGGGTTTACCGCCGGATAGGGAGATCGAATTTGTAATAGACATTGTGTCAGGAGCATCACCAGTCTCAAGGGCACCATATCATATGGCGTCTGTGGAAATGAAAGAGCTAATGGTTCAGTTACAGGAACTATTAGACAGAAAGTACATACAACCAAGTGTTTCCCCATGGGGGGCACCGGTATTGTTTGTTAAGAATAAAGATGGATCGTTAAGGCTTTGTATCGACTACCGAGAGTTGAACAAGCTAACGATAAAGAATAAATACCCATTGCCCAGGATCGATGATCTCTTTGATCAGTTAAAAGGGGCAAAATATTTTTCTAAAATAGATTTGCAGATGGGGTATCACCAATTGAAGGTTTGGAAGGAAGATGTACCAAAGACGGCATTCAGGACTCGTTATGGTCATTACAAGTTTCTGGTGATGTCATTTGGGTTGACTAATGCACCAGCTGCATTTATAGATATGATGAACAGAGTGTTCAAACAATATTTGGACAAGTTCTTCATTGTGTTTATCGATGATATTCTAGTATATTCTAAGACGCCAGAAGATCATGTTGAACACCTAAGATTAGTGTTGGAAACACTAACAAAGGAGAGGTTATATGCAAAATTCACTAAGTGTGAATTTTGGCTAGAGAAGGTGCAGTTTTTAGGTCATGTCATTGACCAAGAAGGAATTTCAGTAGATCCAGCGAAGGTGGAGGCAATAATGAACTGGGAACAACCGAAAACACCGACTGAGGTGCGGAGTTTCCTATGGTTAACGGGATACTATCGAAGATTTATCCAAGATTTTTTGAAGATAGCTACCCCGTTGACTAACTTGATAAGGAAGACAGTGAAATATGTATGGACAAATAAATGTGAAGACAGTTTTCAAGAACTAAAGAAAAGATTGAGTAAAACACCTGTTTTGTCATTACCCGATGACACAGGAAATTTTGTAGTGTATAGTGATGCTTCGCATAGAGGACTTGGTTGCGTGCTCATGCAGCATGGCAAAGTCATTGTGTACGCATCACGGCAGTTAAAGGATTATGAAAAAGTTTATCCTACTCATGATCTGGAACTGGCCGCGGTAGTATTTGCCTTAAAGATATGGAGACATTATCTTTATGGGGAGAAATGTGAGATATACACCTACCATAAGAGTCTAAAATATATCTTCACATATAAGGAGTTGAATATGAGACAGAGGAGATGGCTGGAGTTGATAAAGAATTACGATTGTGAAATTTTGTATCACCCTGGAAAAGCCAATGTAGTTGCCGACGCCTTAAGTAGGAAGGGTCGGGAAAAGTTGTCTATGTTAACGGCTCAAAATGAGTTAATAACAGAGATGGCTAGGATGGAGATAGAATAGAAAATGCCAAGTGAATCGGAACAGATACTTTTTGCGACGGAGATGCAATCTACCATCGTAGAGAGAGTCAAGGAGGTGCAACTCAAAACTGATGAGTGTGACCGAGTGAAGAAGATGTTACTGGATGAAAAGGATATTAAGTATAGTCTTGATAATGAGGGATTATTAAGATTTGAAGGAAGAATTTGGGTTCCAAATGAGATGGAATTAAAAGATCAAGTGTTACAAGAAGCTCATAGTTCAAGGTACTCGATACATCCTGGTAGTACAAAGATGTATCAAGACCTTTGACAGAGTTTTTGGTGGCTGAACATGAAGAGAGAAATAGCAGAGTATGTGAGTAGGTGCTTGACTTGTCAAAAAGTTAAGGCCGAACATCAACGACCCAGTTGCTTATTACAGTCATTGGAGATTCCAGAATGGAAGTGGGAGCATATCACGATGGACTTCGTGGTAGGACTTCCAACAACAACAAAAGAGTACGATTCGATTTGGGTAATAGTGGACCGGTTGACGAAGTCGGCTTACTTTTTGCCAATTAGGGTCAAGTATAACTTAGTCCAGTTAGCTAAACTTTATGTTAAGAAAATTATTTCCAGATATGGAGTACCAGTATCGATTTTGTCAGATCGTGACCCACGATTCACATCAAATTTTTGGAGAATTTTGCAAGAACAGTTGGGAACACAGCTGAAGTTAAGCACAGCGTATCATCCATAAACCGATGGACAAAGTGAGAGAACAATTCAGATGTTAGAAGATATGTTGAGATCTTGCGTAATGGATTTCAGGGGTAGTTGGGATGATCACCTACCACCAGTAGAATTTGTGTATAACAACAGTTATCATGCAAGCATAGGCATGCCGCCTTATGAAGCTTTGTACAGAAGAAAATGCAGGACACCATTGTATTGGGATGAGGTGGGAGAACGCCGGATGCTAGGACCAGAATTGGTGCAGCAGACAGCGGATGAAATAAAGTTAATTCGTATGCGTCTTGTTACAGCTCAGGACAGATAGAAGAAATATGCGGACTCGCATAGATTAAATCAAGAGTTTGAAGTAGGCTCGTATGTGTTTCTAAAGGTATCTCCCTGGAAAGGAAAGATACGCTTTGGAAAGAAAGGAAAGTTAAGTCCAAGGTTTATAGGACCTTTTGAAGCATTAAAACGGGTGGAAGAGGTAGCCTATGTGATAGCATTACCTCTAGACCTAGAACGAATATATAACGTGTTTCACGTATCTGTATTACTCTATGTTGATCACCACTACATTTAATTAAACGTACATACATAACGTGTCTCACGTATCTGTGATAACATACTCAATTCATATCGAGAAAGACTTAATGTATGAAGAATTTCTGATTCAAATCATCGATAGAAAGGAGCAAGTTCTGCGGAACAAAGTTATACCGTCGGTAAAGGTATTATGGAAGAACCACGATGCCGAAGAAGCAACGTGGGAATTAGAAGAAAAGATGAAGAAAAATTTTCTTCAACTATTTGATTAAAGTTAGACGAGATTCTGGGGACAAAATCCTTATAAGGGGGGAAGGATGTAATGACCGAGAAATTAGGATTTTATTATAAAATAATTTTATTGAATTAAATATTAAAGAAAATTATATTCTATGTGTTATCAAGATGGTTGTCATTGTATAACCTAATGATGTGGGAATGTCGTAGTATTTTAGCTACATGAAAGAATTAAAGTGTTTAAATTTCCAAGATGAAAATAAAAGATTTCCGAGAAATTTTCTGAAAAATACTATTCATCGGTATTTGCTCGGGAATTATTTTTGAATTTCTGAGAAATACGTAATGATAGAATGTTAAGGTAAGATGGATTATGTAATAATAATCTAAGTATTGAAAACGCACTATTTCGCTTGCGGACTTAAATTGAGAACGTTAAGGAAAGGGAAGTATTAATGAGTTAAGTGATAATCATGTGATACGTGAGTATTCTACAAGGTAATGAATACGAGTATAATATTAAGTATTATACGAGTTTGTATGAATGATGGAATATCATATATAATGAATTTCTATACGAGTTAGAATACGAGAATGATACATAGACAATACATTTTATGTATTAAGCAATTGTATTGGACTTGTAGGATTTGTTAGGAATTATTACAAGCCCAAGTGAATTAATGGTAAGGTCCAAATGTTAATTAATGAACAAGTTAGTGTTTATTAATGCAAGCCCAAAAGCTAAGTTAATCTAAGCCCAAGCTAGGATCCAATGAATTGTAGTGACCCATGAGGCAAACCATGTTAATATGGTTAATCTTGGTAATCAAGTATAATGTATGATGATCAAGTATTAGGTGTAATGACCAAGCAAGAGATAAGAGTTGTGTTAACCAAGTAATGAATAGTAAGGAGGTGACTTAAGGAGGTGGGTTAGACTAATGACTAAACTACCCTAACTTTGTAAATTCTATAAATAGAAGGAGATTGCTAGCCATTTGTTACTTGTTCAATTAATCCAGTAACATACAAAGTGCTTAAGTGTTAGAGAGAATAAGCAACAATAAGCTACTTCCATTTGTGAGAAGAAGAAGAAGACTTATAACAAAGAACTTCAAGGGTAAGATTTCTTGTCCATTAATCTTCTATCTCTACCATGATAGGTTGATAAGAAAAGTATGGATTAAGGAACATGGATGTTAAGAAGTAAGAAGAATGATTAATCAATGGACTTAAGCCGCATAAGTCAGAAATAAGTCATTTAAACTTACATAAGTTATAAACTTATGAAGAAGTTATATGAACTTGTTATAAGTTACCTTAAGAAATTTATATGAAAACAAAGAATTTGTATGAACTTGTATCCTATATACATGAATGAAATTATATGATGAGAACATATAAGGATGATGATTAAAAGACTTTAATTATCATAAGTTATGAACAATGAGGCTATAAGTAGTTTATACTTTAATAAGTTATAAGCTCATGTAAGAATAAGTCAAAATCCAACATAAAAATAAATTATTGTATTAAGTATGTTGAGATGTTCATATGGTGAATTGAATTCATTTGAAGTAGTGAACAAATCGTAAGTACTTAAGATTTGCCGGAAATTGCACGATTGGACGATAATTGTCGAATTCGTGAAATTCTCGGAATAGAAGTTAAATTTTGTGTTTGAACTTAGAAACATTGGTTTTCGATGGAGACAAGTCATATTTGGCATTATAGAGTTATGGACTCAAAAATGACCGAATTCCGACTTAGAACGAAGAAACGAGCGTTGAACGTTCACGAACGTTTATCGTTTTTGTTAAAAATGAACCAATAGGTGAATTTTTAGCAAACCAAGTCAATTAGATAAAATTCTTGCATGAAAGCGTAGAGTATGTAATTTGTGAACTGTAGGCTTTTGAATGAGCCAATTCGGACTTATAACAAAGAAGTTATGAGCCCGAGAAGTTCGCAAAGTTGATAAACTGTCAAAATTTTCTGGTGCACAGAGTTGGTTGCATGGCTACCAACCCAAGGTATATATTGGTATTTGCGATTGCCATATATAGTGCACGAGCATATTGTAAAATCGCACCGTGGCACGAACAAGAGGGTAAGAATGGAATGGCCATGACAAGGTAGAGGTTCTAATTCACGCTAACTCTCGTCGCATTGTTAGATGTAAGTTTATGATAGCTGACTGCATTTGCCCCTTGACCAAAGATAGTAAAGAGTAATTGTAAATGCAAAGAAAGGAATGTGATTAATTCAAAGTAAACACACCTTAAGGAACTTGAAGTAACATTGTTAAAACTTTGTTAAACCTTAAGGATAGTGCATAAAGGTTGATGATAATCTATTCAACTATGAATGCAAGTAGAATGACAAACCGGAATTGATAGTAAACAAATCTAATACATGATTAGATTGAGATGAAGGGTAAGATATAGTTATACACATACTTGATTATATATGACCTAATGTGAGGTGTTATGTGATCATGTATTGTAGAGACTGAAAAGACTCGAACATAAAGTAATTATACCGTAGTAGACGCTGAAGGCAAGTATTCTAACCCTTGTCTCAGTTCAATCTGAACAAGTTTTGTAATTCATGCATCCTTACGCATGAATTGGTGTATGATTAAGTTAAAGCCAATTCTTTCGGCTAAACTTAATGCATTTGGTGGATTGTTGATAATCTATCCAACTGTTATTTAATGTTGTTATCTTTTGTCAACTACTTGATATGGTTTTCAAAAGAAGACTGAGTATGATAAATAAATGTTTTGTCGTCATACGACAGGCACGTGAGGTTGCCACAAATTAAACGTGCATACGTTTAATGAATGTAGTGTTGATCAACATAGAGTACTATAGGCTGATTGTGACGCCCCCAAAATAGGTATACATCACCCATCTTGAGTCGCCAAGTACATGGTATAAAATTCAAATACAACTTAATTATACAACAGCCGTGTAAAATACGACAAAACATATGCTGTGAGTTTTAATACAAATATTGTCATCTAAACAATATCCACACTCAATTGAGTCCTCATTACATTTATTATCACACTATTTAACAGAATAGTGAGGACTACTATGACGAACCCCAAACCCAGGTACTTCATTCCCACAGGATTTGGTGTTAATTAAACATTCATATCTACCTACCCAATCACAATAAAACTGGATAAATAAAACCTTTCCCATTAAAGGGTTACATAATAAAATCTCCCAGGTTATCTAACCTTTAAATACAATCATTTAAATGCGGAATTTAAAATAAACTTCATTACAACCATTCAATTAAAATCTAAAAATCAAATATCAAATTACAAGTCTTCAAAACTTGTTCATCTTTCCTTTTCCCTTACTGGTGCTAGGTACATCAGCCTTTTCGTCTTTAACTATAAAAATTATATAAGCAAGAGTGAGAAAACAATGCTCACTTGAAACAATAAGAAATCGACAAGAGTATAAAAATAATAACTGCTCATGATAGGCTCATCAAGACTGAATGGCACTCTAACAATGATAATCAGGAACTGAAATTCAAAATGTGGAATAATTATAACTGAGGGTCATAAGACCATGAACTATGTCCACAGTTGCGAGTAATCTTTCAACTCCAACTTTAACAGTCCTAAGACTATAAGGACTCCTCGTACTTAGGGGGATCAGTCCTTCGTACCATGTATTGTGCACAAACATTTAACGCTACGCGTAAGTTATCCCCTAATAATAGGGTTATTCATCTCTGTATTTAGAGTACAAGTCCGCACCGAAGAGAGTTTGGTTTGGATAAGCTTTCAAGGGTAATTTGAAGTTCAACGATCATCAACTAGAGGACTAGTTGAATTAATAACATCATATTACAGAAAAATCGTAATTGAATCAACATGGTAAACCAAAATCATGCTTTAGGAATAATCTAATAGCATATACTTTGAATAACTATAACATGCCTTGCTTGAACAATATTAAGTCAAGGTTAATTAGAATTGAGTACTAAGCATGCATAACAGTTTGAATGATAAAATTACTCTACGTTAGTATAAATAGTTGTGCATGCTAAACAACAAGTTAAATACGAGAATAACTTGGTAACATAAAACCAAAGTTTAGAAAGCTTGCATCATTTATAAGGTAATCGCATTGAAACAATACATAGTTCAACAAGATAAAGAATTAGAAAACTTGCATTATTATATTGGAAACAATAATTGATTCAATCAAGATAATGGATTAGAAAACTTGCCTTGCTCGTGGACTAAACCGAACAATTCAAATCACAATATCCTATAAACATATGTCATCATGACATAATTAGTCACTGCTACTTTACAATCTTAACTAAGTACGTTCATCATGTAAATATTGGATTTTTAATCACATAATCAAGTTATAACACAAGTTAATTGTTAATAACATATTTATTCATAGTATAAAAATACTAAAATCAACATTTTACAGTCCTACTATCATCACATAACAATTCCTTAAAATTTCAAGTACAAAATCAACACTATCAGACCATTCTGCTAACATGCGCATGCGCGCTATTACGCTTTATCATGTGGGTCATGCTTTGTGCGCGCGATATTTAAACTTCTGGCCGCTAAGCATGCAATGGCGATGGCAACTTCATGGCGCCACAAACGCATCTTTGGAGACCGCTTGCACAAATTTGAAACTACTGATCTCGATGACTTTTAATAATAGTACAAGAAAAAACCAATTTTGGCCTACAAGCTCGTTTCTAACAGACTAATTAACATGTAATTCATACAAAAACTTCATGTGAACAAAACTCAAGAACTCCTAACATGTTTCTACCCATACAACAACATAAACAACAAATTTAACACATTCAATTTCACTGATTTTGATAGAAACTCACTTTTTGATATTCCAATAAAAATCAACATTGTAAATTTTGTTTTTCAACCAAAACAGTTAATTCAAAGTATTTTTATCAAAAATTATACATGCTCTATCAAATTAAATGGTCAATTTATCAACTAAACAACTAATTAACCCTCAATTTCTATTTTAACTAAACAATATATAATCACCAAAAACTCTCTGTAAAAAGGGATTCTTCACAAACTTCATACATAACAACAATACATTGATTATAATCATATATAACCTATAAAAATAACTTTACAACACTAGTTTATCATATGAACACACATAAAATCAATAATTATCCTATCACAAGAATTTTACAAAGAAATAGGAGAAGAGAAACTAAAACTTTTTAAACTTAAAAAGAATAGGGTAATACCTTAAAGAAGATGATGACTATCCTTTCTATGCTCAAGCTCCTTCTTCCCACTCTCTAGCCTTTCTTCCTCTCTCTTCTTCTTCTTCTTCTTCTTCTTCTTTTCTTCTTCTTCCTCTGAGTTTTCTTTTCTTCTCTCTCTCTATCTAACGTACTTAACAAATAACGTATATAGAATATAATATATATTGATTATATAATATAAATACAAAACATATAACTGATATCAGTTATATGAGTTTTAAAAATCAAAAGCCATAAGGCTTGTTTGGTTACTAACTAAAAAAATAACCCATTAATCCTAACACCCTGTTTGGTAAAACTTAAATAGATTAAAGACTTAATAGGCATTAGGCCTTGTTTGGCAAAACAGAATTAAAACTCCTTTAATTTATTTTAATAACTACTTTATAAAAGGTTATTTATCACACATTAATTTAATTAAATTAATCATAATAACAATTTATTAAATCACCTCATCACATAAATGAATACCACCAAAATTATAATTTCTATATAATTATAACTTTATTTAATCAACCAACACATCCTTTTTAATTATAAATTCCAATAAAAAGAATAGTAATTGAATTAATCAAAATTCTCTAACTTAATAATTAAATTAAATTAGCAAAATAATTAATATTCCTTAATTATTTATTTAACAAATAATTAAGCACATCAATTCAAATTTGAACAATTATTTATTCAACAATAAACACATCCATTAAATATTTAAATAATTCAATAAATATTTAATATAACAATTAAAATTCTAAAATGTTACATCATTCCCCCCTTACAAGGATTCTGTCCCCAGAATCACAATTCAAATAATTCATTCGTCATATTCTCCCCTACTTACAAAGATTCTGTCCCCAGAATTGAAGACACAAATTAAAAAAATAACTCAGGGTAATTCTTCATCATTTCAGCTTCGAGTTCCCACGTAGCCTCTTCGACATTGTGGTTCCTCCAAATTACCTTCACAGAAGGTATCACCTTATTCTTGAGCACTTGTTCTTTCCTGTCGAGTATCTAGATAGGAACCTCTTCATAGGACAAGTCTTTCTCAAACTGTAATTATTCGTACTCAATTACATGCTTGTAATCAGGTTTATATGGTTGTAACACTGACACATGAAAAACATTATGAATGTTTTACAATTCTGGAGGTAGAGCTACCTCGTAAGCCACCTCTCCAACCTTTCACAGCACTTCGAAGGGTCCAATAAATCTCGAACTTAGTTTTCCCTTCTTACCAAATCGATTTTTTCCCTTCCAAGGAGAAACCTTTAGGAACACATAATCTCCTATGTCAAATGCACGATCTTGTCTTTGTTGATCAGCATATTTCTTTTGTCTGTCTTGAGCAGCTATCAATCTTGTTTTGATGAGTTGGACAACCTCAGCAGTTTGTTGTACCAGTTCTAGTCCTAACAGTTGGTGTTCACCGACTTCATCCCAGCACAGTGGAGTTCTGCACTTTCTGCCATATAATGTTTCATAAGGCGGTATGCCGATGCTTGCGTGGTAACTGTTATTATAGGAAAATTCCACCAACGGCAATTGTTCATCCCAACTTCCTTTGAAATCCATGATGCATGCTCTCAACATATCTTCCAATGTCTGAATCGTTCGTTCGCTTTAGCCATCTGTTTGTGGGTGATATGCAGTACTCATTCGCAACTGGGTTCCCATACACTCTTGTAGTCTCTTCCAGAAGTTTGATGTTAACCTCGGATCTCTGTCTGACACCATTGACACTGGAACTCCATGTCTCGATACGATCTCTTTAACATATAATTTTGCCAGCTGATCAAGATTGAATCTAATCTTTATTGGCAAAAAGTGTGCAGATTTTGTCAATCTGTCCACTATCACCCAAATCGCATCGTATCCTTTCTGAGTTATTGGAAGACCTACCACAAAATCCATTATGATATGTTCCCATTTCCATTCTGGTATCTCCAACGGTTGAAGTAACCCGTTTGGTCTTTGATGCTCGGCCTTGACTCTCTGACATGTCAAGCCCTTTGCAACGCATTCTGCAACGTCTCTTTTCATATTTGGCCACCAAAAATGTCGCCGTAAATCTTGATACATCTTCGTACTTCCTGGATGAATTGAATATCTCGAGTTATGAGCTTCGGTCAAGATGTCTTCTTTAATATCTGGTACTGCTGGAACCCATAACCGTCCTTCGAATCTCAGCATTCCATCGGTATCAATCTTGTATTTCACCTATTTTCCTTCAACAACACTTTCTCTGATTTTTCTGCATTCCTCATTCTGCAGTTGAGCGTTTTTCACTTTATCCACCAAAGTGGGACTGGCTTCCATCTGGTAACATCTTTCATCGGATTCTCTTGGAAATTTGATTTCCAACTCTAACCTTGACATTGCTGTAATAAGCTCCTCCTTATCAGTTAACAACATCAACTTTTCCCTGCCTTTCCTACTCAAGGCATATGCAACCACGTTTGCTTTGCCTGGATGATAAAAGATCTCACAATCATAATCTTTTATCAGTTCCATCCATCTTCTTTGACGCATGTTCAGGTCCTTCTATGTGAAAATATACTTTAGACTTTTATGGTCTGTGTAGATCTCACATTTTTCTCCGTAGAGATATGTCTCCATATTTACAGAGCAAACACAACCGCCGCCAACTCTAAATCATGAGTCGGATACCCTTTTTCATAGTCTTTCAATTGTCTTGATGCATACGCGATGACTTTACCGTTTTGCATAAGGACACACCCTAATCCCTTGTGTGAAGCATCACTATACACCACAAAATTTCCTGTATTATCCGTAAGAACGACAACACGGTGCCATACTTAGATTCTTTTTCAATTCCTGGAAACTTTCTTCACACTTCTCCGTCCAAACAAATTTTACAGATTTCCTCGTTAAATTTGTTAACGGAGTGGCAATCTTGGAGAAATCCTGGATAAACCGTCTGTAATACCCTGCTAATCCCAAGAAACTTCTCACTTCGGATGGAGTTCTCGATTGTTCCCAATTTATCACAGCTTCAACCTTTGATGGATCCACTGAAATTCCATCCTTGTCAATTAGGTGCCCAAGAAATTGTACATATTCCAGCCAAAATTCACATTTAGAGAATTTCGCATACAACTTTTCTTTTCTTAGCGTTTCCAGCGTTAGACGTAAGTGTTCCACATGTTCCTCTTGAGTTTTAGTGTACACCAGAATATCATCGATAAACACCACCACAAACTTATCCAATAATGGTTTAAACACCATGTTCATCAAATCCATGAACGCTGCAGGGGTGTTTGTCAAACCAAAAGACATCACCAAAGATTCATAATGTCCATACCGAGTTCGGAATGCTGTCTTCGGTACATCCTCTTTCCTTACCTTCAGTTGATGATACCCACTTCTCAAATCTATTTTTTAGAAATATCTAGCATCTTTCAATTGATCAAACAAGTCATCTATTCTCGGCAATGGATATTTATTCTTAATAGTGACTTTTTTTAACTCCCTATAATCAATGAAAAGACGCATTGACCCATCCTTCTTCTTTTCGAATAACACTGGTGCTCCCCACGGTGACACACTCGACTGAATGTATTTCTTGTCCAACAGCTCCTGTAGTTGTACCATCAGTTCTTTCATCTCCACCGGAGCCATTCTGTACGGGGCCTTTGATATCGGTGCGGTTCCCGGTGCTAAGTCTATCACGAACTCGATTTCTCTGTCAGGCAAAAGTCCTGGCAAATCCTCCGGAAATACGTCCACAAACTCCCTAACTACTGGTATTTCTTCCAGTTTCGCACCCTTCTTCTGAGTATCGACTATGTAAGCTAAATAACCCACACAGCCTTGACTCAATATTTTCTTAGCCTGTATATTCGTCAGACATCTCATTTGTCTAGGCGATTTGTTACCATTGAATACTACCTTTGATGGAGTCATAAAGTTTACACATTTCTTTTGGCAATCAATTATCGCTCCATAATTGAACAACCAATCCATTCCCAAAATAACATAAACTCTCCTAGCCTGATCGGAATCAAATCTTCCATAAAAATATTTCCCTTAATATTCACCCTACAGTTCTTGTATACGAACCTAACAGGAACTACTTCCTTATTTGTAATTTCTATATTTAAGGGGAAATTCAATTCTTCACTAGGCAATCCTAATCTCATAGCAAATTCATCCGATATAAATGAGCAAGTAGAACCCGAATCAAATAATATATAAGCATCAATATCATTGATTGGAATAATACCTGACACCACATCCTTTGATTGCACAACATCTTGCACAGTCATGTTGAAGGTTCTGGCTGTGGGTTTGTTTGATGTCGTTGGTCCAGTAATAGCACAATTACCTCCACTGCTACCTCCCTTGCTTCCCATTGTCTCTTCAGCTTTCTTCTTAGGGCACTCACGAGCAAAGTGATCCTTAGACCCACAAGTGAAACAAACATTCTTCTTAAGTTGGTTGCAATTTGGGGCAATGTGACCCTCCTGGCCACAGTTAAAACATACTCGTTTCCCCTTCAAGCACACACCCTTATGAAACTTCCCGCATGTAGCACATGCTTCAAACTTCTTATTCTGCTGGTTGCCCTGCTGATTTCCAGCACCCATACTTCCATTCCACTTCTTTTTCAGACTATTGTTACCATTTCCACTACTACCACCCCATTCTTAACCTCCACTTCATTCTTCTTCTTTTTCTACTCTTGATTGAACTTAGTTACAGCCTCACCTGCACCTTCAGCGAGAATCGCTTTTTCCATCACGGCTGCAAACGTCTTCAACTGGAACAAGGAAACCCTACTAAACAACCAGGGCTTCAGTCCCTATTCAAATCTCTTTGCCTTGCGTTCGTCTGTGATGACTTGATATGGCGCAAACCTCGCCAACTCGTTGAATTTCGCGGCATACTCCGACACCGTCATCGTTCCCTGCTTCAGTTCTAAAAACTGTACTTCTAACTGGCTTTTCAAACTCTTTGGGAAATAGGTCTCGATGAAAATCTCCATGAACCTATCCCAAGCTATAACCTCTGGCCCTCTTCGAGTTTTATTGGCCTGCCACCAGTAACTAGCCTCTGCTTTCAACATGAATGTTGCAAAAGCAGTCTTCTAACCTTCTCCTACAACCGTAACATCGAACACTTTCTCTATCTCCATGACCCAAGTCTGTGCCTCAATTGGGTTAATGGATCCACGGAATTCTGGTGGTCCAACCGCCTTGAAGTCCTTAAACGTATCACCTTGGTTCTGAGGTTGATTCTGCGGTTGATTTTGTAGTGCACCTGTTAGTAAAGTCACCAGCTGCTGAATAGGATTAGCTTCAGCATTATCGTTGTTGGTTCCCTCGGTGGTTCTCTGACGAGGTGGTTGACGTCTTGGAGGCATTTTCTGTTAAAAAAATACCCTCATTAGATTATTACTCAACTCTTTTCAAGTAATTTCTACTTAACATGCCCAAAAAATAATCACCACATAACACATAACACTTTGGATAAAAGAAGATAATAACTTTTATTCATACTTAATTCTTTGAAAAACATCATATCCATAGCATCACTGCTATTTACATTATTTTCTTGAACTACTAAAGTTTTAGGACATCATCATCATATCCCATAAGTTGCATAACACTTGGGATTTACATAATACTTATCATAACATAAATCATAAATCAAGTTCACTTCCTAAGTTGTCCTATTAAGATGCTGCAAAGCCTTACGACGCTCTTCTTCCATAATTCGGAACATGGTTCGACGATCTAGTATGTACGAGGGTAGCGATTCCAACTGAATTGGGTAACCCATTACTCAATCCTGAGCTTGATTGACCGCGATGTTGAATACGTTGTCCATTTCCTGCATCTTCATTCTCTTTGCTTGTGCGTCTCCCTCTGCTATTTCGGCTCGTTGATTAGCTTCCTCGTACGCGTCTTCGGCTCTTGCCCTTTTTGTAGACTCTTCTCTCAACTTGCTCTTCAACTCTAAATCTCAGCTCTCATTTGGTCATTCTCTTCTTCAGTGTGAACCGGCTTCTCTTTAACATTGTTCAATCGTTCTTCTCGATCATGGATCTCGTCGTCCTTCTGTGCCATCAAGGTCTGTTGTTCAACTACTATCTCTTGCAATTCCTCGACAGTATCTTGAAGTTCCACGTTACGGTCATGCTCCTCATCATATATACGGCCAGCTATCGAGTTAAATGGAATCCGTTCCTCCTCATCCTCTTCATTCGTCTGCGGCAGCTCCACGGGTTCTTCCTCATCTGTTTCTACATCATCATCATCATCTTCGACCACTGTGAGCAATGGAGCTGACTCTCATGGAAGCAGTTGTTCCCAAACCACTTGAATATCACGAGATTCTTCCTCTCTAGGCATCTGAGGTCTTTCTTCCTTAGCCTGACTGGATTCTCCAACATTAGTCATCCTGACAACAAGATTTTTAAGTTTTTTAATTACTAATCATTACTACTCGACTCTCACGAGCACATAAGTTGTAAACACATAAGCACATAAGTGTTTTATTACTTTCTCCTTGAAACTCGATAAGAGTTCATTACTATCTTTTCGAAGGTTACTTCCTAAGGCTTTTCCCCCACCTAAGGTTCATAACCTAAGGCTTTGATACCAACTTGTGACGACCCCCAAACCCAGGTACTTCATTCCCACAGGATTTGGTGTTCACTTAATCAAACATTCATATCTACCTACCCAATCACAATAAAACTGGATAAATAAAACTATTCCCATTAAAGGGTTACATAATAAAATCTCCCAGGTTATCTAACCTTTAAATACAATCATTCAAATGCGGAATTTAAAATAAACTTCATTACAACCATTCAATTAAAATCTGAAAATCAAATATAAAATTATAAGTCTTCTTAACTTGTTCATCTTTCCTTTTCCCTTACTGGTGCTAGGTACATCAGTCTTTTCGTCTTTAACTGTAAAAATTATATAAGTAAGAGTGAGCAAACAATGCTCACTTGAAACAATAAGAAATCGACAAGAGTATAAAAATAATAACTGCTCATGATAGGCTCATCAAGACTGAATGGTACTCTAACAATGATAATCAGGAACTGAAATTCAAAATGTGGAATAATTATAACTGAGGGTCATAAGACCATGAACTATGTCCACAGTTGCGAGTAATCTTTCAACTCCAACTTTAACAGTCCTAAGACTATAAGGACTCCTCGTACTTAGGGGGATCAGTCCTTCATACCATGTATTGTGCACAAACATTTAACGCTACGCGTAAGTTATCCTCTAATAATAGGGTTGTTCATCTCAGTATTTAGAGTACAAGTCCGCACCAAAGAGAGTTTGGTTTGGATAAGCTTTCAAGGGTAATTTGAAGTTCAACGATCATCAACTAGAGGACTAGTTGAATTAATAACATCATATTACAGAAAAATCGTAATTGAATCAACATGGTAAACCAAAATCATGCTTTAGGAATAATCTAATAGCATATACTTTGAATAACTATAACATGCCTTGCTTGAACAATATTAAGTCAAGGTTAATTAGAATTGAGTACTAAGCATGCATAACAGTTTGAATAATAAAATTACTCTACGTTAGTATAAATAGTTGTGCATGCTAAACAACAAGTTAAATACGAGAATAACTTGGTAACATAAAACCAAAGTTTAGAAAGCTTGCATCATTTATAAGGTAATCGCATTGAAACAATACATAGTTCAACAAGATAAAGAATTAGAAAACTTGCATTATTATATTGGAAACAATAATTGATTCAATCAAGATAATGGATTAGAAAACTTGCTTTGCTCGTGGACTAAACCGAACAATTCAAATCACAATATCCTATAAACATATGTCATCATGACATAATTAGTCATCGCTTACTTTACAATCTTAACTAAATACGTTCATCATGTAAATATTGGATTTTTAATCACATAATCAAGTTATAACACAAGTTAATTGTTAATAACATACTTATTCATAGTATAAAAATACTAAAATCAACATTTTACGATCCCTACTATCATCACATAACAATTCCTTAAAATTTCAAGTACAAAATCAACAACATCGAGACCATTCTTCGCTACACGCGCTGCTTATTTCTACGATTTAACTTGAATTGGTGTGACTGCCATGGTGAGGATGATGAAATGCAATACGATATTTAAGCTACTGAAGTCGTCATTGCGGTGTGAGGGTGCACTTCATTTGCCTTACGGACCCAATCGATTTACGGTTTTGTTATGCAATGTGTGCCCCCAAAATAGGTTTACATCACCCATCTCGGGTCTTCAAATACATGGTACTGAATACAAATATAAACTTAATTATACATGATACTTATGAGCTGAGAGTTTTTACGTTTATATTATCTTCTAGACAATATCCAAACTCAAATAGAGTCCTCATTACATTTATTTGTGTAATATTGTACAATTTCAAGGACGGAATTTTTATAAAGGGGGGAGGATGTAAGAACCGAGAATTTCATGAATAAATAATTATTTTAATATGATAAGAAAATCAATATTTATTTCAATATAAATATTTATGTGTTGTAAGATGAATAATTCAATTAGTGTAAATTGAATTTTTATGGGGAATGAGAATTTTGGAATGCCTGTGTGGCATGAGAATGGAATTTAAGTGAGTTGATTAAGACATGAATAAATTAATGTAAGGAGAATAATTAATTGATATTATATTATTAATTAATTGTTATTGTGAGTAATAAGATAGGATATTATTGAATGAAGTAAATTGCATAATTGTTTAGTATGGCAAGATAATAAATAAGAGTATTATATATTGAGAAAAAGGGATTAATAGGAAATTATTGCAACAATAACTAGGTTAGAAAAATTTCAGTTAGTAATTTAGCCACTCTTATCTTATAAACTAAGCCAAAGAATTGTCTTAGGTAGTAAGACTTGGAAAAATATTTCCATTGTGTGCATGATTTATAGTGGGGGAGTTTATTCACATTAATAAAGACTAAAGAATTAGTTATCATCATTGTTAATGTGAACATTAGCATTAAATAGTATTTCATGTTACTATGTGTAATATGAAAAATGTGGATATTAGTAATATATAATTACCTATTGCTTAAGATTAAATGAAGTGTGACATTTAATTGGAATTAATGATATACAAAAATCATATGGTAAAAGTAATTAAAACATAAGGTTGATTTAAATAAGTTTTGTTATCTCATCCTATGTGATGAGACAATTAAATGTGTACTCTAAAGTATGGGAGTAAATGAAGATGTATTATTAAAATATTTATTTCTATACCAATGGGTGAGTAATAGTAAAAAGGAGATATTAAATTATTAGTGATCAATTGAATTAAGTCCATACATGTTTTAAATATTAAATTAAGTGGACTAATGTACATGGATTATATGATGTGAGTACAAAAATAATCCCTAACTTTCCTAATATAGCAACAACTGTATATTAAAATTACATTTTTGAGAATTATAGTAACTAAACCAAGCTTTAGTGTTGAGAATTAACTGTGTCCCGAAATCAGTGACCATAATCAGTACATGAACAGTAACCTAACTCTATTGCGTGAAAATTAGTCGGTGGTTAGAAGCTAGATTTAGCATTGATGATGGCTATAGAGGTGGGTAGTTGGCCAACTTTTCTTTGTCCAATGTTTTCTTCCTTTCTCCTTTGATTCAAACCATGGTGGAAGAACACTAACTGGTTATACATTTCTCTATATAAAGCACCCTTTTCTTCCCCAGTTTTCTGTTACGTGAAAATTTTCTAATAAGTCTAAGTTTGAGAGTGTGGGTTACTGAGTAATTGAAGAAGTATAATCAGTGTGTGAGGAGTTCAATTCAAGCTTAAGGAGGTATAAATTTTATTTGTGTTCTTGAATTGGGTCTTGCTAAATTTTTGATATTTCTTAAAATTCTCTATTAATCAATGTGAATTAGCATGCAATCATGTGTTTATGAAGTATGTTTACATGTATGGAACCTTTAATGAGGAATTGAGAATGTTTAAACCAATAAAAATGAAGGTTAGTTGATGCTCCGTAAAACATTGGCGCAGCTGCGCCTAGTTTATACTAGGGTGCAGCGCAGCTGCGCCGGACCCTAGAATCAGTTTCTGGTTTTTGTTATGCAATGTGTGCCCCCAAAATAGGTATACATCACCCATCTTGGGTCTTCAAATACATGGTACTGAATACAAATATAAACTTAATTATACATGGTACTTATGAGCTGAGAGTTTTTACGTTTATATTATCTTCTAGACAATATCCAAACTCAAATGGAGTCCTCATTACATTTATTATCACACTATTTTATAGAATAGTGAGGACTACTATAACACCATCTCAGACCATCACTCCGTTCCCCGACTAGTCCCGGTTACATTCTCATTTGCTGATGAGAATAATGAAAGCAAAAGGGTGAGCTCAACTAGCCTAGTAAGAAATATTATGACCAAGATAATGCAGAATAAATTATCATTAGCCTTCAATAGTGTTAAACTAATAAAATATAATAAACATCAAGTTTAACTGCAGCGGAACATGTAAACCATTAGAAGAGTCAAGTAGAGCATGATATCTACTATCTTCTATGATTTAAAAACTTTTTCATCAACTTTATCGCTGAGACTCAGCTTAATAAATAAACCACATCATCGAATCATCCCTGCACTATGGGCCAAGGATATTCATATAATCATCAATGGTCATGATTATACTGAATAATCCCTGGTCATAATCATACCAACAATTGTTCATCAATGCACTATGGGCCAATGAGGACTTTTACCACATCATTTATAACATTACGGGTCATGATTATATCGAATGATCCATGTTCATAATCATACCAATCAATAGTCCATCTATGCATGTAAGCCTCAGATGACTTTCATCACAATATAAGCATGAGGATGATGACAATGATATAAGAATTCAATTATAAGAAAGCAAAGGATAAATTTTAAAGATTTATAATTTAATTTATCCAGAATTCAATAATATTCAAATTGCCAACATGATACTTCTTTGTGGAGTAAAATTCAAGAATGTTATTGTATCAAAAATGATTTGGACCGAAACAAAAAAAAATTTCTCATGAATTGTACTCCGGGTGAATAATACACCGTGAATAGTACTTTGTGAATAGTACCCATGAATAGTACTTTGTGAATAGTACTGTATAAATGAATAGTACTCATGGATAGTATTTCGGCATGAAAAGCTTAAAATTTAACAAGAAAGTGCAGAAAATATCCTTGTAAAACGATACTAGATGAAGCGCAAATTTCAAAGATATTCTACTAATTTCACGGAGTATAGAAGCAATACTTTAACAAAATGAGGGTATAATTAGGAATACGAGACGAAATAATATTACTCACATACTACAGAGTATAGAAGAAAATATTATTCCTTATGAATACTAAATAAAAATAACATCCCTTACCTAAAAAAAGACTGGATACTGAAATAGTGAGGTAACAAACTTCTCTTCTTTTTTCTCTCTATAGCTTCTCTTTTTATAATTTATCTTGTGAGTCTTAGTGAATTGGTGAGAATGAAAGAAGAATAAGCTTCTATTTATAGGAAAATATAGTTTCAATAATTGCACATTTTGGGGCTCAAAATATTACAGTATAATACCTTAATCTTTTTCTTCATTTTTAATTTAGTCATGCAAGTATTATCAAACATGTACCACCTCCCCTAATAGTACATCATGTGAATCAATAGTACATTCATATGAATTAATAGTTCTATACATGCGAAAAATATAGTTGCAGATAGTACCTTCATCTATACCTCTATTTTTAATTTAGTCATGCAAGTATTATCAATCTTGCACCACCTCCCCTAATAGTACTATTAGGTTTGTAATATTCATTAACACAATCAAATTGCACAAAATAAGCGGAAGCATGGAAAATCAGAGTTTAAAAATTTTATAAACAATATACCCGGATCATCCTTTATGCACAATTATTAATTAAACGAAAAGATAAAGAACAAGTATCATACCCTTGAAGATTCGAGCTTCCTCAGGTAGAAGTTCACCTCAAATCCTTTTTCACGTTCAACTTGAATCCACCGGGTTTGGTTCCTTCCTTTGATCAATGTTAGCCACCCAAATATTTGGCCTCTAGAGGTGATCCACCAAGGAAGAAGAAAAATTCAAGAAGATCGGTGTTTGGCAAAACCCTAGTTTTTCTATCTCTTATAGAAAAGGGTGTACTCTCCCAACTATTGGAATTACGTATTCTATGAAAACGTCAACCAACCACACCCATAATAAGACTCCTCTTATTTATAGATGTGGGCAACCCTCCTTAACAATTAAGGAATTGAGTTTTATTTTAATTAATTAGGCTCCCAATATTATTAAGAATAATTAATTAAACTCTTTTAATTAATTAGCATCCTAATCTTATTAGGATATATGAGAGTACTTTTATTAATTAATTCCCAAACTCCTTTAGAAATTAAATAATAATAATAGTAATAATAATAATAAGACTCCTCTTATTAATTTATATTTAACATTTCTAAAATATTAAATAATTAATATTAAGCTATTTAATTTATTCTATCACTATAGATTAAATTAAATATACTTAACTTATTATTACGATTATGCCATTAACTTCTTAAATAATTATTCTTCCTTTTTTATGGTGTGACCCTTTAGGTTCTCCATATTAAACCGATTGTGAATAAATCAATTAGAACAATTCTAATCTTATTTAAAAAATAAATTAAACTATTAATTTATTTAAATAAATAATATTTATTCTATAATAGGATAAGCCTCCTAGCGATCAACGACTTTCCATATAATATAGATTTTAACATTAATCATAAGAAACCTTTGAGTAAATAGTTCTTTGTCACAATTCAATCCTTCTACCATACAATGTCCCAATTAAATATAAGACATGGAATTTATCAAGTCTTATTTTATTTAATTATATGTATTTCGACTCTTAAATGCATTAACTCCAAATAATGCAAATTAGAAACTCCTTTCTAATTTCATTACGCCGCCGCCAAGGACTCTTTGGGTTGTTATTTATCGAATCACATAGGAAATTTCTCTTCTTTTAATAGAAGTGGTAGATTCTTTATTGATCATACATTATCTCCATGTACAATTTTTTATACCTAAGCATACCCTTTGATATTCCCTAAGTGTCTTAAGGAATAAGTCAAAGTATAACTCCTCACACACAAGATACTATGATGATCTCAAGTCCAAGGATCACTTGTATTACTATCACTACAGAAATTTCTATTGATAGGAAAGTAAAATTCCATTAGGTATTCCTTAGCGAGCCACATTCAGTGAACTTATTCTCTAATAAGAACCTACATATTTGCTTTAGTGTCTCTACACAAATGAACATGAGATCAATCATCCTCATCTAATGAGCAAGCAACGTATGTACCAATCTATCCGGATTCACTAATCCCCAATTTAGTAATCCAACGATTGGGAACTATTTTAGTTTTAAGCTTTCTAAGAATTTAGATCTCATTAGAATGATCATCATCATTATTCTAAAAGCATTGCTTAAAACTATGGGTTTATCACATATTATAAAATAGCATCATGTAGATAATTAAAAGCTTTTAATAAATTAATACTTTTTATTAATAAATGAATAATATTGTTACAAAGTATATGCTTTATCATTAAACATGATTGGCTTGTGTGCATACTACTTTCAATCTCCCACTTGCACTAAAGCCAATCGCCATGGTATCTCATACCCTTCTTCTCTAAGTAACAATTATCCTGCTGTTGGATAAGCTTTAGTTAATGGATATGTAATATTGTTCTTGAGAGTCCACTATCTCTATAGTGATTTTCCATCTTTCAATGATTCCTATAATCAAATGAAAGTGCCACAACACATGTTTAGATCCAAGATGAGACTTAGGAACTACTCCTTGTTCTGAAATAAACTTTTCATCAAAACAATCAACTTGTAGCTTCATTTATAGCTATATAGTTTGTCTTTATCACTAAACTAGCAACTCTTTGTTGTTTGAAACCTTTCCAATTCACTGCACCACCATTCAAGGTAACGCTTTACCTTAAAGTGGATTTTCTGTCGTCTTGGTCTGTCTAAAAAACTTGAGTCTGTTAAGCCTTCTAGTTTTAATTTAGACCCACCATATATCTGATCACATCCTTTGTGCTGGTTAAGTACTTTAAGATGTTTTTCACTGACTCATAGTGAACTTCTCCAGAATATGACTGATCAATATCAGGTCTCATACATTTCATTGCATACATGATAGTTACTCATGCGATCTCTCTTTTATGAGTCTATGGGGACTATTAAGAGAGATACACTCCATGGCTCATCAATATGAGATAACTCTTGGAGTTTGGCATGCTAAACGACTTTAGCTGCCATGCTAAACGACTTTAACATCAAATGAATATACGTTCCTTGGTTTAAGTCAAGCATCCTCTTGAATCTATCTATATAGATTTGTATCCCCAATAAAGATGCTCTTTCTAAATCATTCATGGAGGAATGTTTAGACAACTTTTTCTTTACTGATTCTAGCACTGACATGTCATTCCTTATTCGTAGTATATCAATATATAATACTAAGAATGTCACGATGCTCCCACTGACCCTTTTGTACACACTAGGTTCATTCTTATTTTTTATAAAATCAAACTCTTTTGATTATCTCATCAAAGCGAATGAGAATGTTCCAATCCATTTCTCTGAGTGTCTACAACTCTTACCTTATCGTATGTAACTGGATCATCATCTTCTATGATGTGTACCTCATCATCATCATCATCATCATCTATGATGAATCCATACCTCCTAGGTATCTTCGGTACTATTTCAGATTTACGATTCGGTTGTGGTACAATAGGTCTATCTACAGGTTCTTCTTACTTGACTTATAGTGTTTTGTGGTTCTTGAACTCTTCAAGATCTATTATCCTCCCACTAGCCCCTTCAATGATAAACATCTTTATCTTAGAAGGCATTGTGTTTTTCACAACAAACACCTTTTGCTAAGTAGGATTATAGAACATATACCCTAAACTTACTTTAGGATGTCCCACAAATCTGTATTTGTCAAATTTTGTCCCAAACTTATTCTTTTGAAACCTTTTCACATAAGTTGGACAACCCCTTATCTTAATATAGTTAAGATTAGGAATCTTCCCTGTCCATAACTTTTATGGAGTCTTGGGGCCGGATTTTAAGGTTACCTTTTTCGTAGATATGCAGCCATTTCTAGAGTATTATCTAGAGGGATACTGGAATGTCGATAAAATCATTATGGACCGCACCATGTCCAATAAGGTACGATTTTTCTTTTAGATACATCAATCAATTATTGCGTATCAGGAGGCGTCCATTGTGAGAAAACCATTTGAGATGATCTAGAAACTTATTGCACAAGTATTTATTCCTTGATCTAATCAAAGAATCTTAATACTTTGCCAATTTGTTTCACTTCTGAATTCTTTGAACCTTTCAAATAATTCACACAAGTATTTTAGCAAATACACACATTCAACTCTTTGAATGATCATCTCCTTTTCTTATACTAATTTGTTCAATATGCAAAATTATTATCATGTAAGTCAAGTATACAAAATCCATTAAGTGATATTCCAGTACTAAACAAAACATTATTATTATAAATAGAATTATAATTGTTCTTAATTATATTACCAAAGATTTCATTATCTAACAATAAAATGGAAATAATGTTTCTAACGAGAACTGGAATACAATAACAACTTATTGACTTAATAGATTTGCCCGTAGGCAATGCTAAACTATAAGTTTCTATGGCTAATGTAACAACCTTTGCTTCATTTCCCACACATAAGATTACTTATCTTTGTTTAGCTTTCTACTTCTGCTTGGTCCCTTCATAAATCTATATTTATGATAACCAAAGTCGGTATCCAATACCCAAGTAGAACCTTGACTTAAAGAAAAAATTTAAATCATGAAAAAAATTATATTTGTAACCGAAGCTTCACTAAGCTTCTTCTGGTTAGCTCTACAAGATGTTTTTTATAGTTTCTTTCCAGTGTCCAGACTTATTGCAGTGGAAGCAAACTCCTTTGCTATCCGTATTAGTTTTGTTCCTATTATCCTTTGTTTTTTCCTTTCTATTTACCTTCTTAGAATCGTTCTTCCTTTTAGAAGATCATTTGGCCCCTACCAATAAGACTTGGTCTTTCTTGGTTGGAAAGTGACTTTTAACATTTTTTAACATGTTAAGCAAATCAGCGAGGTTGATCTTTAGCTTGTTCATACGAAAAATTCACAACAATTGTGAGAAGGAGTCCAGAGTGACTACAAGATCAAATCTTAGCTTAACTCTCCATCCATGACAAAACATATTATCCTAATTGTTCAATCAAATTGATCATGTTTAGGACACGTGTCTGTACTGTAGTGTCGTTGGTCATTCTAGATCGGAAGAGCTCTTTAGATATCTAATATCTATTAGTCCTACTTTCCTCACCATCAACTACTTGACGTACATGAGTATAGTAGGAGCATCCATAGTTTCATGCTGACGCTAAAGCTCGTTACTCATAGATGCGAGCATGATGCATTGAGCCAACTGTGCATCATCTTGCCACTTTCTAAAAGTAGCAATCTTTCCTCAGAGGCATTATCTGCAACCATTGCAGGGATAGACGTATTAAGGACATAAGATAGTTTTTTAACCGTGAGAACTATTCTTAAATTCCTTAACCAGTCCGTTTAATACGGTTCAGTTAACTAACATCTAATATGCTTCGCAGTGATAGTAATTTAGACATTATAAAATTCTGTAAATGAATTTGTAATTAACAACATTTTAACATACATTCTTTTATTAATTACCAAAATAAATTAGGTCTTGTTTTAAATTGGTATCTCCCACTATTTTCTTCAAACTATATTACCCTCACTTATATAGTTCGGAAAAATCTAATTAAAGATTTGCTAGTAAGAATAAGGATCCCATTTCAAATGTATATAGTCTTGTGGTGACACAACAAACTATATATAAATAAATAGGTAGACAACTCTTGTCAATTACATCAACTATGCAACACTTGTATTTTGCCTCATAAATTATTTTGATCAAGTGGTGGCACATTCGAATCAAAATTATCCAAGTTAAGTCGAACCTAGCACTCCATATATTCAAAAAAGAAAAATATTATTCTTGTGGTGACACAACAAAATAACATTGTTCAATTTTCTTTATAAGCATCAAATGTGATAAAATTAACATCTCACAGAATTAAGATAAGCCTTGTGGTGACACAACAAACTTATAATAATTAATTGATACTCTATTATTTTTATCATGCTAGAAGGTGACGTTTGATATTCCAAATATCTTTGAACGCTTAGGACTTAATATAAAAAAATTGAGGGGTTTACATTTATTAATTTGTCTCATCTTGTTTAGCGCGCATGCACACACACACACACACACACACACACACACACACATATATATATATATATATATATATAAAATACGCGTCATTTTAATTAACATGCGAATCATGTTTGCATAATATATAATATATATAATACTAGAATGCACATATAGAACAATATATTTTACCTGGATTGATTATGGACTTTTATTCTAGTTTGGTTCACTAGAGCCACCAAATGACCCACAAGGTCAAACCCTATGGATGCAAGAATTAATATTTAAATATAACTATTATATTTAAACTCGGGCTCCATTACAAATGGGTCTTCAAGCGCTCCTTACTCCTTGATCTCTAATTCTTCAAAATTAGTTCTAACTATTCCTATTACAAAACTATTTAAAATAAATAGAAACTTTGATCAGCAATCAAGGGGAAGTACATAGGAGGGAGTTAAAATTTACATTAAGAAAAATTAGAGAAGATGAGGTACGCAGACCTCATTTAATAAAACTCGTACATTCATGCATCCAACTAAAATAAAATCCAATCACATTGGTCAATAGTCCATAATTAATCCCAATTATTATCATACGCATCACCATATGCATCAATATATAACATTCATCTCATGAATAATAAACATTCAATATATATATATATATTGATATCATTTAATGGAAAAATTTAGTTAGCATAAAATCTAATTTTGAATCAAAATAAACTCCTTTATTTTAATTCAAATTTAAATAAAAATAAACCTATTTTATTTTAATTTATCTAATTTTGAATAAAATAAACTATTTATTTTAATCAAAATAACTCATTTATTTTAATTAATTATGGAATCCAATTCCAAGTAAAAAAAACTCCTTTATAAAAGGAAACACAGATTCTCTTTCCTATTCAAAAATAAACTCCTTTATTTTGAATAATATGAAATCTTATTTCATATCTAAATAAACTCCTTTATTTAAGGAAATATAGATTCTCTTTCCTATTCACAAATAAACTCCTTTATTTTGAATAATATGAAATCTTATTCCATATCTAAATAAACTCCTTTATTTAAGAAAATATGGAATTCAATTTCAACTCTAATTAGTTATCATGAAATCCAATTCCAACTATAATTAGTTAGTATGAAATCCAATTTTAAAATTAAAATAAACCTTTTATTTTAACATTAAAATAAACTTTTATTTTAATTATAAAATAATTAAAATATCATATATATATATATATATAATCTGAAGTAATATATATCATATATATAATATCTTTAATCTGACTCCTTTATTTCATTAATTTTCGTGAATTAGCTAACATGCTTAATCATATATATATATATATATAAAGTTAATCCTGTTACCATATTAACATCCTGCAAGTAACCCTGATTTATGAGAATCACGTGGAATAGTGGATGACACAGAATTAATTTTTTTTTCCAAGGTTCACGTGAAACCCCATATAAGAAATCATGGTTCACGTGAATCTCCACTCTCCCTTGAATTCACGGGTCACAAAACAGTACAGCGATTTCACGATTTTTTTATAAATAAATTTTATACAACAAAATTATGTCCAATTAAATTATTCTAAATACATATCAATATACATATCAAATTAAAATAATTAATAATTCACATAAAGATTTTGCTTTGATACCACTGTTAGGTTTGTAATATTCATGAACGCAATCAAATTGCACAAAATAAGCGGAAGCATGAAAAATCAGAGTTTAAAAATTTTACAAACCATATACCCGGATCATCCTTTATGCACAATTATTAATTAAACGAAAAGATAAAGAACAAGAATCATACCCTTGAAGATTCGAGCTTCCTCGTGTACAAGTTCACCTCCAATCCTTTTTCGCGTTCAACTTGAATCCACCGGGTTTGGTTCATTCCTTTGATCAACGTTTGCCACCCAAATGTTTGGTCTCTAGAGGCGATCCACCAAGAAAGAAGAAAAATTCAAGAATATGGGTGTTTGGCAAAACCCTAATTTTTTTATCTCTCATAGAAAATGGTGTACTCTCTCAACTATTGGAATTACGTATTCTATGAAAACGTCAACCAACCACACCCATAATATGACTCCTCTTATTTATAGATGTGGGCAACACTCCTTAACAATTAAGGAATTGAGTTTTATTTTAATTAATTAAATTCCTTTAATTAATTAGGCTCCCAATCTTATTAGGAATAATTAATTAAACTCTTTTAATTAATTACCATCCTAATCTTATTAGGATATATGAGAGTACTTTTATTAATTAATTCCCAAACTCCTTTAGAAATTAAATAATAATAATAAGACTCCTCTTATTAATTTATATTTAACATTTCTAAAATATTAAATAATTAATATTAAGCTATTTAATTTATTCTATCACTATAGATTAAATTAAATATACTTAACCTATTATTACGATTATGCCATTAACTTCTTAAATAATTATTCTTCCTTTTATGGTGTGACCCTTTAGGTTCTCCATATTAAAGCGATTGTGAATAAATCAATTAGAACAATTCTAATCTTATTTAAAAAGATAAATTAAACTATTAATTTATTTAAATAAATAATATTTATTCTATAATAGGATAAGTCTCCCAAGGATCAACGACTTTCCAGATAATATAGATTTTAACATTAATCATAAAAAAATTTGAGTAAATAGTTATCAGACAATTCAATCCTTACTACCATACAATGTCCCAATTAAATATAAGATATGGAATTATGTCAAGTCTTATTTTATTTAATTATATGTATTTCGACTCTTAAATGCACAACTCCAAATAATGCAAATTAGAAACTCCTTTCTAATTTCATTTCGCCGCCAAGGACTCTTTGGGTTGTTATTTATCGAATCACATAGGACATTTCTTCTTTTAATAGAAGTGGTAGATTCTTTATTGATCATACATTATCTCCATGTACAATTTATTATACCCAAGCATACCCTTTGATATACCCTAAGTGTCTTAAGGAATTAAGTCAAAGTATAACTCCTCATACACAAGATACTATGATGATCTCAAGTCCAAGGATCACTTGTACTACTATCACTACAGGAATTTCTATTGACAGGAAAGTAAAACTCCATTAGGTATTCCTTAGCGAGCCACGTTCAGTGAACTTATTCTCTAATAAGCACCTAAATACTTGTTTTAGTGTATCCACATAAATGATCATGAGATTAATCATCCTCATCCAATGAGCAAGCAACGTATGTACCAATCTATCCGGATTCACTAATCCCCAATTTAGTAATCCAACGATTGGAAGCTATTTTAGTTTTAAGCTTTCTAAGAATTTAGATCTCATTAGAATGATCATCATCATTTTTTTAAAAGCATTGCTTAAAACTATGGGTTTATCACATATTATAAAACAACATCATGTAGATAATTAAAAGCCTTTAATAAATTATTACTTTTTATTAATAAATGAATAAGATTGTTACAAAGTATATGTTTTATCATCAAACATGATTGGCTTGTGTGCATACTACTTTCAAGTATATGCATGTGAATCAATAGTACACACCTGTGAACAAATAGTTATAAGCATGTGAATTAATAGCAATTAATTGCTCATTTATTCGATTAATTACCCGATTGGTCAATATATCCTCCAGACATCAATTATTATCGAAATAGATGTCGATTTCCACTAACACTAATAATCCCAACACAATGGAACTATCAATTTCATCTTTAATCAACACAAACTTATTCATCATTAATATTATAACTCACAATATTTAACAACCAGATCATTCCCAGGAAAGAGGGGGCTTTTCGATAAGGATTTCTCCCTATCGTACAAGTAGAACTTTGAAAGAAATAATACTTCGTAATGAAATTTAAAACTTTGATTCGAACGATAATTGTTCATATATATTGTGAAAGAAACTATCGAAGCCATTGATTCAGTTAGACTATTGATATTGATCAAAAGCTATCTAAACTAAATAACTTGGCGCAGACTCTTATAACTAAGAAGAACAACCCTCTTGGTATGGTAATTATATATTGTCGGGGAACCGACGTGCGCACATGAGAAAGACTAAATGTTATGCATGACATAGGGTACTTTAGGCTGATCACCTGTTGTACTCGTTTTGTAGAATTATTAGTCTATTACTCTTAATTCTAGGAGAAGTTCATAGTCCTTAGTTGTGACGCCCCCAAAATAGGCATACATCACCTATTCCTAGTCGCCAAATACATGGTACAGAATACAAATACAATCTTAATATACAACAAGAAAGCTGTGAGTTTTAATGCAAATATTGTCTTCTAGACAATATCCACTCTCAAAATAAGTCCTCATTACATTTATTGTCACACTATTTAACAGAATAGTGAGGACTACTAATACTATCATCTGGACTGTCACTCCGTTCCCCGACTAGTCCCTGCCACGCTCTCATTTCTCAAGAGAATAGTGAAAGAAAGGGTGAGCTCAACTAACTAGCCTAATAAGAAATATTATGACTAAGATAATGCGAATAAATTATCATTAGTCTTCAACAATGTTAAACCGATAAAATACAATAGACATCAAGTTTAAGCTGCAATGAACATGCAATCCATTAAAAGAGTCAAGTAGAGAATAAAATCTACTATCTTTTATGATTTAAAAAGTTTTTCATCACTTTTATCGCTGGGACTCAGCTTAATAAATAATCCACATCATCTCTGCACTACGACCAAGGATATTCATTAGTATCACAACCACAAATTATCCATGCACTACGGGCCAAGGATATTCGTGTATTCATCAATGGTCATGATCATGCCAATAATTGTCCATCAATGCACTACGGGCCAATGAGGACTTTTACCACATCATTTGTAATATTACGATCATGATTACACCAAATAATCCCTGGTCATAAACATACCAAGTCTATCTATGCACTACAGGCCACAGATGACTTTCAACAAAATATAAATATGAGGATGATGACAATGATATAAGAATTCAATAAAACAAGTTCAAGAATTAATTTATTCAGGAACTAATAACGTCCAAATTGTAAACATGATACTTCTTTGTAGAGTAAAATTTAAGAATGCTCGTAAGAATATTTTCATTTAAAAGATCTTTGGATGAAGCTTAAATATCAAGGATATTCCATCAATTTCATGGAGAATAGAAGTCAAAACTTTAACCAACCTGAATATAATAAAGAATGGAATAACAAAAGAAATCACCATGCATGCGGTATCAGAATGATGAGTTATTCCAATGTAATAATAAATAACGGAATCGGGCCAAAGCGTAATACGACCGGCTGGGATATTCCAAATGAATAATAAAGAATAGAATAACAATGTAAATCACCATGCATGCGGTACTTTGCATAGACAAAGTTATTCCAAAAGAATAATAAATAATAGAATCAGTCCCATGTGAAACGCATGCATGTGATATTCCAACAAAATAATAAAGGCGGAACACGTCCTGCGTAAAAACCTATGCATGAGGATGTTCCAATGAATAACAACGAATGGAACACCAAATGTAAATCACCAAGTATAGGGTAGATCACAGATACAAAGTTATTCCAATGTAATAATAAAGAATGGAATAATGGAAGTTCTCTTCATGAATATGAAAAAAAATAATACCCCTTACCTTATAAAGAAGAGTACTCCGACGGTAGGGTGGGGATATACTTGAGAAAACTTGCACTATGCTCAAAGATTTCTTAAACGCTAAAGAAATACGCTCAAGATAGAAGAATAATTCTCTCTACAGTTTCTCTCTCTAGAGTTTCAGTGAATTCGTAAGAAATAATGAATGAATGAGCTTATATTTATAGAAGAATGGACTGAAGAGTAACCAATCCATGAACGGTCCAAATTGATTTACTTTAAACAGACGGTCCAGATTGGTTTACAATAAAATATAATTTATTCTATTTATAATCTAATAAAACGAATAACTTTTAAAAAGATTTTACTATGCAAATACTATGCAGGCACTATGCATAATAAAATATAATATATTCTAATTATTATCTAATAAAATGAATAACTTTATAAAAGTATTATATTTTATATAAAAAGATTTTACTATTAGACTAATAAAACGAATAACTTTATAAAAGTATTCTGTTTTATATAAAAGTATTCTGTTTTATATAAAAAGCTTTTCTGTTTTATTACATTAATAATACTAATAAAACAAAACTTCATCATCATTATTATGGTTCCTCCATAAAACTTTGACTTGAGGTATAACCTTGGAGCGTAGAATATGTTCCTTCTTATTCAAGATTTGAATAGGAACCTCTTCATATGTTAAATCTTCCGCTATTTCATCTGGTTCTAACTCAATAATGTGGTTCGGGCCTTTCACATATTTACGTAACATGGATATATGAAAAATGTTATGAACACGAGACATACTTAGCGTAAAGCGTAGTCTATAGGCTACGGTCCTACTCGATCGAGGATTAAAATGGGCCAATGAATCGAGGATTGAGCTTTCCTCTCTTTCCAAATCTCGTAACTCCTTTCCATGGAGCAACACGTAACAACACATGATTTCCAATATCGAATTCCACGTCCTTTCGATCAAGATCAAGATAACTCTTTTTTGTCGGTCTTTGTGAGGTTTTATACGTCGTTTCGGATTGTTTGAATCTTTTCCGTAGCCATACGTATTTAACTCCGGTCCCAACAAAGTTGCTTCACCCACCTCATCCCAAAGATATCGAGAACGACACTTTCTTCCATACAACGCTCGAATGGAGCCATGCCAATACTTGCTTGATAAGCTGCGTTGTTGTAGAAAAACTCCACCAATGGTAAGAACTTGTCCCAACTTCCCTTGAAGTCAAGGACACAGAGTCTTAATAAATCTTCAAGAGTTTGAATAGTCCTCTCTGATTGTCCGTCCGTTTGAGGATGATATGCTGAACTAAATCGTAAATCTGTGCCCATAGCTTTTCACAAACTAACCCAAAATCGTGAAGTGAATCTTGGGTCTCGATCAGAAACTATGGATGCTGGCATACCATGCAATCTTACAACCTCGTTTATGTATATACGAGCAAGACGTTCAAGTGTATAAGTTTCTCGTATAGGTAAGAAATGAGCAGACTTGGTCAATCTATCAACAATAACACAAATTGCATCTATACCTTGAGAAACCGTGGGAAGACCAGTAACGAAATCCATGGTAATGTGATCCCACTTCCTTTCTGGAATTTCAAGTGGTTACAATGGACCTTTTGGTACCTGATGCTCCGCCTTGACTCATTGACACGTTAGACACCTTGAGATAAACAATGCTATCTCTCTCTTCATATTGCCCCACCAAAATGTATGTCGAAGATCATGATACATTTTAGTACTCCCAGGATGGATTGCAAATTGTGTGTTGTGCGCCTCCATCATGATTTTATACTTTAACTCAGGGTCGTTAGGAACACAAAGTCTGGAGTTGACTCGAAGTATTCCTTCTTCATCGATTCTTGTTTCCGGCATAGCACCTTCTTGTACTTTCTTCCTCATATGCATCAGCTCCAGGTCTGTAGCTTGAGCAGCTTTAACTTTATCGATTAAAGTCGGTTCCACTCGTATATTCGCCATCATTACTTGGGTCCCTGGAGTCTTTATCTCTATCTCCATCCTTTGCAAATCATACAAAATGGGCCTTTGCGTTGACAATATCGTACTCATACCCGCATATGATCTTCTACTCAATTCGTCAGTTACCACGTTCGCTTTTCCAGGATGGTATTGGATGGTATGATCATAATCTTTCAACAGTTCAAGCCAACGTCACTGTCGCATGTTTAGTTCCTTTTGAGTGAAGAAATATTTGAGGCTTTTATGATCCGTAAAGATCTCCACTTTCTCCCCATACAAGTAATGCCTTCAAATTTTAAGTGCGAAGATAACAGCTGCAAACTCTAGATCATGAGTAGGATAATTCCTCTCATATTCCTTGAGTTTTCGAGAGGCATAGGCTATGACTTTCCCATGTTGCATGAGAACACATCCTAACCCTTTGCCTGAAGCATCACTATAGATGACAAATCCCTCCGAGCCAGATGGTATTCACGTAGCAGTGTTTGAAATGAGTCTTCTCTTGAGTTCTTGAAAACTCTTCTCACATTCCTCGTTCTAATCAAATTTTGCATCTTTCCGAGTCAGCTGAGTTAAGGGAGTAGCGATTCGAGAAAACTGTTCTACGAATCTCCAATAATAACCAGCTAAGCCGAGAAAGCTACGATTTTATCATCGATTTAGGTTGCTCCCGACTTTGAATAGCTTCAATCTTTCTTTGGGTCAACGGATATTCCATGACTTGATACCACGTGCCCAAGGAATGCTACTTCCTCAAGCCAGAACTCACATTTCTTTAACTTGGCATAAAGCTTATATTCACGAAGCTTTTGGAGTATCAGCCTCAAGTGTTGCTCATGATCTTCATGACTTTTGGAATAAATAAGGATGTCATCAATAAAGACTACCATAAAGTGATCCAAATATTCCTTGAATACTCGGTTCATCATATCCATGAAGGCAGCAGGAGCATTAGTCAATCCAAAAGACATGACTAGGAATTCATAATGCCCGTACCGAGTTCTGAAAGCCGTCTTTGGAATGTAATCGGTTCTAATCTTCAATTGGTGATATCTGAAACGAAGATCAATCTTTGAAAAGAATTTGGCACCTTGCAACTGGTCAAACATGTCATCAATACGTGGCAATGGGTACCTATTTTTGATGGTGACATGATTTAACTCCTGATAATCAATACAAAGTCGCATACTCCCATCTTTCTTCTTCACGAAAGAACAGGAGCACCCCAAGGAGAAGTATTAGGATGAATGAAACCGATGTCTAACAATTCCTGCAGTTGGGATTTTAACTCCTAAAGTTCAATAGGAACCATTCGATATGGGGCTTTGGATATAGGTTTTGTACCAGGTTCAAGGTCAATACAAAATTCAATTTCATGCTCTGGGGGTAGGCCATGAAGTTCTTCAGGGAATACGTCAGAAAAGTCATTAACAATAGAAATATCATTCAAAACTGACGTATTTTTGTTTAGATCCGTGATATGAGCTAGGAAAGCTTTATGGCTTGAGATGACAGTGATTGATTTTAATGATTTGGTTTCTTGAATTTGCATTATAGGTTGATTAGGAATATGAAAGCTAACAACCTTACGAAAATAATCAATTTTTGCATGATGAGTGGTTAACCAATCAATCCCTAGAATTATGTCAAATGCAAGTATTTTCAATGAAATAAGATCGACAGGTAATGTGCGGGTACCAATTTGAACCAAACAAGACTTATAAATAGTGGATGTAATGAGGGTTTCTCCCAACAGAGTTTCAACAGATAAGTCAAAGTCCAATTTCTCCGGAGTCAAATTTAAACGTTGAGCGCAAGTAGGAGAAATAAAGGAATGGATAGAACTGGTATCAAATAAGGTATATACTTCGCTAGAGTTTATGATAAGCTTACCCGTGATGACCTCATCCGGGTTCCTTACTTTCTGGGAGGTCACGACAAACGCTCTCCCTTGCACTACTGGCTTTGACTTTTCTGGGGCGTCCTTTGGTGCCTCAATCCTTGCTGAACTTGTCTTCGGTGAACGACAAAATCGGGCTAGGTGACCTTCTCTTCCACAATTATAACATGCTTTGGACGACATTGCACAGTTTGGACTGATGTGTCCCTCCCCTCCGCATTTGAAGCATATGATAGGTGGTTGTTCTCCATCCTTAACAATAGGTGCTGATGCTGACGTCTTTCCATCATTGTTAATCTCCTCTTCTTGAAATGTCCATTCTTATTATTTTGGCCATGATTACCACCGAAGTGGTTACCATTCTGGCATGTTGATTCCCTCCACGCTTATTGTCACCGCTTCGATGACTGTTATCACTGGTATTATCATTTTACCGACTGCTATTTTTTGGTTGGGTTGACTCATTATCGCGCTCCAATAACTGAGCCCTATTAACAACATTTGAATACAAACACAGTTTATGAGAGATAAGATATTGACGTATCTCGGGTTTCAAACCTCTTAGAAACATTCGAGTCATTCTCTCCTCATTATCAACCAAATGGGACGTAAACCAGGACAGCTCGGCAAACTTGTCTTCGTACTGCGACACGATCATGTTGTTTTGCTCCAGTTTAATGAATTCTACCTCTTTCATGTGACGAATACTTTCGGGAAAGTACTTGTCATTGAACAGTTCTTGAAACTTTTCCCAAGACATCTTCAGTGCGGCAGGTTGAGTACATTTTATAGATTCCCACCAGAATCGCCCGCACGCGCAACATGAAGGTGGCAAAGGGAACCTTTTGCTCCTCGGAGCAACCCAAGATATCAAATATCTTGTTGATCTGTTTTATCCACGTCTCCGCCTTAAGAGGTTTTGGCTCTCCAAAAAACTCCGGTGGTCCCAGTTCCTTGAACTGTTTGGCGGTGACCGTCCGAGAGTTGCTAGTGTTTCCACCTGCATTTTGGACAGGAGTCGCACTCGCCTGATGTTGCAAGAATTTCATGATGCCTCGGAACATTCCATCGTTCATCATTTGGTCAGTGTTGTTGTTTGCATGAGGATTGTCGCCTTCCTGATGCACATTGTCCTGGTTATTGATCTCTGGACACTCAACGGTCTCCTGTGCTCCATTGATGTTCTCAACATTCTCGGATGCCATTTTCAAACACTGCCATAAAACAAGGGTTAATTAACATATCACATATTATCCCTATACTCTGACCGACCAATTAAATATCAAATAAACTTAGGTAGGTCATACTAGCGAATGAATTCCCCGTCTCTCCCCTCCTAGTTCTTGTCTCACATCTTAGCCAGGGATCATATCCCTAAGCTTTGATACCAACTGTGATGCCCCCAAAATAGGTATACATCACCTATTCTGAGTCGCCAAATATATGGTATAGAATACAAATACAATCTTTAATATACAATAAGAAAGCTGTGAGTTTTAATACAAATATTGTCTTCTAGACAATATCCACTCTCAGAATAAGTCCTCATTACATTTATTATCACACTATTTAACAGAATAGTGAGAACTACTAATACTATCATCTAGACCGTCACTTCGTTCCTCGACTAGTCCAGGCTATGTTCTCATTTCCTGAAGAGAACAGTGAAAGAAAGGGTGAGCTCAACTAGCCCAGTAAGAAATATTATGACTAAGATAATGCAGAATAAATTATCATTAGTCTTCAATAGTGTTAAACTGATAAAATACAATAGACATCAAGTTTAACTGCAGCGGAACACGCAATCTATTAAAAGAGTCAAGTAGAGAATAAAATCTACAATCTTTTATGATTTAAAAAGTTTTTCATCACTTTTATCGATGGGACTCAGCTTAATAAATAATCCACATTATCCCTGCACTACGGCCAAGGATATTCATTAGTACCATAACCACTAATTATCCATGCACTACGGGCCAAGGATATTCGTGTATTCATCAATGGTCATGATCATGCCAATAACTGTCCATCAATGCACTACGGGCCAATGAGGACTTTTACCACATCATTTGTAACATTACGGTCATGATTACACCGAATAATCCTTGGTCATAATCATACCAAGTCCATCTATGCACTATAGGCCACAGATGACATTCAACAAAATATAAATATGAGGATGATGACAATGATATAAGAATTCAATAATACAAGTTCAAGAATTAATTTATTCAGGAACTAATAACGTCCAAATTGTCAACATGATACTTCTTTGTAGAGTAAAATTTAAGAATGCTCAGAAGAATATTTCCACGAAAAGATACTGGATGAAGCGCAAATATCAAAGATATTCCACCAATTTCTTGGAGTATAGAAGTTAAAACTTTAACTAACTGAATATAATAAAGAATAGAATAACAAAAGAAATCACCATGCATGTGGTACTCGCATAGACAGGTTATTCCAAAAGAATAATAAATAACGAGAATCAAAGTCAAAGCGTAATACGCACTAATGTGGATATTCCAACGTAATAATAAATAATGGAATAACAATGAAATCACCATGCATGCGGTATTTTGCATAGACAAAGTTATTCCAACAAAATAATAAATAACGGAATCTGGAATCAGTCCTGCGTAAAAAAACGCATGCATGTGATATTCCAACAGAATAATAAAGACCGAACCAGTAAGTAAGCGAAAACGACAGTATGTGATGATCCAATGTAATAATAATGAATGGAATAACAAATGAAATCACCAAGTATTGGGTAGATCACAGCGTGATACAAAAGTTATTCCAAGAATAATAAAGAATGGAATAATGAAGTTCTCTTCATGAATATGAAAAAAATAATACCCTTACCTTATAAAGAAGAGTACTCGACGGTAGGGTAGGGGGGATATACTTGAAGAAACTTGCACTATGCTCAAAGATTTCTTAAACGCTAAAGAAATACGCTCAAGATAGAAGAATAATTCTCTCTACAGTTTTTCTCTCTAGAGTTTCAGTGAATTCGTAAGAAATTATGAAGAAATGAGCTTATATTTATAGAAGAATGGACTGAATAGTAACCAATCCATGAACGGTCCGTATTGACGCATTTTAAGCAGATCCGGTCAGATTGGTTTACAATAAAATATAATTTATTCTATTTATAATCTAATAAAACGAATAACTTTTAAAAAGATTTTACTATGCAAATATTATACAGGCACTATACAAACACTATGCATAATAAAATATAATATATTATAATTGTTGTCTAATAAAACGAATAACTTTATAAAAGTATTCTGTTTTATATAAAAAGATTTTACTATTAGCCTAATAAAACGAATAACTTTATAAAAGTATTCATTTTATATAAAAGTATCTGCTTTTATATAAAAAGTTTTTCATTTTTATTACATTAATAATACTAATAAAACAAAACTTCATTATCATTATTATTATTCACACTATTAATTGACCAGGTCGTTCCTAGGAAAGAGGGGGCTTTCCAATAAGGATTTCTTCCTATTGGCGCGCAATTAGGTGACCAAACCTCTCCTTGGCAGAACTTCTAGACATGGTTAATAATGCAAATAATAATATTAATAACTTTGTCATCTCAATTATAAAATATCAACAATAATTGAATCAATTAACGTGAGATACTATGCAACAATTACTGAAATAATAATTGAACAAAATTGAGTGACTTCTCACGTAAGCATCAATAATCAATACCGTGTGCTACTATGCAACCATGCATATTCCTATACTTTTAACACCATGTGTTTCAACAGTTAACGGTAAAACTTTCGCCGTTATTTTCATAAAAATATATTTGTCATTTTCTCAATCCGACAATAATTCCGTTATGGGGTCCACTAATAATTGTGTCGTCGTACGAATATTCCCTGTTTAAAACGAATATTCCCCGACCAATCGAATATTATATAACAACTTACGTACTTTGCAAAATTTATAAATATTACCCACAACTGTAACATTATATCAAATTTATTCCATAATATTCAAAAATGATATTTATAGAAAATACATTTTTATTCATAAAAGTTGGGGTCTTAC
The DNA here is from genome assembly GCA_020205615.1 of Panax quinquefolius. Taxonomy (NCBI): domain Eukaryota; kingdom Viridiplantae; phylum Streptophyta; class Magnoliopsida; order Apiales; family Araliaceae; genus Panax; species Panax quinquefolius. Next base: position 1,525,442 of record JAINUW010000521.1, read on the forward strand.
AATCTCCCTTCTTATGAAATTTAGCCTCAAAATTAGGGTACATACGGTATGTCAAGAGGTAAGGATACCTTGATTTCATTTGATTCTAACTCCCGTGTCATTTCCTCAACATCGTGGTTCCTCCATAAAACTTTGACTTGAGGTATAACCTTGGAGCGTAGAATATGTTCCTTCTTATCCAAGATTTGAACAAGAACCTCTTCATATGTTAAATCTTCCGCTATTTCATCTGGTTCTAACTCAATAATGTGGTTCGGGTCTATCACATATTTACGTAACATGGATATATGAAAAATGTTATGAACACGAGACATACTTGGCAGTAAAAAGCGAGTCTATAGGCTACGGTCCCTACTCGATCGAGGATTAAAAATGGGCCAATGAATCGAGGATTGAGCTTTCCTCTCTTTCCAAATCTCGTAACTCCTTTCCATGGAGTAACACGTAACAACACATGATCTCCAATATCGAAATCCACGTCCTTTCGATCCAGATCAGCATAACTCTTTTGTCTGTCTTGTGAGGTTTTTATACGTTGTCGGATTGTTTGAATCTTTTCCGTAGCCATACGTACTAACTCTGGTCCCAACAACGTTGCTTCACCCACCTCATCCCAGCATACTGGAGAATGACACTTTCTTCCATACAATGCTTCGAATGGAGCCATGCCAATACTTGCTTGATAACTATTGTTGTAGAAAAACTTCACCAATGGTAAGAACTTGTCCCAACTTCCCTTGAAGTCAAGGACACAGAGTCTTAATAAATCTTCAAGAGTTTGAATAGTCCTCTCTGATTGTCCGTCCGCTTGAGGATGATATGCCGAACTAAATCAGAACTGCGTGCCCATGGCTTTTTTACAAACTAACCCAAAATCATGAAGTGAATCTTGGGTCTCGATCGAAAACTATGGATCTTTGGCATACCATGCAATCTTACAACCTCGTTTATGTACATACGAGCAAGACGTTCAAGTGTATAAGTTTCTCGTATAGGTAAGAAATGAGAAGACTTGGTCAATCTATCAATAATAACCCAAATTGCATCTATACCCTGAGAAACCGTGGGAAGACCAGTAACGAAATCCATGGTAATGTGATCCCACTTCCATTTTGGAATTTCAAGTGGTTGCAATGGACCTTTTGGTACCGATGTCTACTTGACTCATTGACATCGTTAGACACCTTGAGATAAACAACGCTTATCTCTTTTCATATTGCCCCATCAAAATGTATGTCAAGATCATGATACATTTTAGTACTCCCTGTGATGGATTGCAAATTGTGTGTTGTGCGCCCATCATGATTTTATACTTTAACTCGGGGTCGTTAGGAACGCAAAGTCCGGAGTTGACTCAAGTATTCCTTCTTCATCGAATCTTGCTTCCTAAGATAGTACCTTCTTGTACTTTCTTCCTCATATGCATCAGCTCCAGGTCTGTAGCTTGAGCAGCTTTAACTTTATCGATTAAAGTCGGTTCCACTCGTATATTCGTCATCATCACTTGGGTCCCTGGAGTCTTTATCTCTATCTCCATCCTTTGCAAATCATACAAAATGGGTCTTTGCGTTGACAATATCGCACTCGTACCCACATATGATCTTCTACTCAATGCGTCAGCTACCACGTTCGCTTTTCCAGGATGGTATTGGATGGTATGATCATAATCTTTCAACAGTTCAAGCCAACGTCACTGTCGCATGTTTAGTTCCTTTTGAGTGAAGAAATATTTGAGGCTTTTATGATCCGTAAAGATCTCCACTTTCTCCCCATACAAGTAATGCCTTCAAATTTTAAGTGTGAAGACAACAACTGCCAACTCTAGATCATGAGTAGGATAATTCCTCTCATATTCTTGAGTCGTCGAGGCATAAAGCTATGACTTACCCATGTTGCATGAGAACACATCCTAACCCTTTGCACGAAGCATCATCAGAGATGATAAATCCCTCCGAGCCAGATGGTATTGTCAAAACAGGTGCTGAAATAAGTCTTCTCTTGAGTTCTTGAAAACTCTTCTCATATTCCTCGCTCCAACCGAATTTTGCATCTTTTGAGTCGATGAGTTAAGGAGTAGCGATTCGAGAAAACCTTCTCACGAATCTCCGATAATAACCACTAAGCCGAGAAAGCTACGACTTTTACCATCGATTTAGGTTGCTCCCACTTTGAATAGCTTCAATCTTTTCTTTGGGTCAACAGATATTCCATGACTTGATACCACGTGCCCAAGGAATGCTACTTCCTCAAGCCAGAACTCGTATTTCTTCAACTTGGCATAAAGCTTATATTCATGAAGCTTTTGGAGTATCAGCCTCAAGTGTTGCTTTCATGATCTTCACGACTTTTGAATAAATAAGGATGTCATCAATAATGACGACCACAAAGTGATCCAAATATTCCTTGAATACTTGGTTCATCATATCCATGAAGGTAAAGAGAGCATTAGTCAATCCAAAAGACATGACTAGGAATTCATAATGCCCGTATCGAGTTCTGAAAGCCGTCTTTGGAATGTCATCGGTTCTAATCTTCAATTGGTGATATCCGGAACGAAGATCAATCTTTAAAAAGAATTTGGCGCCTTGTGTTGGTTAAACAGTCATCAATACGTGGCAATGGGTACCTATTTTTGATGGTGACATGATTCAACTCCCGATAATCAATACAAAGTCGCATACTCCCATCTTTCTTCTTCACGAATAGAACAGGAGCACCCCAAGGAGAAGTACTAGGATGAATGAAACCGATGTCTAACAATTCCTACAGTTGGGTCTTTAATTCCTAAAGTTCAATAGGAGCCATTCGATATGGGGATTTGAATATAGGTTTTGTACCAGGTTCAAGGTCAATACAAAATTCAATTTCATGCTCTGGGGGTAGGCCAGGAAGTTCTTCAAGGAATACATAAGAAAATCCATTAACAATAGAAATATCATTCAAAACTGACGTATTTTTGTTTAGATCCGTGACATGAGCTAAGGACGCTTGACATCCATTTTTTAATAAACGAATAGCTTTATGGCTTGAGATGACAGTGATTGATTTTAATGATTTGGTTGCTTGAATTCGCATTATAGGTTGATTAGGAATATGAAAGCTAACAACCTTACGAAAACAATCAATTTTTCCATGATGAGTGGTTAACCAATCAATCCCTAGAATTACGTCAAATGCAAGTATTTTCAATGAAATAAGATCGACAAGTAATGTGAGGGTACCAATTTGAACCAAACAAGACTTATAAATAGTGGATGTAATGAGGGTTTCTCCCAACATAGTTTCAACAGATAAGTCAAAGTCCAATTTCTCTGGAGTCAAATTTAAACGTTGAGCGCAAGTAGGAGAAATAAAGGAATGGGGTAGAACCAGTGTCAAATAAGGTATATACTTCGCTAGAGTTTATGATAAGCTTACCCGTGATGACCTCATTCGGGTTCCTTGCTTTCTGGGAGGTCACGACAAACGCTCTCCCTTGCACCATCATCGGCTTTGACTTTTTCGGGCGCCCTTTGGTGCCTCCATCCTATTGAACTTGTCTTGGTGAACGACAAAATCGGGCTAGGTGACCTTCTCTTCCACAATTATAACATGCTTTTGACGGCATCGCACAGTTTGGACTGATGTGTCCCTCCCCTCCGCATTTGAAGCATATGATAGGTGGTCGTTCTCCATCCTTAACAACAGGTGCTGATGCTGACGTCTTTCCATCATTGTTGAATCTCCTTTTCTTGAAATGTCCATTCTTATTTCTTTGGACATGATTACCACCGAAGTGGTTACCATTCTGGCATGTTGATTCCCTCCATGCTTATTGTCATCGCTACGATGACTGTTATCACTGGTATTATCATTTTGCCGACTGCTCTTTTTTGGTTGGGTTGACTCATTATCGTGCTCCAATAACTGAGCCCTATTAACAACATCTGAATACAAACACAGTTTATGAGAGATAAGATATTGACGTATCTCGGGTTTCAAACCTCTTAGAAACATTCACGTTATTCTCTCCTCATTATCAACCAAATGGGACGCAAACCGGGACAGCTCGGCAAACTTGGCTTCGTACTGCGACACGATCATGTTGTTTTGCTCCAGTTTAATGAATTCTACCTCTTTCATGTGACGAATACTTTCGGGAAAGTACTTTTCGTTGAACAGTTCTTGAAACTTTTTCCAAGACATCTTCAGTGCGGCAGGTTGAGTAAGCTTTACAGATTCCCACCTGTAATCAGCCTCTGCCCACAACATGAAGTTGGAAAAGGGAACCTTTTGCTCCTCGGAGCAACCCAAGATATCAAATATCTTGTTGATCTGTTTTATCCACGACTCGCCTTAAGTGGTTTTGGCTCTCCAAAAAACTCCGGTGGTCCCAGCCTCCTGAATCGCTTGCTTTAGCAAAGGACTGGCCGTCCGAGAGTTGCCAGTGTTTCCACCGCATTTTGGACAGAGTCGCTCTCTCTCGATGTTGCATGAATTGCATGAAGCCTCAGAACATTCCATCGTTCATCATTTGGTCAGTGTTGTTGTTTGCATGAGGATTGTCGTCTTCCTGATGCACATTGTCCTGGTTATTGATTTGTGGACACTCAACGGTCTCATGTGCTCCATTGATGTTCTCAACATTCTCGGATGCCATTTTCAAACACTGCCACAAAACAAGGGTTAATTAACATATCACATATTATCCTTACACTATGACCAGCTAATTAAATATCAAATAAACTTAGGTAGGTCATACTAGCGAAGGAATTCCCCGTCTCTCCCCTCCTAGTTCTTGTCTCACATCTTAGCCAGGGATCATATCCCTAAGCATTGATATTAATCATGAGGCCCCCAAAATAGTATACATCACCTATTACGAGTCGCTAAATACATGGTACAGAATACAAATACAATCTTAATATACAACAAGAAAGCTGTGAGTTTTAATGCAAATATTGTCTTCTAGACAATATCCACTCTCAGAATAAGTCCTCATTACATTTATTGTCACACTATTTAATGTAATAGTGAGGACTACTAATACTATCATCCGGGACCGTCACTCCGTTTCCCCGACTAGTCCCCGCCACGTTCTCATTTCTCAAGAGAACAAAGTTGAAAGAAAGGGTGAGCTCAACTAGCCCAAGAAGAAATATTATGACTAAGATAATGCGTAATAAATTATCATTAGTCTTCAACAGTGTTAAACTGATAAAATACAATAGACATCAAGTTTAACTGCAGCGGAACATCCAATCCATTAAAAGAGTCAAGTAGAGAATAAAATCTACTATCGTTTATGATTTAAAAAGTTTTTCATCACTTTTATCGTTGGGACTCAGCTTAATAAATAATCTACATCATCCCTGCACTACGGCCAAGGATATTCATTAGTATCACAACCATAAATTATCCATGCACTATGGGCCAAGGATATTCGTGTATTCATCAATGGTCATGATCATGCCAATAACTGTCCATCAATGCACTACGGGCCAATGAGGACTTTTACCACATCATTTGAAAAATTACGGTCATGATTACACCGAATAATCCCTGGTCATAATCATACCAAGTCCATCTATGCACTACAGGTCACAGATGACTTTCAACAAAATATAAATATGAGGATGATGACAATGATATAAGAATTCAATAAAACAAGTTCAAGAATTAATTTATTCAGGAACTAATAACGTCCAAATTGTCAACATGATACTTCTTTGTAGAGTAAAATTTAAGAATGCTCAGAAGAATATTTCCAAGAAAAGATACTGGATGAAGCGCAAATATCAAGGATATTCCACCAATTTCATGGAGTATAGAAGTCAAAACTTTAACTAACTGAATATAATAAAAAAAATGGAATAACAAAAGAAATCACCATGCATGCAGATTCAGATAGATAAAAGTTATTCCAAATGTAATAATAAATAACGGAATCAGTCAGCGTAATATGACCGCATGTGATATTCCAATGTAATAATAAAGAATGGAATAACAATGTAAATCACCATGCATGAGGTACTTCGCATAGACAGGTTATTCCAATAGAATAATAAATAACGGAATTAGGTCCTGCGTAAAATGCACAGATTAGATATTCCAACAGAATAATAAAGACGGAACCAGGTCCGGCGTAAAACGTATAGACTGGATGTTCCAATTGAATAATAATGAATGGAATAACAACATAAATCACCAAGTATAGGGTAGATCACAGATACAAAGTTATTCCAATGTAATAATAAAGAATGGAATAATGTAAGTTCTCTTCATAAATATGAAAAAAAAAATACCCCTTACCTTATAAAGAAGAGTACTCACCACCCAAGAAGTGGGGATATACTTGAAGAAACTTGCACTATGCTCAAAGATTTCTTAAACGCTAAAGAAATACGCTCAAGATAGAAGAATAATTCTCTCACGCTTCTCTCTCTAGTTTTGAATTCGTAAGAAATAATGAAGGAATGAGCTTCTATTTATAGAAGAATGGTGAATAAGAACCGATCCATGAACTATCAGATTGATTTACTTTAAACTGACTATTCTAGATTGGTTTACAATAAAATATAATTTATTCTATTTATAATCTAATAAAATGAATAACTTTTAAAAAGATTTTATTATGCAAACACTACGCAGCACTATGCAAACACTATGCATAATAAAATATAATATATTCTAATTAATGTCTAATAAAACGAATAACTTTATAAAAGTATTCTGTTTTATATAAAAAGATTTTACTATTAGCCTAATAAAACGAATAACTTTATAAAAGTATTCTGTTTTATATAAAAAGCTTTTCTGTTTTATTACATTAATAATACTAATAAAATAAAACTTCATCATCATTATTATTATTCACACTATTAATCGACCAGGTCGTTCCTAGGAAAGAGGGGGCTTTCTAATAAGGATTTCTCCCTATTGGCGCGCAATTAGGTGACCAAACCTCTCCTTCACAGAACTTCTAGACATCGTTAATAATGCAAATAATAATATTAATAACTTCGTCATCTCAATTATAAAATATCAACAATAATTGAATCAATTAACGTGAGATACTATGCAACAATTACTGAAGTAATAATTGAACAAAACTGAGTGACATCTCACGTAAGCATCAATAATCAATACCGTGTGCTACTATGCAACCACGCGTATTCCTGTACTTTTAACACCGGGTGTTTCAACAGTTAACGGTAAAATCTTGAATTGATTTAATCATGGAATATTATTGTCCATGGCGATCATTGTTGATAATCATCGATACTTCTTGCTATCTTGAACTATCATTATTGATATACCCTTGAGAAATTTAAAACATATTGATTACTCTTTTTGCTATATTACTTGTTGGGTAAAATTGTTGCTCATCCTTGTTTTCCATAAAACTTTCAGTGAAGGCAGAACATGGTAAACCCTCTGGCAAGGGCAAGGGTAAAGAGAAAGCTTTGGAATAGTTATTTCTGTAATACCAGGAATGTACTATTATGTGGTAGTAGAATAACATATTTGTATTAAGTTATGTTTAGTTTAAGATGTATTGTATTAGTCATGATTGCGAGACTTTGGGACAAGGATAATTATATTCTATCAATATAATTTATTCTATTATTCCTCTATGTGAGATGTTGATTAATTATTAGAGTTAGTTCGTGACAACCAAAATTTGGGACAAGTGTGGTCTGAATTTGGGGGAGTCACAACTTTTGGGCTTCCACAACTTACTTTCCATGTTATGTTTTGGTGGTTTAAGGGTTCCAGATTGTAGTCCACATGAAAAAAGAATAGATCTATTACACTAAATCAGTCTAACAACAACACAATCACCAGATCTAAGCCGGTCAAACCATATCAGAGGTGGTGTTCTTGAGTTTTTTGGGTTACCCAGAAAACACATTTTGTGTTCGTTCAAGCTACATTGACCATCCACTACTTTTATTCTGTTTGTTTCTAAGTGATATAGAAGCATGAATCTGTAGTCCATATACCATAATACAACTTTGATATACTAACACAATCAAATCAACAAACACATGCAAGATCTGGACTCATGAACTTGTTGTCAGACGTTTCTGGGTAAATTCTGGGTTACCCAGAAACAAAAAGTCATGGTCGGTGAATGCACTTTGACCTTCCATAACTTGCAATCTATACATGATATAAGCATGATTCCAGTTCCAGATCACATTCCTCATAGCATATAACAAGTCCAATACATTAAACTAGAAACATCATAAATAGATCTAGATTTATGGCTTCTGACATTTGGTTGTCAGGCCATAAATCTAGGGTTCCTGACAGTTTTGAAAAATATGATTTTTGAGCATTTTTATGTTATGGATCTATGATGTAATCATAGATCATTAAATAACATCTATTAACACAAGATTAAACACAAAAACATAATTTTTAACATGACATACAATATCATATTCTTGGTTAGGTTTTATACCTCACTTTGAAAAGTCTTGAATCTTGGCTTCCTTAACTGATTTTGATGTTCTAGGAACTTGATTGAGGACTGGTCCACTTAACTATTTCGTGGGTTTAGAGAGAGAGGGACTTGGTTGAGTGTAGGTGAGCAAATGGGCTTTGTTTTATGATTTTCTCTCTCTTTAATCTATATATCTATTGAATGCAATGTATATGGCTGATGTAGCTGTCATTGTATGGCTGATTGGAGTTAATTTTTGTTACATGGCAATCTAGAGTTAGTAAACAACTCCAATTTTGGCAAGATTTGCATGCTACCTAATAAAGAATGCTAAAAAGGGTAATTTAGACATTTGGCTTACAATTTTAATGGCATTCTCATCAATCTTGTCTCAACCCTTAGGATTTAATCCTTAGGGTTTAACCTTTAGTGTTTAACCCTACTGTTTTGCAAACTAATTTCTATAATTTTCTAATTGGGGCTTAAAATGAAAAAATAAGTTTTCTAAATTGGAAATTAGGGTTTCCTAATATACATTAGGTTTCCTAATTACTTAGAATTTGGAAATTAGGTTTAAGATTTATAAATTAACATTATGCTTTCTAAATTAGCAATTAGGGTTTCTAACTTAGAAATTAGAGTTTCTAATAATTAGGGTTTCTAATTAATAATTAGGGTTTCCTTAATTAACATTAAAATCTATAATACTTGTCATTAATCATATAAACACAGTTACTTGTAAATCTTAAATTTCTATTAGAATTTCATTTTAGGGTTTATCAACTAACATTAGGGTTTTCTAATGTTACACCATAACTATTCAACAATTAATATTACACACATACAGTACATACTTATAGCACCGTAATATAATTAATATTATATTAATATTCTCATTCCTTATTCAAAATCCAAAATTAGGGTTTTGAACCATATCCGACTTAACTTTCGTTCTTACTCAACTTAAAAATTTAAATTGACTATCCTGCTAAATCCATATCGCATAATTTCAAAATATTCCTTATGATACCAATATTCATAATAATTAATAAAATAAAATAAAATAAAAATTTATTCGTAAAAATATAGATATAATTGTTTGAAAATTCGCGGTCTTTACATTCTCCCATCCTGATAAAGATTCCATCCCTAGAATCACCATTACCTTAAACTTAATATTAATGTTTTATCCTTAGATTTTTATTTATGAAAAGTTGAATACTATATTCTCCCCTCCTTATAAGCTTCCGTGTTACGAATCCAGAACTCAAATTCCTCCTTCAAAAATCCTTTTATTAATGAAGTATTATATATGTATCTTTTTCAGAAATTGTTTTTTGTATGCTTATATTCAAGGGTTCCTAACTTAAACGTACTTATATTAACAAACATGTGGTAAGGAAAATGCGTCTTATCCGAATCAGACATATATATTAAGATCGTTGATCGGGTTCATACCTGGAACTACGTCACTGGCTGCTACAGTATCCTGAACGGTCATATTGAAGACTCTTGCAGTTGATTTTGTTGGTTTATTTGTTGAAGTTGGTCCCGTTAAAGCTAACGTCCCGCTACTTTTTCCCGTATTCACACTTCCTACATCAACCCTCCTTTTCAGATAATCCCTCACCTTATGCTCCGTTGATCCACACATGAAACACCCACTATTCATCCTTATTGGATTGGGATAATTAGGAGAGATATGTCCCTCCTACCCACACTTATAACACTCAAATTTTCCTTTCAAACACTTCCTCGAGAGATTCTTCCCGCAATTCCCACACTGCACCACCTGCTTCTTTATACCTTCTTGCTTAAATTTGGTATTCCAAAAACTATCCCCTTCTCTTTTCCCACTTCTACTCCCACTACTTCCTTTGACCTTAACAGCTCCCTCGACTCTAACCTTTTTCTTTTTCTCCCTATTGTAGAGACTCATGGCCTTACTTCCCTTTTTAACTATGATAGCCTTTTCCAAGAGTGCTGCAAAAGAATTTATCTACAACACCGCCACCTTATTGTAAAGCCAGCGTTTTAATCCCAGATCAAACCTTCTTGCCTTTCTTGCCTTCGTATCAACTTGGTGCGGAGCAAACTTAGCTAATTCATTAAACTTTGAGGCATACTCCGAAACTATTATATTGTTCTACTTTAACTCCAAAAATTTAACCTCCATCCTAGCCTGCATACTTGACGAGAAATAGTTCTCAAAGAACAATGTCTTAAACCTAGTCCACATCACCACTCCTTCTCCGACTCTAGCTTGATTTGCCTCCTATCAGAAATTCGCCTCTCCTTTCATCCTATAGGTGGCAAAAGTTGTCTTTTGCCCCTCCGCTACCCTAGCAATTACAAAAGCCTTTTCTATCTCCTTTACCTAAGTTTAGGCTTCTATAGGGTCAGTTGTCCCTCTAAACTCTGGCAGTCCTACTGCTTTGATGTCTTTAAAGTTTTCCAATCAATTCTCTAGTTGATTTCCTATGGCTGGAATTCTATTCTACATAGCTTGAGCTACTATGTTTGCCAAATTCTGTATTGGGTCTGGTTGTTCTCCAGCATTGTTAACAGATTCTTCTGCTCTTTGGTTTCGATTTTGTCTTCTTGGCAACATTATCTGATTAAATAAAATCATAAATTATTCTTTTATTGACTTATATTCTATGCCTTATCGTATAAGTTTAACTTCTAACACGTAATTTCAAACTCAAATAATCTTGTATTCAAAATATTGGATTTTGAAAACTTAGTTTACTGTATTAACCAGTTATCGGATAGATATATAAAAACTTATTTCCTTAATCAAACATATATCCATATTCATTTAACTAATTCATAGCACTTAACATCATATAACATATATCACTATAGACATTCGTTATCCATTTGTGACCACAAAAGTCGGGACTTGCTGCCATAACTTATACAAAAGTTGATAGTATTACATTACACACACATACTTATCATATACACAACTTTGAACACACATATTTAAATAGTACTTATACTACTTATTCCCTACACCTTTTTTCTTGATCTTGGACAAACTTTTGCCTAATGACCTTCCAACCCAAAAATAAAACATATACCTTGCTTCAGATTGGGATAATGTAGAGAGATATGTCCCTCATGTCCACAATTATAACAAACATTTTCCCCTTTTCTGCATAAGCCTTCATGTTTCTTTTTATAATTTGTACATTTTTCTATTTTGTTAAAGTTCCCTTGGTTATAATCGAAATTTCCTAAATCGCGATCTTTCATATTTTTTTTCCCTTTCTTGCTTGGAGCTGCATACGATATGTTGCTTTTGGCTCCCATATGATCAATTTGGATTTTAAGCATATCTTGTTCTTCCATTATTTCGATTAACGCCTTCTGTAATTGACTATTTAATAGTTTTTCTATTTCCCACAGCTTTTCCAGAGAAAAAACCTTGTTCCTCAGATCCTGCACTTCCGTTGATGCTTGATCAGCTCCAACTTCGGTGTCCAAATCATTATCTGTCAGTACCACCATTTCTGGATCTGGTACTACATTTTCCAATATAACTGCCTCATCATGGTTGCTTGCAATGTGAGCCTCTATTTCAGCTATTAGCTTTAATATTGGCTCGGTTATGAAGATTTGCTCCTTCTTTATAATTTGAGAGTATCCTAATCCCTTTCCACCTGACATCTACACATAAATTATCTTGATTAGAATATAATATATACACACAACAAATAATAGTTTTACATAAGTTACTTTTATTTTATTTTACGATGAATTTATTTAATTCATCTCCTTTAAACTCTATTTGAGTTATTTGTATTTTCAACATTTTCCTCTATCCTAAGGTTATAGCCTAAGGTATACCCCTACCTAAGGTTTCTAATCTAAAGCTTTGATACCAACCTGTGATGCCCCCAAACTCAAGTACTTGAAACCCGAACTATGTGTTTCACGATATCATTTCTTTGAGCGAAATAATAATAATAATAATAATAATAATAATAATAATAATAATAATAATAATAATAATAATAATATGAAATTTAATATACATATCATAGTTTTCTAATCCCAGGTACGCGACCTTTAAAACATTTCATTACATGATAGATTATCAATATTATCATCTTAATAAAGTCTAACTATTACATAAGATACCATAAAAATTATTCTGCCAGCTTTCTCTTTCCTTTGTCCTTGTTAGAACCTTCAGGTCGTTCACGCTTATCTGAAAACATTTAAATTTAAAGCAAGAATGAGCATTTGATTACCCAACAAGTAATAACAGATAATAAACTTTAGCTGAAAGAAGTAAATATTTTCTTTGAACTGCACTTCTACAATGAGATAATAGTTGTGAAGTAAACTGAAACAGTACTGAATAATATACTGATTCTATTTCAATTTTGAAACTACGTACTGACTATAAATGGAGAGCAGTAGACAGACTATGAACTTTGTTTTCAATTTTCAAAAAAGTATACAGAACTTCATCTGCAAACCGTCATGTCTTACAAGCACAGAGAGTGATTAGCCCGTTATGCTCTGTATTAATCAATACTACATGTTGAAACTATATTTTCATTCATCATAACCACCTTTGGCGCACAAAAGTTTCCCAAATTCGGGATGTTCATACTTACTCTGGAATCCGAATCAAAATAATTCGGTTGGATAACAATAATGTTCTATCATGTTTAATGATATTTTTAAGTCTATGTCTAGACGAGTCAAATAGCTTAGAAGGCTTTTAATTAATGTATACATACCAGAAACCAATAGGTATGTATCAACATGTGATTAAATACAACCATTATCCAAGTGAGGACACTTGCATAACCAAACTTAGCTATGTATAAATAGGATATATCTTGATCAATAACAATAGAGTTAAAAAGTTTGTACAACAGGAATATAATTCAATAACGTACTTACACAGGATCATTGCATAAGTAAATGTAAAGGTTAAGATACTTGAACAATAAAAGGTTATAGAACTTGCATAAATTTATACCTGTTTGCACAAAATAAAAATATTGTGTAAGGTTTAGATACATGCCTTGATAGCTGATTACTGCTACGTAGTATAGCTTACACTTTTATCTCTAATATGAAGTCCTATAATCAATAGAATTATTCTTTTAATTAGAATAACATGTCGTAACACATAGTACTGCTATTTGCAGTCATCACATAACTTAAACACATTATCACATACTTATATTAGTCATTAGAACATAAACAACCACTTATAAAGTCAAACTATATAGGATTGGATCAATTTTGGAATCAATTTGGTGTACTGATGACTTTATCGGATAATTATCGAGTTTATTTTTAATTAAACTCTATTCTATAGCTTCAATATTATTTTAGATAATTTAAATATCAGTTATATTATTTTTTCATAGAATTATAATAATTTTAAATAATTATTATAATTTATCATGATTTTTCAAACATTTAAATCATTTTTAAATGATTTAAATACTAAAAATTCTATTATCATTCATATTTAAATAATATTAAAATATTAATAAAACCATTTCCAAAATATTAAAGTTATTTATAATAACTCAAAAATATTTTAAAACATTAATATTACCCTACAATGATTTTTAAAATATTTAAAATCATTTTAAAATAATTACCATTAATATTTAAATATTAATTATTCATCAAAATATTTAAAGTTATTTATTATAACTTAAAATATTTTTTAAATCATTTATATCATTTTAAATCAATAAAACCATTTTTAAACTATTTATTTAATATAATTATTAAATAAATCTAATATCATTAATATTAAATTATTAATGAAATTTAAATTAAAATATTAAAAGTTATGTTTTATAACTTAAAATATTTTTAAAACTTTATTATCATTTAAAATAATTTTCATAATATTAAAATCATTTTTAACTAATTTATTTAATATACTTATTAAATAAATTTAATATCATTAATATTTAAATAAATAATAATATTAATGAAAAATATGTCAAATTATTAAAAGTTAATTTTTATAACTTAAAATAATTTTTAAAACTAATTTAGGAATTTTTAGAAATTAATTTCAATTTTTAAATGATTTTTGGAAATTAATTTAATATTAATATAGCTGTCGCTAAAGCCTTTAGCGACAGAAACTGTCGCCTAATGTGTTCTTGAGCTTCAAGAACATTCATAATCAGTGTTCAAGGTACTCGGTTTGACCAAGATTAATTCACTGTCTAAGATGTTTTTGGGCAAGCTAATGGTCAGATCTTGTAGTATTGATGTAACACTACAAGTATCTAGCAATTTCTGGGTCAGATTACAACACATCTAGAAGATATAAGCCATTGAACAAGCTGTCAGATTTGTTCTTCATTTTCTGGGTTACCTAGAAAATAAGAACAGTTCGAGTGGCCACTTTTGGGCTTTCACAACTTGCTTTCCAGGTTATGTTTTGGTGGTTTAAGGGTTCCAAATTGTAGTCCACATGACAAAGAACAGATCTATTACACTAAGGCAATCTAACAACAACACAATCACCAGATCTAAACCGGTCAAACCATGTCAGAAGTGGTGTTCTTGAGTTTTCTAGGTTACCTAGAAAACGCATTTCGTGTTCGTTCAAGCTACTTTGACCATCAACTACTTTCATTCTGTTTGTTATCTAAGTGATATTATGACGACCCGAGAAATTAGATAATTTATAAAATCCTAAAATGATGGATTAAAGGTTATACGATAGACCTGGACTAAAAATAAGTGTATGGATTTGACATTACTGTGAAGGAATTTTAAGGATTTCAAAATTCTGTGAAGGATTTTGGTGGATTTAAAATCTTTTTGTAGAGAATTGTTAGGGTTAAGTATCTAAGTGTATACGAGTCGGTATATGTGATCACAAATGTGAACAGTAAATTTTTATGTGCATAGTTTGTAAAATCCCAAATTTTACGAATAAAGATTTAATTTTCTCAAAATATTTTTTTCAAAATTATGGTGTGAATTTGAGATAATGTTATAGTTGTGGGTAATATTTATGAATTTTGAAAAGTATGCAAGTTGTTGTATAATATTCGATTGGTCGGGAATATCCCAGACGACTGAAGACAATCATTAGTGGACCTCATTAATAACTAATTATCATTCGGATTGAGAAAACGACAAAATTATTTTATGAAAATAACTACGGAAGTTTTACCGTTAAAACCGTTAAACTACCGGTAGTAAAGTATAAAGATGTCTGCGGGTTGGTTTAAGTAGTACCTTGCGGTATTGATTATCGATGCTTACGTGAGAAGTCACTCGGTTTTGTTCAATTATCTTTGCGAGAATCACGATAAGATCTCACGTTATTTGATTCAATTATTGTTGATATTTTATATATTATTAAATCAATAATTGAGATAACAAATTTATTAATATTATTATTTGCAATATTAACGATGTCTGAAGTTCATCGAGGAGAGGTTTGGTCACCTAATCGCACGCCAATATGGAGAAATCCTTATTGGAAAGCCCTCTTTCGGGAATGACACTCGGTCGATTAATATTGTGAATTATAATAAAGGTGATAAGTTTTGTTTTATTATTATTATAAATGTAATAAAAGCAAAACTTTTTTATAAAAAATGTAATACTTTTATAAAGTTATTTGTTTTATTAGACTATAAATAGAATATATAATATTCTATTACGCATAGTGTTCAGATAGTAAAATCTTTTTATATAAAACAAAATACTTTTATAAAGTTATTTGTTTTATTAGACTATAAATAGAATATATAATATTCTATTATGCATAAGTGTTTACATTGTAAAATCTTTTTTATATAAAATGTAATACTTTTATAAAGTTATTTGTTTTATTATACTATAAATAGAATATATAATATTCTATTATGCACAATATTTGCATAGTGCTCTGTATTGTATTTGCATAGTAAAATCTTTTTTATATAAAATGTAATACTTTTATAAAGTTATTCGTTTTATTATATTATAAATAGAATATATTATATTTTATTTAAAAGATTTTGTTTTTTTAGAATATTTATTTAATACTGCATAGTAAATCAACATGGACCGTTCGTTTAAAAGTAAATAAATCTGGATCGTTAATGAATTAGTTACTATTCAGTCCATTCTCCTATAAATAGAAGCTCATTCCTTCATTATTTCTTACGAATTCACTAAAACTCTAGGAGAGAAACTATAAAGAGAAAGAAGAAAAGTATTCTGCTACTTCACTACTCCTATATCCAGTTTCTTCTAAGGTAAGGGATATTATTTGTTGTACTCGTAAGGGGTATTATTTTTTTCGTCTTCATGAAGAGAACTTCTGATATTCCATTCTTTATTATTCTGTTGGAATAACCTGTATATGCGGACTACCCTATACTTGGTGAAATTCTTCTGTTATTCCATTATTTATTATTTTGTTGGAATATCCTGTTTGTCCGTTTACGCATGACCTGGTTTCATTATTTATTATTCTATTTGAACATCCTGTATGTGCGGATTACGCATGACCTGGTTCCGTTCTTTATTATTCTCATTGAACATCTGCCATGCGGATGCGGATGACTTAGTTCCACCGGTTCCATTCTTTATTATTCTGTTGGAATAACATGTCTGTGCGGTATATCGCATGCATGGTGATTCCTTTTGTTATTCCATTCTTTATTATTCTGTTGGAATAACCTATCTATGTGGATTATCACATGCATGGTGAATGATCCTTTGTATTCATTCCTTATTTAATTGTGGAAATGATTCATCTAAGTGGATTACCGCATGGTAGATTTAAAATCCATTTCTTTGTTTCATATATTCTCTTATACTCAGGTTGGTTAAAGCTTTGACTTCTATACTCCATGAAATTAGTGGAATATCCTTGACATTTGCGCTTCATCCAGTATCTTTTCATGGAAATATTCTTCCGAGCATTCTTGAATTTTACTCCACAAAGAAGTATCATGTTGACAATTTGAACGTTATTGGTTCCTGGATAAATTAATTCTTGAACTTGTTTTATTGAATTCTTATATCATTGTCATCATCCTCATGCTTATATTGTGATGAAAGTCATCTTTGGCATACGTGCATAGATGGACTTGGTATGATTACGACCAGGGATCATTCGGTATAATCATGACCTGTAATGTTATAAATGATGTGGTAAAAGTCCTCAGTGGCCTGTAGTGCATTGATGGACAAATTTTTGGTATGATTATGACCAGGGATTATTCGGTATAGTCATGACCATTGATGATTTACTGAATATCCTTGGCCTTTAGTGCAAGGATGATTCAATGATGTGGTTTATTTATTAAGCTGAGTCTCAGCGATAAAAATTGATGAAAACATTTTAAATCATAGAAGATAGTAGATATTATGCTCTACTTAACTCTTTTAATGGATTGCTTATTCCGCTGCAGTTAAACTTGATGTCTATTGTATTTTATCAGTTTAACATTGTTGAAGACTAATGATAAGTTATTTTGCATTATCTTAGTCATAATATTTCTTACTGAGCTAGTTGAGCTCACCCTTTTGCATTCATTGTTCTCCTCAGGAAATGAGAACGTAGCCGGGACTAGTCGGAGAACGGAGTGATGGTCCGAGATGGTGTCATAGTAGTCCTCACTATTCTATAAAATAGTATGATAATAAATGTAATGAGGACTCCATTGAGTGTGGATATTTTCTAGATGACAATATTTGTATTAAAACTCTCAGTTTATGTTTTGTCGTATTTTACACGACAGTTGTATTATTATGTTGTATTTGAATTCTGTACCATGTATTTGGCGACTCAAGATGGGTGATGTATACCTATTTTGGGGGCGTCACAGTTAATATCAAAGCTTAGGGATATGATCCCCGGCCGAGATGTGAGACAAAAACTAGAGAGGGAGAGACGTGGAATTCCTTCGCTAGTATGACCTACCTAAGTTTATTTGGTATTTAATTGATCTACCGTAGTATAGGGATAATATGTGATATGTTAATTAACCCTTATTTTGTGGTAGTATTTGAAAATGACATCCGAGAATGTTGAGAATAGCAATGGAGCACAGTAGACCATTGAGTCACCAACGATCAATACCCAAGATAATGTGCACCAGGAAGACAATAATCCTCAGGTAAATAACAACACCAATCAGATGATGAACGATGGGATGTTCAGAGGCTTTATGCAATTCATGCAACATCAGGCGAGAGAGACTCCTGTTCAAGATGCAGGTGGAAACAATGGTAACCCACGGCTGGTCACTGCTAAGCAGTTCAAGGAGCTGGGACAGCCAGAGTTTTTGGGAAATCCAGAACCACTTAAGGCGGAGACATGGTTAAAGCAGATCACCAAGATATTTGATGTCTTGGGATGCTCCGAGGAGCAAAAGGTTCCCTTTGCCACCTTTATGTTGCGTGAAGAGGCAGATTACTGGTGGAAATCTGTAAAACATACCCAGCTTGACGCACTCAAGATGTCTTGGGAGAGGTTCCAAGAGCTGTTCAACGACAAGTACTTCCCCGAAAGTATTCGTCACATGAAGGAGGTGGAGTTTATCAAGTTGGAGCAAAAAAATATGACCGTGTCGTAATACGAGGCTAAATTTTCGGAGTTATCCCGGTTTGCATCCCATTTGGTCGATAATGAGGAGCGAATAACGCGAATGTTTCTAAGAGGTTTGAAACCCGATATACGTCAATACCTCATTTCTCATAAACTTTGTTTATATTCAGATGTTGTGAATAGGGCTCAGTTATTGGAGCGCGATAATGAGTCAGCACAACCAAAAGGTAATGACCTGCTACACAATAATAATCGTACTGGTGGCAATGGCCATCGGAACAATGATAACCATCGTGGAGTGAATTATCATGCCAGAAATGGTAACCACTTCGGTGGTAATCATGGCCAAGATAATAGAAGTGGAAATTTCAAGAAGAGATGGTTCAATAATGATGGAAAGACAAAGAACACCAAAGACCCGCTTCAAAGGAAGGTTGAGAACTAATCGCTTATCGTATGTTTTAAATGCGAGGAGGGAGGATATATCGGTCAAACTGCGTGATGCAAATCAAAGCATGTTACAATTATGGAAAAGAAGGTCACCTAGCCCGATTTTGTCGTGCACCAAAGTCAAGTCCAGCTGGGACGGTGGCACCAAAGACGGATACGGACAAAACAAAGTCGGTGGTTTTAGGAGGAGCATTTTTCGTGACTTCTCAAAAAGTGAGTAACCCGAACGAAGTTAGCACGGGTTAGTTAATTATAAATTTTTGTGAAGTCTATACCTTATTAGATATATGTTCTACCCATTCTTTTATCTCTCTTGCTTGCGCTCAACGTTTAAAGTTAACTCAAGAGAAATTAGACTTTGACTTATCGGTTGAAACTTCGTTAGGAGAAACCTTTGTTAGCTCCACTGTTTATAAATCTTATTTGATTCAAATCGACACTTTCACGTTACCTGTCAATCATATCTCTTTCAAAATACTTTCCTTTGATGTGATTTTAGGAATCGATTGGTTAACTACTCATCAAGATTTTCGTAAGGTTGTTAGCTTTCATATTCCTAACCAACCTGTTATGCGAATTCAAGCAACTAAACCACTAAAGTTAATCATTGTCATATCAAGCCATAAGTAAAGAGCCCCGATCCTTTCGTTGTTGACTTCCTAGTGTGGAATGCACCGAAACTAGAATATCCGTAGGGGACGTCATGAATAACGGTGGCAAGTTGATAGGTATCAATGTGGCGTACTATCCAAGTCTTGGATGAGGTTCACAGTTTTGAATGATATTTCTATCATTAATAAATTTCTTGACGTATTCCTGAAGACTTCTTGGCCTACCCCAGAGCGTGAAATCAAATTTTGTATTGACCCCTGTACAAAACCCATTTCTTAAACCCTCAAATATTTCTTCACCTAAAACAATCATAGCATGCGCCAAAGATGTTGGTTCGAGCTGTTGAACATTACGATCGTACCATTCAATACCATGGTGGAAAAGTGAACGTGGTAGCTGACGCGTTGAGTAGAAGATCGTATACGTTTACGAGTGCAAATATACGAAACCTGATAAGTGGGTTTTATACCTACTTATTGAATATTAATTCACGCGAACTATGCCTATCTCAAGTACATTTTAGTGTGTTTTTAGTTGCATTTCATGTTATTTCGCATTGCATGTACTGAGAACTCTTTTGGTGTAAAAGTGCTGGAAATGGCATAATATGGTGGTATTAGATGGCATAAGGCTAATTGATGCATGTCGTGAGGATCTAGTGGGGCAAGGGAACCAAGCATGAAAGGAATGAGCAGCAGAACAAATCAGTAGCAGCAGCAACACTGCAGAACCAGAATCAGAAGCAAAACCAGAATGTAGACTACAGACGCCGTGCGACTATATAGGCTTGAGGACGCGCGCCCGCGTGACCACCCGGATGGACCAGATTTTGAAGACGCGCGCCCGCGTGAGGATTACAAAGGAGGGCCGCGCGGCCGCGTGCAATGACTTATGCTGCCGAGCTGTTTTATTTTAATTTTTAATTTTAAGGGTTGTAATTTAATTAAAGACGATTCTGACTGGTGTCAGACGGAGGATTGAGTAGTTTGTATGTATCTTTGACATTGGTAACTAGGGATTACACTTTGGGAGATTTCCAACGTAGAACGAAGCCTAACCTTCATATTTTCTATTTCGTCGTTGGATTTTCAATAATTGTGGAAGAGTACTATTTTGTTGCTGGATTTTAATGTGGAATTGAACGTTATTAGTGGATTGTATTCAGCAATTGGGTTTGATCGATTCTATTATCTCTCTCTTTCAATTGTTTGTTTATTGTCTATGTATTGCTTTGATCCCATAATAGCTTTTGGTTCAGTCATGAACTAAACTCCATTATGGGATTCTAACGGATTTTAATATGTAGTTTAGTTGCATGCTTGATTGCTGGACTGTTTTACATATCATAAGGAATTTCTATCATGGTTATTTTGCATGCATGAATGCTGATCACCATTCATTTTAAGTGCTTGTATGGAATTGAAAATGAACATGCGAGTATGGATTGTAATCATGATAGCATACGTATATGGTGCTGTTTTGCATGGCTTGTGTATTTCGTGAACCAGATAGACATATATTGTTTCACCGTATAAGTTAAAATAAGGGCTTGCGCTTAAATTCAATATGGTTGCAATTTCACATAGACATATAGTGATTTTGGTTATATTGATGATTACATGGTGTTTATCGCTTGTGGATACTGTGTGAGTAGGTCATAGTACATTAAAAAATGGTTATGACTAGATTAGTGCTCTTGGATACTTTTCTGTGATATGTAAACAATCTTGCATGATGGTGGCAATTAGATGAAGTATTGAATGAAGTTAGGATCCCATTATTTCCATATTTGATTCATTACTTTATTATTCTTGTTTTAGTCATTATTTGCAATTAGAGTAATTCACCAATATAGTCATTAGTTTAAGCATATAAATATAGTAATTTAATTGATGCATAGTGGTTTAAATTAGACAACTTTCTCTATGGGATCGATACTCTACTTACTCTGTATTACTTGTTGACACATGTATGCTTGCATGAGTTAGAGCTCTGTTGTTAGAACTGAAAAAGAGGCAACAAACCCACGTGAAGATAACAATTATACGATTAGAATCGACTTTAATCGATAAAGTTTAAGCCGCTCAAGCTACATACTCAGAGCGGATGAATGTGAAGAAGAAGGTTCAAGAGGGCGTTATTCTAGAAGCAAGAATCGATGAAGAGAGGAAATCTCAACCCTCGATTTTATTGGCCCATTTGAAATCCTTAATCGAGTAGGAACTGTGGCCTATAGACTCGTTTTACAGCCAAGTATGTCACGTGTTCATAACTTTTTTCACGTATCGATGCTATGTAAATATGTGGATGACCGGAACCACGTTATTTAATTAGAACTAAATGAGATAGCAGAAGAATTAACGTATGAGGAGATATGTGTTAAAATCTTGGATAAGAAGGATCGTATTCAACACTCAAAGGTTATACCTCAAGAGTTAGAATCTGAAATGAAGTTAAGGTATACTCATCTCTTCGGCATACCAGGTACGTACGTAAATTTCGAGGGCGAAATTTCATAAGGAGGGGAGATTGTAAAATCCCAAATTTTACGAATAAAGATTTAATTTTCTCAAAATATTTTTTTCAAAATTATGGTGTGGATTTGAGATAATGTTATAGTTGTGGATAATATTTATGAATTTTGAAAAGTATGCAAGTTGTTGTATAATATTCGATTGGTCGGGGAATATTCTTTTGTTTGGGAATATCCGTACGACTCAAGATAATCATTAGTAGACCCCTATTAACGGAATTATTATTTGATCGAGAAAACGACAAAATTATTTTATGAAAATAACTACGGAAGTTTTACCGTTAAAACTCTTGAACTACTCCCGGTAGTAAAAATACAAGAATACGTGTGGTTGCATAGTAGCACAATCGTATTGATTATTGATGCTTACGTGAGAAGTCACTCGCTTTTGTTCAATTATTGCTACAGAGAATTGTTGCATAAGATCTCACGTTATTTGATTTAATTATTGTCAATATTTTATATATTATTAAATCAATAATTGAGATAACAAAGTTATTAATATTATTATTTGCAATATTAACGATGTCTAGAAGTTCTGCCAAGGAGAGGTTTGGTCACCTAATTGCACACCAATAGGGAGAAATCCTTATTGGATGGAAAGCCCCCTCTTTCCTGGGAATGACCTGATCGATTAATATTGTGAATTATAATAAAGGTGATAAGTTTTGTTTTATTATTATTATAAATGTAATAAAATGTAAAACTTTTTATATAAAATGTAATACTTTTATAAAGTTATTTATTTTATTAGACTATAAATAGAATATATAATATTGTATTATGCATAGTATTCAGATAAGTAAAATCTTTTTATATAAAACATAATACTTTTATAAAGTTATTTATTTTATTAGACTATAAATAGAATATATAATATTCTATTACGATAGTGTTTCAGATAGTAAAATCTTTTTATATAAAATAGAATACTTTTATAAAGTTATTTGTTTTATTAGAATATAAGTAGAATATATAATATTCTATTACGATAGTGTTTTTGACAATTACTGCAAGATAGTGTTTCAGATAGTAAAATCTTTTTATATAAAATAGAATACTTTTATAAAGTTATTCATTTTATTATATTATAAATAGAATATATTATATTTTATTTAAAAGATTTTATTTTATTAGAATATTTATTTAATCTTTGCGTGATAGTAAATCGCATGGACCGTCTGAATTTAAAAGTAAATCAACTGGACCGTTTCATGAATTAGTTACTATTCAGGTCCATTCTCCTATAAATAGAAGCTTATTCCTTCATTATTTCTTACTTAATTCATTGAAACTCTAGAGAGAGAAACTATAGAGAGAAAGAAGAAAAGTATTCTGCTACTTCACTACTCCTATATCCAGTTTCTTCTAAGGTAAGGGATATTATTTGTTGTACTCGTAAGGGGTATTATTTCTTTCGTCTTCATGAAGAGAACTTCTGTTATTCCATTCTTTATTATTCTGTTGGAATAACCAGTATATGCAGACTACCCTATACTTGGAGAAATTCTTCTGTTATTCCATTATTTATTATTCTCTTGGAATATCATGTCTATGCGTTTACGCATGACATGGTTCCATTATTTATTATTTTGTTGGAACATCATTTCTGTGCGGATTACGCATGACCTGGTTTTGTTCTTTATTATTCTGTTGGAACATCCCGTCTGTACGGATTACGCATGACCTGGTTTCATTCTTTATTATTCTCATTGGAATAACTCGTGCATGCGATTCATCGCATGCATGGTGATTTCTTCTATTATTCCATTCTTTATTATTCTGTTGGAATAACCTGTCTATGTGGATTATCACATGCATGATGAATGATCCTTTGTATTCATTTCTTATTAAATTATGGAAATGATCAGTCCAAGTGGATTCTTCAGCGTGGCGCATTTAAAATCCATTTGCAGTTTCATATATTCTCTTATACTCAGTTGGTTAAAGCTTTGACTTCTATACTGTAACATTCCAGAATTTTTTTAAATTGTTATATTAAATATTTATTGAATTATATAAGTATTTAATGGATGTATTTATTGTTGAATAAATAATTGTTCAAATTTGATTCGATTTGGTTAATTATTTGTTAAGTAAATAATTAAGGAAATTAATTAGTATATTCTAATTTAATTTAATTATTAAGTTGAGAGTTTTGATTAAATAAATTATTATATTTTAATTTGAATTTGTAATTAAAAGGATGTGTTAGTGGATTAAATAAAGTTATAATTATAAAGAAAATTATAATTTTGTGGTATTGATTTATGTGTTAAAGTGGTTTATTAAATTGTTATTAGAATTAATTTAATTAATTTTGAGAAAATTAATTAAATAAAAGTGTGACAAATAACCTTCTATAAAGGAGATATTAAAATAAATTAAAGGAGTTTAATTAGGTTTTTTGCCAAACAAGGCTTAAATGATATTAAGTCTTTATTTTAAATATGTTTTACCAAACAAGGTGTAAGAGTTAATGGGTTATTTTTAGTTAGTTAGCCAAACAGCCTTATGGCTTTTGAGTTTTAAAAAAAAAAGCTGATGTCTTATGGCTTTTTGAGTTTAAAAAAAATATAATTGATATAATTATATTATAGAATTATTACACATTATATTATATATGTTATATTTTTGTTAGTACGTTAGTTAGAGTTAGGAAGAAAGACTCAGAGGAAAAAGAAGAAGAGAAGAAGAAAAGTGTGAGAAAAACTTGAGAGAATCCTAGAGAATTTGAGAGTGAAGTTGGAGAAAAGCTTGTTGATCAAAGAGAAAAGTATCATCTTCTAAAACAAGGTATCATCCTACTTTTTTAAGTTTTTAAAATTTTAGTTTTCTCTTCCTTAATTCTCTGTAAAATTCTTGTGAAAGGTTAAATTGTTTGATTTTATGTGGCTTTATATGATAAACTAGTGTTGTGAAACTATTTTCATAAGTTTATATATGAGTATAGTCAATGAATTTATGATATGTATGTAAGTTATGAAGAAAACTATATTACAAAGTGAGTTTATATGAATAAATTTGAATATAGTTTAGTTTAAGGTAAAATTAAGGTTTAATTAGTTGTTAAGTTGTTAAATTGACTATTGAATTTGAAAGAGTATGTATAATCATAAACAAGGTATTTTAAATTAACTGTTTTGGTTGAAAAATAAAATCACAGTGTTGATTTTCATTGAAAACATCAAAAAGTGAGGTTTTATCAAAAACAGTGAAATTGGATGTTTTAAATTCGTTGTTTATGTTGTTTTATGGGTAGAAACATGTTAAGAGTCTTTGAATTATGTTTATATGAAGTTTCTATATGAATTACATGTTAATTAGTCTATTAGAAAGTAGCTTGTAGCCAAAATTGACTTTTGTTCATCTTTGCTGCCAAGTCGCCAAGTCTCTGTAGATTCGCATCGCAGATCTTGACCTAACAATATATTTGTCGCGCCGTAGCGCCAGAACCCCTCCGCAATGCCACTTAGTGGCTCGTGTGTTTCATGTATAACGCCATCATCAAGCGTCGCAATGATCTTTGACCCACAATATAAAGCGTGGTAGCCATGTCATGAAGTTAGAATAATGGTCGACAAAGGTAATTTTTGTACACAAAGTCTGAAGGAGTTGTTATGTGTTAAACATAGGACTGTTAAATTATGATTCCAGTATTTCTATACCAAGAATGAGCATGTTATTAACAATTAACTAGTTTTGTAAATTGATTATGTGATTAAAAATCAAATCTTACATGATGAATGTACTTAGTTATGTATGTAATGTGGTAGTGACTAACTATGTCACGACGACATATATATATATAGGGTATTGTGATTCAAATTATTTGGTTTAGCCTACGAGCAAGGCAAGTTCTCTAAATCTATTATCTTGTTGAGGCAATTATTGTTTCCAATTCGATTACAATATAATGATGCAAGATTTCTAAACTTTATTTTTTATATTGAGCAAGTTATTCTTGTAATTAACTTGTTGTTTAACATGCAAATTTATATATACTAATGTTGAACAGTTTTATCGTTCAAATTTCTATGCATGCTTAGTATTCAATTCTAAATAACCTTGTCTTAATATTGTTCAAACAAGGTGTGTGATAGTTATTCATTATGTATGTTATTAGATTATTCCTAAAGCATGATTTTAATTTATCATGTCGATTCAGTTATGATTATTCCATAGCATGATGTTATTAATTTTATTCAACTAATCCTTAGTTGATGTTCGTTGAAATCCAAATTACCTTGAAATGTATCCAAACCAAACTCACTTTGGTGCAGACTTGTGCTCTAAATACTGAGATGAACAACCCTATTATTAGGGGTAATTTACGCTTAGCGTTGAAATGTTTGTGCACAATACATTGTATGAAGGGCTGATACCCCTAAGTACGAGGAGTCCCTATAGCCTTATGACTATTAAAGTTTAAGTTGAAAAATTACTTATAACTATGGACATAGTTCGTGGTCTTAGGACCCTAAATTATATACTTCAGAATGTTGATAAATCATATTGTTTAATTCTATCGAGCCTCTTATTTGACAGTTGTTGTAAAGATTTTCATTCATTGTTGTTTCAAGTGAGCTTTGTTTGCTCACTCTTGCTTATATAACTATTACAGTTAAGGATGAGAAGGTTGATGTACCTAGCACCAGTAAGGGAAAAGAAAAGATGAACAAGTATTGAAGACTTGTATTATGTTGATTTTTATTATCAAATTTTAATTGAATGGTTGTAATGAAGTTTATTTATTTTCCGCATTTGAATGATTGTATTTAAAGGTTAAACAACCTGGGAGATTTTTACTAATGTAACCCTTTAATGGGAAGGCTTTATTATTCAATTTTATTATGATTGGGTAGTTAGATATGAATGTTTGATTAAGTGAACACCAAATCCTGTGGGAATGAAGTACCTGGATTTGGGGGTGTCACATATACTCCATGAAATTAGTGGAATATCCTTGATATTTGCGCTTCATCCAGTATCTTTTCATGGAAATATTCTTCTTAGCATTCTTGAATTTTACTCCACAAAGAAGTATCATGTTGACAATTTGGACGTTATTGGTTTCTGAATAAATTAATTCTTGAACTTGTTTTATTGAATTCGTATATCATTGTCATCATCCTCATGCTTATATTGTGATGAAAGTCATCTTTGGCTTACGTGCATAGATGGACTTGGTATGATTATGACCAGGGATCATTCGGTATAATCATGACCTGTAATGTTATAAATGATGTGGTAAAAGTCCTCAGTGGCCTGTAATGCATTGATGGACAAATTTTTGGTATGATTATGACCAGAAATTATTCGGTATAGTCATGACCATTGATAATTTAATGAATATCCTTGGCCCGTAGTGCAGGGATGATTCGATGATGTGGTTTATTTATTAAGCTGATTCTCAGCGATAAAAATTGATGAAAACATTTTAAATCATAGAAGATAGTAGATATTATGCTCTACTTGACTCTTATAATGGATTTCTTATTCCGCTGCAGTTAAACTTGATGTCTATTGTATTTTATCAGTTTAACATTGTTGAAGACTAATGATAAGTTATTCTGCATTATCTTAGTCATAATATTTCTTACTGGGCTAGTTGAGCTCACCCTTTTGCATTCATTTTTCTCTTCAGGAAATGAGAACGTAGCCAGGACTAGTCGAGGAACGGAGTGATGATCCGAGATGGTGTCATAGTAGTCCTCACTATTCTATAAAATAGTGTGATAATAAATATAATGAGGACTCCATTGAGTGTGGATATTGTCTAGATGACAATATTCATATTAAAACTCTCAGTTTATGTTTTGTCGTATTTTACACGACAGTTGTATTATTATGTTGTATTTGAATTCTGTACCATATATTTGGCGACTCAAGATGGGTGATGTATACCTATCTTGGGGGCATCACATAGTTTGTGGTTAAGGATTAAATGTTGATCAGATAAGTTACATAGGTAATAAACCTTAATTTCATGATAATAATATGGTGATTAAATTAGAAAACTTTAACGAACTGTAAGAAACCCTAACAATACGCTCGAAAAACCTAATTTCAGTTTCGAGAATTTGAAAACCCTAATTCGGGAACTCAAAAGCTAAGTATTAAAAGCTTAAGTGTTAATTCTATGGGATATATTTGAAATGTCCAAATTGCCCGTTAAATTATACTGAAAAATACCAAATTACCCTTAGTGGGTGCAAAATGACCAAAATACCCTTTACTTAAAACTTAAGTTAAGAGAATTTGATAAACACGTAATTCATACATTTAATTATCTCTAATTTTGTCCTTTTAATTATATTAATTTATTAAATTAATATGTTTTATTTTATTTTGTAGGATTTAATATTTTTTGTAATAAAGTCAAAATCTTGGTGATCAAGCTATATTTAATGCTCTTATTCATATAAGGAATGTCCAAGAAGAATCCTACAAGGAGAAGGAAAGAGGTGGAACAAACTTAGTGTGCAAGTCAAATCCAACAAAAGAAAGAAAAGTCTATCTAGAAGATCTTTTTGAGATGTGGATTGCTACTAGGAAATTGAATCCTACATGGAAAGGGAACAAAAGTGTCCAAGTTCAATGAATCTAAATTAGGGTTCAAAGTTATTAAATTATAAATAGGTCTCTTGTTTTAGAGAGAAAATTATTAGGTATTGTATTACTTTAGGTTAGGAGTAGGAGTAAATTAAATTACGTTTCATTGTACGCTTGTTGGAGGATCGTGAATAAAGGGAGTTTTCTTATTTATTTTCAATCTTCTACTTCTTCTTTATTTTAATTAATTTATTTATTTCCATGTCTAGTTAATTTCTTTAATCTAGGATGAAGATGAAATTAAATAATTATTCGTAATAATATTTTTTATGTCTTCTATTATTTATGCTATTATGCTTAATTGATTTCGCTTTCATGTTTCGTTATTGAAATACCTTCGTTTTATAGTTCTTATGTGATTTTAAATTAATTAAGAGGTTTTGATAGATTATTGTTAAGATATGAATTTTTCATAATACATGCTTGCTCAAAGAAGTTTTGATGGGTTATAGTTAATCCTTAAATTTTCATAGTCTATACTTGCCCACATTAATTGTAAATTACAAAATTAAAGGGAAGGGATATCAAAATCACAATTTGAGTTATAAAATAGAAGAGATTGAATTATATGTTATGTTTATTATTTAGTGGATTCAGATTCCTAGATTGTTTTCTCATTAATTGTTTTCATATTCTAGTTAATTAATTCTAGATCTTTATTTCTAATTCGCCTAAAATAAATATTAAGGAAACATTAAAATTAATCTAGTCTCTGTGGTTCGACCTGCACTTGTCAAATCAACAATAGACACTGTGCACTTGCAGTACATAATTTTAACACATCAAGTTTTTGGCGCCGTTGCCGGGGACTAGAATTAATTTTTATTTATTCCTTAATTTTTATTTATTGGAATTAGTTTTAACTCATTTTTTTTCAGGATTATTAAAGCGGATCGAAGAAGCGAAAAGATAAAAATTTTGTTCTTCAAGGCTTTCTTGATTGCCATTATCTCCATATATTTTTTGAAATAAAAAAAATAGTAGTTTAGTTTTTTTACATATTTTTTATTTATTCGTCGATTCATGCATTCACTCACGTAGAGCACATCCTGTTAGGT
Organism: Panax quinquefolius; assembly: GCA_020205615.1. Taxonomy (NCBI): domain Eukaryota; kingdom Viridiplantae; phylum Streptophyta; class Magnoliopsida; order Apiales; family Araliaceae; genus Panax; species Panax quinquefolius. The sequence continues at coordinate 1,555,708 of JAINUW010000521.1, forward strand.
TTTATTTTTTATTTTTTGTCAAATATAAACTGTGGTGATTGCTGGAGGATTGAGGTACGTCAAAATTTCTCCTTCTTTCGTAATTCACATAGTTTTATGACATTTTATTTGTTTATAGTTTTTTTTTATTTGTGCATTTTCATCTTTAATCTAACATTAAGGGCACAACCTGTAACAAGATAAGGTGGGGATTTCATCACCTTTCCTTGGCCTACAAACAACCCAATTTGTATTTTGCATAACCATGACCTAATGAAATCAAGTAGACGTTGGCCCCTAGGACTCTCGAGATCAATTAGGACAAGAAACCCCAAGAGGAGTCTGAATTTTAAATTAATCAAACTACTGGTGTTTAGGCAAATGGTTCAAAAGGTATACGCCTAAAGATTGTGTGGTTATTCAATTAGTCACCGTTTCTACGGAGAGACTCCCACCTTTCTTACACTTACCTGGCTAGTGGTGTGATTAATTTCGAATTTGGTGGACCTTGCGGTGTAACTTGGAACAGTTAGGAGCTGTCTAGATTTTATTTAGGTTGACCATTGAAGTAAATTTATTTTTATTTCTTTCTTTCTTTTTTCTTTTTGTTTTTTTTTTGTGATTATCTGCTTATTTTCTAAGTAATGTATGCAAAAAGTGTGGATTAGGGACGAAACATCCCGATTAGTGAGAAAATTTAATTTTTCGGATTTCACTTTAAAAGATCTCACTTTAACAAAAATGGAGGGCGCCCAAACTGTTTCTTTAAGGGATCGATGTTATCCTTCCCGCTCTGCCCAACCTTCATGTATTAGTCTACCACCGGTAACTGGTAACAATTTTGAACTTAAGCCACATTTTATAAATATGTTACCTAGGTTTACGGGGATAGAAGATGCATATTTATTTATTCAGGAATTTGAGGAAGTTTGTGCCTTAATGAAAATTCAACAATTGTCTGATGACTCAATTAGGCTAAGATTTATAACATTTGCTTTAAAAGATAATGCTAAAAAGTGGTTATATAGCCTACAAAATAATTCCATATCAACCTGGGAGGGATTTGTCGTTACATTTCTAAAAAAATATTTTCCAAATCATTAAACTGCTAAAATTAGGATTGCAATTCATCAATTTTGTCAACTTGAAAAAGAATCCTTTTGGAAATATTTTGATAGATTTAAAAATTTGTTATCCCAGTGCCCACACCACAGAATTGAGAAATGGAGATTGTGTCAAATTGGTTACGAAGGTTTAGACTATCCCATTAAAATAATGTTAGAGTCAATGTGTCAAGGGGATTTTTTTGAATAATGATGAGGAAAAAGCTTGGAAGTTTTTAGAAGACTTAGCAGAAAAAACCATGCAATGGGAAACCACCCGAGAGACCGATAAACCTAGTTAATCTAGGGGTGTTCATATAATTGACAATTCAATTGCTACCGAAGCTAAGTTGACTGGTGTACTTAAAAGACTTGAAGCTTTAGAAATTAGGGGACAATCACACGTGAACCAAGTCTCAACACCAAAACCTTTGTGTCTAAGTAATTCACCAAGCCATGTGATTGATGAATGTTCTAGAGTCATGCCCCAACCTAAAGAATATGAACAAGTCAATGCAATCTTTCAAAGACCTAGGAATGACCCATTTGCACCCACGTATAATCCAGGTTGGAGAAATCATCCTAATTTTGAATGGAACCAAGGACCCAACCCAAATAATTCTTTAAATCAGGTCAATCAGTCTCTAAATCAATCTTTTTAACCTTACCAAAAGTCAAACCCTGGTTCGTACCAAAATTTAAGTTCAACAACCCAATATCCACCAGGTTTTTCTAATGAAAGTGAGAAGAGGCTTAACGTTTTAGAGAAGAGCATAGAAACTTTAATGAAATCTCATAATAATTTCAATAATTTCATACAAAGCACTAACCAAGCCATTTCTCGCCTAGAGATCCAAATGAGTCAATAGGCCACTACAGTTAGTGAAATAGAGAAGGGTAAACTTCCCAATCAACCCGAGACCAATCAAAAATTTTCAGTCCCTACTCAAAAACCTTATCATGTTAATTCACTTGAAAACAACCAAGTCAATCATGTGAATTCTATAATTTCTTTAAGGTCTGGAAATTATTCTAATAATCATGCTGGTATTGATAATGAAGAAGAGAAAATTTTAAATGTTGAATCTAACGATCCATCTTCAAAGTCAACCCAGCCTAAAAATCCCACAAACTCTGAGTCAGTAGGCCCATCCACTAATCATGTTTTAAAACATGATTCAACCACACCTTATGAGTCAACTGAAAAAGTCTTCAAACCAAAAGCCCCATTCCCTCAAAGACTTATTTCAAACAAGTAGTCAGCCCAATTGGACAAAATTCTAGAAGTGTTCAAACAAGTGAAAATTAACATTCCTCTTCTAGATGGCATTCAACAAGTTCCCTCATATGCTAAATGTCTAAAAGATTTGTGCATACATAAAAGAACCACTCATGTTCCTAAGAAAGCTTTTCTAACAGCCCATGTGAGTTCTATCTTGTCATGTTAAGTCATTGTGAAATATAAGGACCCCGGTTGTCCTAATATTTCATGCATCATAGGTGACACATTAATTGAAAAAGCTTTGCTTGATTGAGCTAGTGTGAACCTGTTACCATTTTCTGTGTACGAAACCTTAGGCTTAGGAGAGTTGAAAAAGACAAGTGTCACACTCCAACTAGCTGATCGTTCCATTAAAGTGCTAAAAGGAATAGTTGAAGATGTACTTATTAAGGTTGGTGATTTTGTCTTCCCTGTTGACTTTGTTGTCCTTGAAACCCAGCCTGTTGTCAATCCCAAGGGTCACATTCTTGTCATTTTAGGTAGACCATTTCTAGCAACCTCTAATGTGTTAATTAATTGAATAAATGGACTAATGAAATTGACATTTGGAAATATGACAATTGACTTAAATGTGTTTAATGTGGGAGAGAAACTTATTGATTTGTTTGACCAGTCCGTTGAAGTGAACATGATTCAGAAAATGTCAGGAAATGAACTTACGGGGGAAGATGAAATTACTAACTTTTGTCTAAATCATTTTTTCTCAAAATTGGGATGAAACTGAATACTTGAATGAGGTCAATGATATGTTGGACTCCACAGCCCAAAAATCTTACTCTAGATTGGAACCTATAATTGAATCTTGGGGTTTGACACATTTTGACCATTTTCAAGAGAATCAAATTGACCTTAAATCCTCTTATGATCATTTTAAGTCTACATTGGGTCCATCTGAAGCATTTTCCAGAAACACTAAATGTGATTTAACAAATGAACCAAAGGTTATGGATAATGATAATCTTCCATGTTTAGATAATGAGATCATATCTCCCATTTCAGATAATGCATGCGTTAATCCAGTGGTGCCTAAACATGGTATAACAATTATTCAAAATGATGAAAATGTTTTAGTGCCCCTTAGTAACGAATATGGATGGCAAGTTTGGATAGCTTTTAAGAAGTTAGAATTTTTTTAAAGGAACTATAATTCTTCGTTATCCTACCTTGACTCAATTTTAAAAGAATCAGTCGGGTATGCTCACAATTGTTCTTCCATTACAAATTCTAACTATTTCCAATTACCCAGACCTCCTGAAAATTATACAAAATCCACTCTAGGTTGTCTGTTTGTATCATTGATCATTTACAGTCGCATAGTTTTTAGGATTTATAAAATTTATAGATATGTACATTTGTTTTCTTTCTCACCACATCTTCTTGCAGAACAAATGCCCCGCATACAAGGTACAATTCTTTCACATCTTTGTTCTCTTTTATAAATTTTCATACATTGAGGACAATGCATGATTTAGGTATGGGGGGAGTTTGTTTGTATTAGATTTTTTTTACGAAAAAAATAAAAAAACATAAAAAAAAATAAAAAATAAAAAATTTTGTTTGACTTTTATGAATTGAATTAATTCTAATAAATGTTTGTGGAGAAAAAGTCATGAGTGAGATTGAAAGATTTAGAACGCTTGAATTTTTAATAAGATACGAAATCTTAGTTCAAAACACAATCTGAATTTAAAGTTGGTTTCACAAGCATTTTTACACTTCACGTTTGCACTAATTCTTAGTTGTGGGGTATAAACCATGATTCGAGTAATTTCAAAAAAAAAAGAAAAAAAAAAGATGAAAGAATGAAAAAAAAATTGAAGTTGAGAAAAGTTGAAAAAAAAAAGAAGAAATAAACAACTACTTCAATGTCCATTAAACGAAATAATTGGGTATCCAAGCCTCGGGAAGCATCGATATTCACGCTGAAAAGTATGATGGATAAAAGCAGTTTGACTAGTTTAATTTTGTGCCCTTTGTTACTCGAGTTAGTAAATTCTTAGGGGTATCTCTACACCTAGTGCCCTAAAGCCATCTGGTTTAGGAGTCATTGGTCCAACTCTCGCTCTACATGGGTAACTCTGAAAAGCCTAAGAAAATGAGACATTGCACAAGTCAAGAATCAAAATTGAAAAAAGGAAAAAAAAGAAAGACAAAGAAAAAAGAGTTTGCTTGATTTTCATGGTAAAAATATCTACTAAGAGTTGCATCACATACACATGCATGCATCACATGAAATTGATTTAATGAAGGATAGTGTCTAAAATGAAGATCGAGTATTTTTGATAAGGTGAAAGTGTGATTTTGAATTTAATCTTGTTTAGGTATAATGCCCATGGATATTTAGAAGTTTTCTTTTAATTTAATATTTTGTTGAATCCAAAAATATTTTTGAATTTTATGGGTATATTCACTGCAAACTCTCACGAGAAACAACTCGTCCACTTGGGGTAACCTTGGGGTTTAAAGGCTTGTTGCACATGCTAAGTGCAATCGTGTTTCCTACAAAAATGGGGTAGCGTAATTTTTGTTTTATTTTATTTTTATTTTACTCGAGGACGAGCAAAAACTAGGTATGGGGGTATTTGATAACCACGTAATTCATACATTTAATTATCCCTAATTTTGTCCTTTTAATTATATTAGTTTATTAAATTAATATGTTTTATTTTATTTTGTAGGATTTAATATTTTTTATAATAAAGTCAAAATCTTGGTGATCAAGCGATATTTAATGTTCTTATTAATATAAGGAATCTCCAAGAAGAATCCTACAAGGAGAAGAAAAGAGGTGGAACAAACTTAGTGTGCAAGCCAAATCCAACAAGAGAAAGAAAAGTCTATCTAGAAGATCTTTTTGAGAAATTGATTGCTACTAGGAAATTGAATCCTACATGGAAAGGGAACAAAAGTGTCCAAGTTCAATGAATCTAAATTAGGGTTCAAAGTTATTGAATTATAAATAGGTCTCTTGTTTTAGAGAGAAAATTATTAGGTATTGTATTACTTTAGGTTAGGAGTAGAAGTAAATTAAATTACGTTTCATTGTACGCTTGTTGGAGGATCGTGAATAAAGGGAGTTTTCTTATTTATTTTCAATCTTCTACTTCTTCTTTATTTTAATTAATTAATTTATTTCCATGTCTAGTAAATTTCTTTAATCTAGGATGAAGATGAAATTAAATAATTATTCGTAATAATATTTTTTATGTCTTCTATTATTTATGCTTTTATTCATAATTAATTTTGCCTTCATGTTTCGTTATTGAAATACCTTCGTTGTAAGATCCCAACTTATTATAAATAAAATTGAATTTTCTCTATTCATTATTCTAAATTAATAAGGTGTTAATTTGATATAATGCTTTGGTTATGGGTAAAATGTGCAAATTTTATAAAATAAGCAAGTGGTTATAAAATATTCATTTTGTCGGGGAATATTCTTTTGGTCGTGGAATATTCTTTATGTTGGGGAATATTAAATGCTGACAGTGCGGTATGTTATGTGGGGCTTATAAATGTAATAAGCTGGGATGAAGAAAATGACAAAGTATGAGTTTTTATAAATAACTGCGTAGTTATTACCGTTAACACTATTGGAATACCTGGTGGTTAAAATACGAATGTCGCACATTGGTCAGACAAGATACTGCGGTATTGCACAGTATTGTTGAATTATTGATTCGTACGTAAGAAGGCACTACTCAATAATTGTTACAGTAATTACTGTTCAATATTTTATTTTATTATTTCAATAATTGCTGCGTTGATAGTTTATATTATTGTTGTTTCAATAATTGTCACTGCACGGTATTTCCCATTATCAGATCAATAATTCATATTATTTGAATAATATTATTAGATATCATTATTGGCAATGTCTAGAAAGTTCTGTCAATGAAAAGTTTGGTCACCTAATTGCGCGCCAGTAAGGAGAAATCCTTATTGAAAAGCCCCCACTTTCCTGGGAACGGCCTGGTTGTCATAATTGTGATTCTGTAATATTATTTGTGAATAATTAATTATTGATTTATATGATAAGAAAATATTTATTTGATGTGGATATAAATGATGGATTTATTTATGTGGTTATAAATGAAGGAATTAATGCTAAGGTATTTTATCAGTATTTTGTCAGAATGAAGGAATTAAAAATCATCCGTTTATGGATTTCGGATATTTTCGGTTTGGAATTTGGAAAAACTCAAAGCTAGAAAGTTGTAGAGAATTTGATTTCGTGTGGAATGGACATAAAATTCGTATTTTTCTGATAAACGGGATATTTTCTATGAATTGTTGAAGTTTCAGAAAATAAAATAATTTTTATTAAAATTATGGGTGGGACCCACTTTTGTTTTAAAACATGTACGCTAATTTGGTTCAAAGATGGTGGCCTTGATTTTCAACAAAGTGTGCGTAGAATGAAAGAAATGAAATAATAATATTTTATTATTTTAGTCTCCTTTCATGTTCTAAAGCATTTTCCTATAAATAGGCGCTTAGGTTAGAATTGAAAATCACACCGTAAAGAAGTTTTCTCTCTAGATTATCGAAGCGTATTTTTGTGAGTATTTTGATACTTTGAGAGTTGCCGTTTTGAAGATAAGTTTCCTTCGACTTTCTATTCGATATTTCGATCGTAAATACAAGTTATTTTGAGGTAAGGATGTTATTTTCTTCTTAAATGATATTATTTTCTTCAATATTATTATCTTAGAAATATTGGTGAACTTTTTAATCAAATTTGGAACTTTTATGTCGGGTTACTATTCACGATATAAGACTATTATTCACGAATCGACATTATTCACCAAAAAATAAAAATTTCCTTTTTGTCCAAGATGTCTATTTTGGCTACTATCTTTGATTATATCCATGCTTTGATCGTTATTTTTCAATTCTGCTTCAAAATTTGTTATTATGAAGTATTAGTGATCTTGGATAAACTGAAATACGAATCCCTAATATTTGTCCTTCTGTCTTACTGGATTAGTTCTCTAAAATGGTTTTCATCATCATCAGTCCTTAATGATGATATTATTGAATATCTTTGGCCTGTAGTAAAAGATGAATGATATATTAATCGATGAATATCTTTGGCCGTAGTAGAGCAAAGATGAACAGTGTTGAGATGAACATGACCAATCGATGATATAAATGAATATCTTTTGGCTCAGAGTAAAAGATGAATATTCAATTAAAGATGTATATTGATTGTTATTCTGAGGATAAAATATTGATGATGGACTTTTAAATCTTAGAAGATAGTAGAACTCATTCTCTACTTAACTCTTCTAATGGATTGTTATTTCCGCTGCAGAATATTGATCTAAAACTTGTTGTCTATTATATTCTATCAGATTTTTCTTTGTTGAGTACTAACGATAATTTGTTGTATATTATCTTAGTCATAATATTCTTTACTGAGCTATTTGAGCTCACCCTTTTCCTTTTTGTTCCATTTTTCTTCTCAGGAGGTGAGAACATAGCAGGATCTAGTCGAGGTATGGAGTGATGGTTCTAGAAAGATGTTTTAGCAGTCCTCACTATTTCTGTAAAATAGTGTTTGAATAATTGTAATGAGGACTTATTTGAGTGTGGATATTATCTATAAGACAATATTTGTATTTAAACTCACAGTATGTGTTGTCGTATTTTGCACGACAATTGTATTATTGAAGTTGTAGTTTGCTTTCTGTACCATGTATTTGGCGACTCAGAATGGGTGTTATATACCTATTTTGGGGGCGTCACAGTTGGTATCAAAGCTTAGGGATATGGTCTCTGGCGGAGATCGGGGAATAGAACTAGGAGGGGAGAGATGAGTAAATCCTTCGCTAGATTGTCCTATCTAAGCTTATTTGTTGGTTGGTCATAATATAGGGATATTATGTGATATGTTAATTTGTAAAATTAACCCTTGTTTTATGGTAGTATTTAAGAATGGCTGTTGAGAACGTTAACAATGGAGTGTATGAGACTGTGGAACAACCTTTAGTCACAAACCAGGAGAACGTGCAACAGGAAGACAATATTCCTCCTGTAAACAACACTACCGAGCAAACAATGAATGATGGAATGTTTAGGAGCTTTTTGCAATTCATGTAAAATCAGACGAGGCAGACTCGTGTACAAAATACGGGTGGAAGTGATGGCAATGCGCGGTCTGTCACAGCCAAGCAGTTCAAAGAGTTGGGACCACCAGATTTCTGGGGAAAGCCTGATCCGATTAAGGCGGAAACATGGGTCAAGCAAATCACCAAGATATTCGATGTCTTGGGATGCACGGTGGAACAGAAGGTTCCATTCGCCACCTTTATGTTCGGTGGTGAAGCGGATTACTGGTGGGAATCTGTGAAGCATACCCAGCTAGCTGCACTCAACATGTCTTGGGAAAGATTTCAGAAACTTTTCAATGACAAGTAATTTCTTGAAAGTATTCTTCATATGAAGGAGGTAGAGTTTATTAGACTGGAACAGAATAACATGACGGTGTCTCAGTATGAGGCAAAGTTCACAGATTTATCCAGGTTTGCACCTCATTTGGTGGAGAATGAGGAACGTATGACGCGGATGTTTCTGAGAGGTCTAAAACCCGAGATTCGTCAATACCTTATCTCTCATAAATTTTCTCTATATTCGATGTTTGTCATGTGGCTCAATTATTAAAAGAGATAATGAGTATACTCAACCGAGGGACCACAACTGTGGTCATACTAAAGGATGATAGCGATCATCGTAACGATGATAACCAAATGAGGAGGAAAAATACGGACAAAGGCCAGAACCACTCGGGTGGTAATCGTGGCCATGATAATAGGAGAGGTGAGTCAAGTGGAAATTTGTAAAGAGGAGATTCAACAATGATGGGAAGACATCAACAAAGAAGACCAAAGACCAACAACCAATTTTAGGGAGGAGAACGACCACCAGTTAGATGTTACAAATGTGGGAAAGAGGGACATATCAGCCCAAACTGCCCACAACAATCAAAGGTATGTTATAATTGTGGAAAGGAAGGACATATCGCTTGAGATTGTACTATAGCAAAACCAAGTTCAACGGGGATGGTGACTCCAAGGGCTGCCCCGGATAAGTCGAAATCAGCAGTTCCTGGAAGAGCGTTTGTCATGACTGGCCAAAACGTGAGGAACCCAAACGAGGTGATCACGGGTAAGCTAATCTTGAATTCTTGCAAAGTTTATACCTTACTAGATACCGGTTCTACCCATTCTTTTATCTCTCCTGCTTGTGCTCAACGTTTAAACTTGACTCCGGAGAAATTAGACTTTGACTTATCTATTGAAACTCCGTTGGGTGAAACCTTCGTTACATCTACAGTTTATAAATCTTGCTTAATCCAAGTTGGCACTATCACATTACCTGTTGATCTTATCTCTTTAAAGATACTTGTTTTTGATGTAATTTTAAGAATTGATTGGTTAACCACTCATCATGCCAAAATTGATTGTTTTCGTAAGGTTGTTAGTTTTTATATTCCTAACCAACCTGTCATACGAATTCAAACAACTAAACCACTAAAATCAGTCACTGTCATATCAAGTCACAAAGGTATTCGTTTATTGAAAAACGGATGTCAAGCTTTCTTAGCCCATATTATGGATTTGAATAAAGACAAGTCAGATTTGAATAATATTTCTGTTGTAAGAGAATTTCCTGATGTATTTCCTGAAGAACTTCCCGGTCTACCCCCAAAACGTGATGTTAAATTCTTTATTAACCTTGAACCGGATACAAAGCCCATTTTTAAAACCCCATATCGAATGGCTCCTATTGAACTTCCAGAGTTAAAAGTCCAACTACAGGAATTATTAGACATCGACTTCATTCGTCCTAGTACATCTCCTTGGGGTGCTCCTGTTTTATTCTTAAGAAGAAAGACGAGAGTATGTGACTTTGTATTGACTACCGAGAATTAAACCATATCACCATCAAGAATAGGTATCCGCTACCTCGCATTGATGACCTGTTTGACCAGTTACAAGGAGCACAATTCTTTTCAAAGATCGACCTTCGTTCGGATACCATCAAATTTGAAGATTAAAAGCGAGGATATTCCAAAGATCGCCTTCGTAACTCCTCAGACGGGCATTATGAATTCTTAGTCATATCTTTTGGATTAACTAATTCTCCTGCTGCTTTCATGGATATGATGAACCGAGTATTCAAGGAATATTTAGATCAGTTCGTTGTTGTCTTTATTGATGACATCCTCATCTATTCCAAAAGCCGTGAAGATCATGAGCACCATTTGAAGCTGATACTTGAAAGGCTTCGTGAAAACAAGCTTTATGCCAACCTGAAGAAATGCGAGTTATGGCTTGAGGAAGTAGCATTCCTTGGGCACGTGGTGTCAAAACATGGAGTATCTGTTGACCCGGCAAAGATTGAAGCAATACAAAGTTGGGAGCAACCGAAGTCGGCGACCAAAGTACGCAGCTTTCTGGGCTTAGATGGTTATTATCGGAGATTCGTGGAAGGATTTTCTCGAATCGCTACTCTGTTAACTCAGCTGACTTGGAAAGATATAAAATTCGTATGGAGTGACGAATGCGAGAAGAGTTTCCAAGAGCCCAAGAGGAGACTCATTTCGGTACCTGTTCTGGCAATACCATCTGGTTCAGATGGATTTGTTATCTACAGTGATGCTTCAGGCAAAGGGTTAAGATGTGTTCTCATGCAACATGGGAAAGTCATAGCCTATGCCTTGCGATAACTCAAAGAATATGAGAGGAATCATCCTACTCATGATCTGGAGTTGGCAGCAGTCATATTCGCGTTGAAAAGTTTGAGACACTACCTGTATGGGGAGAAAGTGGAGATTTATACGGACCATAAAAGCCTCAAATATTTCTTCACCCAAAAAAAAACTCAACATGTGGCAACGACGTTGGCTTGAGCTATTGAAAGATTACGATCACACTATTCAATATAATCCTGGAAAAGCAAACGTAGCAGCTGACGCATTGAGTAGAAGATCATATGCGAGTATGAGTACGATATTGTCAAAACAAAGGCCCATTTTGTATGACTTGCAAAGGATAGAGATAGAATTAAAGACTCCAGGGACCCACGTGATGATGGTAAATATACGAGTAGAACCGACTTTAATCGATAAAGTTAAAGCTGCTCAAGCTACGGACTTGAGGCTGATGCGTATGAAGAAGAAAGTGCAAGAAGGTACTATACCGGAAGCAAGAATCGATGAAGAAGGAATACTTAGAGTCAACTCTAGACTTTACATTCCTAACGACTTTAACTTGAAGCATAAATTCATGATGGAGGCACACAACACACCGTTTGCAATCCATCCTGGGAGTATAAAAATGTATCATAATATTCGACACACATTTTGGTGGAACAATATGAAGAGGGAGATCACGGAGTTTATCTCGAGGTTTTTAACTTGTCAATGTGTAAAGGCGGAGCATCAAGTACCAAAAGGTCCATTGCAACCACTTGAGATTCCAGAATGGAAGTGGGAACACATTACTATGGATTTCGTTATGGGTCTTCCCAAGGTTTCTCAAGGTATAGATGCGATTTGGGTTATTGTTGATAGATTAACCAAGTCTGCTCATTTCTTGCCTATACGTGAAACTTATTCCCTTGAACGTCTTGCTCGTATGTACGTGAACGAGATTGTGAGATTGCATGTGTGACGCCCCCAAAATTAGGTATACATCACCCATCTTGGGTCGACACTTACATGGTACAGAATTTAAAAACAACTTATTAACATAAGCTGCCGTGGTACAATACGATATAAAGCGTGAGTTTAAATACAAATATCGTCTACTAGATATTATACAAACTCAAATAAAAAGTCCTCATTATAGCTTATTATCACACTATTTTACGTAATAGTGAGGACTACTAATGCTATCTTTCGGACCATCACTCGCTTCCCGACTCGTCCCCAAATTTATATTATCATTTCAAGAGAATAAAGTGAAAGAAAGGGTGAGCTCAACTAGCCCAAGAAGAAATATTATGACTAAGATAATGCGTAATAAATTATCAATAGTCTTCAATAATGTTAAACCGATAAAATACAATAGACAACCCGGTTTAAGCTGCAATGAATATGCAATCCATTAAAAGAGTCAAGTAGAAAATAAAGTCTACTATCTTTTAGGTTTTAAAAGGTTTTCATCATCGTTTATAGTGAGACTCAAACTTTAATAAATATTTCACATCATCGAATCACCCCGCACTACGACCAAGGATATTCTTTAGTATCACGACCACAATTATTCATGCACTACGGGCCAAGAATATTTGTGTATTCATTAATGGTCATGATCATGCCAACAATCGGTCCATCAATGCACTACTACTAATCGAGGATTTTTATCACATCATTTGTAACATTACGGCCATGATTACACCGAATAGTCTCGGTCATAATCATACCAAGTCCATCTATGCACCACGTGCCATGATGACTTTCAAAAAATATAAACATGAGGATGATGACAATGATATAAGAATTCAATAAAACAAGTTCAAGAATTATTTTATCCAGAATTATTAACGTCCAAATTGTCAACATGATATCGCTTTTGTAGAGTAAAATTCAAGAATGATCGGAAGAATATTTCCATGAAAAAGATATTGGATGAAACGCAAATATCAAGGATATTCTACTAATTTCATGGAGTATAGAAGTCAAAGTTTTAACCATTTGGGTATAATAAAGATTGGAATAACAAAAGAAATCACCATGCATGCGATAGACCGCATGCATAAAAGTTATTCCAATGTAATAATAAATAACGGAACGAAGTCGGTGAAATTCACAACCGATGTGATGTTCCAAATGTAATAATAAAGAGCGGAACCAGATCCGCATTGTAAAACATACGATAGGATATTCCAACAGAATAATAAAGACGGAACCAGTCCGTGTAAAACACACATGCAGGATGTTCCAACGAGAATAATAAAGAGCGGAACCAGTCGGTGTAAAACACATGCATGTGATGTTCCAACAGAATGATAAAGACGGAACCAGTCCGTGTAAAACACATGACATGGATGTTCCAAATGTAATAATAGAAGAATGTCACCAAGTATAGGGTAAACCACTTATACAAAGTTATTCCAACAGAATAATAAGCAATGGAATAACAAATGTTCTCTTCATGAATAAGAAAGAATAACACCCCTTACATTTGGTAGGAGATTGAATATCGCTTGTAAAGAAGTGTAGTAACAAAATACTCTTCTTCTTCTCTCTTCTTATTCTCTATACTTTCTCTCTCTATAGCTTGAATGAAATCGTGAAAATAATGAAGCCCTAGGCCTCTATTTATAGAAGATTTCTAGCTTAGCTTTTCTTAGTGTGAAAAGGCAAGTGGCTCGACGAATCGGTTTGATGCTGTAATGTGAAACGACAAGTGGTTCGGCGCTTTGTAATGTGAAACGACAAGTGGTTCGACGTCTGGTAAAGGTAATTACTATTAACGAAGGTAAATACTATTGACGAAGGTAAATACTATTCACAAGGGTAATTACTATCGATTGAAGGTAAATACTATTCACAAGGGTAATTACTATCGACGAAGGTAAATACTATTCACAAGGGTAATTACTATCGACGAAGGTAAATACTATTCACAAGGGTAATTACTATCGATTGAAGAGACTCTTAGATGATGACAAATGATCCCCCATAAAATAATCAAACTTACCACAAATCATTTTTTTTTTCATCAACACATATTTAATCTTTCAACAATTATTAATCATTTATAACTTGTCGTCTCAATTATTGATTTAATACTATAACATATTATATGATGATAATCGTGACAATAATTGAATCAATAATATAAGAGATATGATGCAAAGAATTATCAGAGCAATAATCGAGCATAAGGTGAGTGACTTCTCACGTAAGCATCAATAATCAATACCGAGTGTGCTACTATGCAACTACGCCAGACATCGCATTACTTTTACCAATAGGGTAGTTCAACAGCTTTTAACAGTAACACCTCCTCCAAGTTATTTTTATAAAATATTTTGTCGTTTTCTCAATCCGACAATAATTACATTGTATGGGGTCCACCAATGATTGAGCCATTGTATTTAATATTCCTAACAAAAAGAATATTCCCCACCAAACTAATATTTTATAACAACTTGCATACTTTTGCAAAATTTATAAATATTACCCACAACTATAACATTATATCAAATTTATTCCATAATATTCAAAAAAATAATATTTATAGAAAAATTCATCTTTATTTATAAAAGCCGGGTCTTACAACCTCCCTTCTTATGAAATTTCAGCCCTCGAAATTAGGGTACGTACGACTGGTATGTCAAGAGGTAAGGATACCTTGATTTCATTTTGATTCTAACTCCCAAGTCATTTCCTCAACATCGTGGTTCCTCCACAAAACTTTGACTTGAGGTATAACCTCGAGCGTAGAATATGTTCCTTCTTATCCAAAATTTGAACAGAACCTCTTCATACGTCAAATCTTCCGCTATTTCGTCCGGTTCTAACTCAATAATATGGTTCGGGTCTTTCACATATTTACGTAACATAGATATGTGAAAAACGTTATGAACACGAGACATATTTCAAGCAGAAAGCGAGTCTATAGGCCACAGATTCCTACTCGATCGAGGATTAAAATGGACCGATGAATCGAGGGTTAAGTTTTCCTCTCTTTCCAAATCTTGTAACTCCTTTCCATGGAGCAACTCTTAACAACACATGATCTCCTATATCGAATTCCACGTCCTTTCGATGAAGATCAAGATAACTCTTTTATCGATTTTGTGAGGTTTTTATACGTTGTCGGATCGTTTGAATCTTTTCCGTAGTCATACGTATCAACTCCCCGTCCCAACAACGTTGCTTCACCCACCTCATCCCAAAGATACCGAGAACGACACTTTCTTCCATACAACGCTGAATGGAGCCATGCCAATACTTGCTTGATAACTGTTGTTGAGGAAAACTCCACCAATGGTAAGAACTTGTCCCAACTCCCTTGAAATCAAGGACACAGAGTCTTAATAGATCTTCAAGAGTTTGAATAGTCCTCTCCGATTGTCCGTCTGGCCCCGAGGATGATATGCCGAAGCTAAATCGTAAGTCCGTGCCCATAGCTTTTTGCAAACTAACCCAAAATCGTGAAGTGAATCTTGGGTCTCGATCGAAACTATGGATACCCAGATACCATGCGCAGTCTTATAATCTCGTTTATGTACATACGAGCAAGACGTTCAAGTGTATAAGTTTCTCGTATTGGTAAGAAATGAGCAGACTTGGTCAACCTATCAACAATGACCCAAATCGCATCAATGCCTTGAGAAACCTTAGGAAGACCCCAGAACTAAATCCATGGTAATGTGCTCCCACTTCCATTCGGAATTTCAAGTGGTTGCAATGGACCTTTTGGTACTTGATGCTCCGCTTTAACTCGTTGACAAGTTAGACACCTTGAGATAAACAAACTATATCTCTCTCTTCATATTGCTCCACCAAAATGTATGATTTAATATCATGATACATTTTTGGTACTCCCGAGATGGATTGCAAATGTTGTGTTGTGTGCCTCCATCATGATATTATACTTTAAATCGTGGTCGTTAGGAACACAAAGTCTGGAGTTGACTCAAGTATTCCTTCTTCATCGATTCTTGCTTCCCGAAGATAGCACCTTCTCGCACTTTCTTCCTCATACGCATCGCCTCCGTGTCCGTAGCTCGGAAAGCAAATTTTAACTTTATCAATTAAAAAGTCGGTTCTACTCGTGATACTCGCTATCATCACATGCGTCCTCGAGTCTTTAATTCTATCTCCATCCTTTGCAAGTCACACAAAATGGGCCTTTGCGTTGACAATATCGCACTCAGACTTGCATATGATTTTCTACTCAACGCGTCGCCTACCACGCTCGCTTTTCCGGGATGGTATTGGATGGTATGATCATAATCTTTCAACAGTTCAAGCCAACGTCGTTGTCGCATGTTGAGTTCCTTTTGAGTGAAGAAATATTTGAGGCTTTTATGATCCGTAAAGATCTCCACTTTCTCCCCATACAAGTAATGCCTCCAAATTTTAAGTGCAAAGATAACAGCTGCCAACTCTAGATCATGAGTAGGATAATTCCTCTCATATTCTTTGAGTTGTCATGAGGCATAGGCTATTACTTTTCCATGTTGCATGAGAACACATCCCAACCCTTTGCTCAAGCATCATCACTTGAGATGACAAATCCTCCGAGCCGGATGGTATTGTCGTAACAGGTCTTTGAAATAAGTCTCCTCTTGAGTTCTTGAAAACTCTTCTCACATTCTTCGCTCCAACCGAACTTTGTATCTTCCGAGTCACCGAGTCGATGGAATAGCGATTCGAGAAAATCCTTCCACGAATCTCCGATAATAACCAGCCTAAACCGAGAAAGCTACGCATACTTGATCATCGATTTAGGTTGTTCCACTTTGAATAGCTTCAATCTTTCTTTGGGTGATAGATATTCCATGACTTGATACCACGTGCCCAAGGAATGCTACTTCTTCAAGCCGTAACTCGCATTTCTTCAACTTGGCATAAAGCTTATATTCACGAAGCTTTTGGATTGTCAGCCTCAAGTGTTGCTCATGATCTTCACGGCTTTTGGAATAAATAAGGATGTCATCAATAAAGACGACCACAAAGTGATCTAAATATTCCTTGAATACTCGGTTCATCATATCCATGAAAAAGAGAGCATTAGTCAATCCAAAGGACATGACTAGAATTCATAATGCCGTCATCGGAGTTTCGAAAGCCGTCTTTGGAATGTCGTGGTTCTAATCTTCAATTGGTGATATCCTAACGAAGATCAATCTTTGAAAAGAATTTGGCTCCTTGCAATTTGGTTAAACAGTCATCAATACGTGGCAATGGATACCTATTTTTGATGGTGACGTGATTCAACTCCCGATAATCAATACAAAGTCGCATACTCCCATCTTTCTTCTTCACGAATAGAACAGAGCACCCCAAGGAGAAGTACTAGGACGAATAAAGCCAATGTCTAACAATTCTCGCATTGGGTCTTTAACTCCTCAAGTTCAATAGAGCCATTCGATATGGGGCTTTGGAAATAGGTTTTGTATCGGGTTCAAGGTCGATACAAAATTCAATTTCACGCCCGGGGTAGGCGGGAAGTTCTTCTGGAATACGTCAGGAAATTTATTAACAATAGGAATATCGTTTAAAACTGACGTATTTTTATTTAAATCTGTGACATGAGCTAAGAAAGCTTGACATCCGTTTTTCAATAAACGAATAGCTTTATGGCTTGAGATGACCGTGATTGATTTTAATGGTTTGGTCGTTTGAATTCGTATAATAGGTTGATTAGGAATATGAAAGCTAACAACCTTACGAAAACAATCAATTTTTGCATGATAAGTAGTTAACCAATCAATCCCTAGAATCACGTCAAATGCAAGTATTTTTAATGAAATAAGATCGACAGGTAATGTGAGGGTACCGATTTGAACCAAACAAGACTTATAAACAAAGTGGATGTAATGAAGGTTTCTCCCAACGGAGTTTCCACAGATAAGTCAAAGTCTAATTTCTCCGAGTCAAATTTAATCGATGAGCGCAAGTAGGAGAAATAAAAGAATGGGTAGAACCCGGTATCAAATAAAGTATAGACTTCATTAGAGTTTATGATAAGCTTACCCGTGATGACCTCATTTCGGATTCCTTGCTCTTTGGGAGGTCACAACAAATGCTCTCCTCAGACCACTCTGGGTTTTGAATTTTACGGGATGGCCTTTGGTGCCTCCATCCTAAAGTGAATTTGTCTTGAAACGACAAAATCGAGCTAAGTGACCTTCTCTTCCACAATTATAACATGCTTTGGACGGCATGACGCAGTTTGAACTGATGTGTCCCTCTCCTCCGCATTTGAAGCATATGATAGGTGGTCTTTCTCCTTCCTTAACAACGGGTGCTGGTGCTGACGTCTTTCCATCATTGTTGAATCTCCTTTTCTTGAAATGTCCATTCTTATTGTTTTGGCCTTGATTACCACCGAAGTGGTTACCATATCCGCCCGTTGATTCCTCCACGCTTGTTGTCACCGCCTCGATGACTATTCTCATTTGGTATTATAATTTTGTCACCGCTCTCTTTTAGTTGCGTTGACTCATTATCGCGCTCCACTAATCGAGCCCTATTTACAACATCCGAATACAAACACGGTTTATGAGAAATAAGATGTTGACGTATCTCCCGACTTCAAACCTCTTAAAAACATTCGCGTCATTCTCTCTTCATTATCCACCAGTGGGGATATAAACCGTGATAACTCCGCAAATTTTGCCTCGTATTGCGACACGGTCATATTGTTTTGTTCAACTTGATAAACTCCACCTCCTTCATGTGGCTAATACTTTCAAGAAAGTATTTGTCGTTGAATGACTCCCGAACTTCTCCCAAGATATCTTCAAGACAATTTGGTTGAGTACGTTTTTACCGATTCCCACCGAAGAATTCGCCTCTCGCGCGCAACATAAAAGCGTGAAGGGAACCTTTTGCTCCTCGGAGCATCCCAAGACATCAAATATCTTGGTAATCTGTTTTATCCATGCCCGCACTGAAGTGGTTTTGGCTCTCCTTAAACTCCGGTGGTCCCGGCTCCTTAAATTGTTTAGCGGTGACCTGACCGAGAGTTTTCCGTGTTTCCACCCACGTTTTGGGATGTGAGTCGCTCTCGCCATTGTTGCATAAATTGCATAAAGCCTCGAACATTTGATCATTAAATCATTTGGTCGGTGTTGTTGTTTGCATGAGGATTGTCGCCTTCCTGATGCACATTATCCTGATTATTGATATGTGGTGAATCAACAATCGTCTGCGCTCCATTGCTATTCTCAACATTCTCAGATGTCATTTTCAGATACTGCCACAAAACAAAAGGTTAATTGACATGTAACAAATTATCCCTATCTTCTGACCAACCAATAAAATATCACATAAACTTAGGTAGGTCATACTAAGCGAAGGTATTCCCGTCTCCCTCCTAGTACTATTCTCACATCTTAGCCAGGATCATATCCTAAGCTCGATACCAACCGTGGCGCCCCCAAAATTAGGTATACATCACCCATCTTGGGTCGACACTTACATGGTATGTAATTTAAAAACAACTTATTAACATAAGCGCCGTGGTATAATACGACATAAAGCGTGAGTTTAAATACAAATATCGTCTACTAGATATTATACAAACTCAAATAAAAAGTCCTCATTACGATTATTATCACACTATTTTTACGAATAGTGAGGACTACTAATGCTATCTTCAGGACCATCACTGCTTCGTTTCCCTGACTCGTCCCGGCTATATTATCATTTCTCAAGAGAACACGGTGAAAGAAAGGGTGAGCTCAACTAGCCCAAGAAGAAATATTATGACTAAGATAATGCGAATAAATTATCAATAGTCTTCAATAATGTTAAACCGATAAAATACAATAGACAAACCGGTTTAAGCTGCAGTTTGAATATGCAATCCATTAAAAGAGTCAGTAGAAAATAAAGTCTACTATCTTTTAGGTTTTAAAAGGTTTTTCATCATTGTTTATATTTGAGACTCTAAACTTTAATAAATATTTCACATCATCGAATCACTTACACACTACTACCAAGGATATTCTTTAGTATCACGACCACAATTATTCATGCACTACACGGGCAAGAATATTTGTGTATTCATTAATGGTCATGATCATGCCAACAATCGTCCATCAATGCACTACTACCATCGAGGATTTTTATCACATCATTTGTAACATTACGGCCATGATTACACCGAATAGTCTCTCGGTCATAATCATACTAAGTCCATCTATGCACTACACAGCCACAGATGACTTTCAAAAATATAAACATGAGGATGATGACAATGATATAAGAATTCAATAAAACAAGTTCAAGAATTATTTTATCCAGAATTATTAACGCCCAAATTGTCAACATGATCTTTGTTTTGTAGAGTAAAATTCAAGAATGATCGGAAGAATATTTCCATGAAAGATACTGGATGAAATGCAAATATCAAGAATATTCTACTAATTTCATGGAGTATAGAAGTCAAAGTTTTAACTACTGGGTATAATAAAGATTGGAATAACAAAAGAAATCACCATGCATGCGATAGACCGCATGCAGATAGGTTATTCCAATGAGAATAATAAATAACGGAACCAGTCGGTGAAATTCACACCGCACGGGATGTTCCAACCGAGAATAATAAAGACGGAACTGCATCCGGTGTAAAACACACGAGATAGGATATTCCAACGAGAATAATAAAGAGCGGAACCAGTCCGTAAAAAACACACGCATGTGATGTTCCAACAGAATAATAAAGAGCGGAACCAGTCGGTGTAAAACACATGCAGCGAGGATGTTCCAGCAGAATGATAAAGAGCGGAACCAGTAAAGGTGTAAAACACATGCATGAGGATGTTCCAATGAGAATAATAGAAGAATGTCACCAAGTATAGGGTAAACCACTTATCTGAGTTATTCCAATCCAGAATAATAAGCAATGGAATAACAACAGTTCTCTTCATGAATAAGAAAGAATAACACCCCTTACATTTGGTAGGAGATTGAATCTTCGCAGTGACGGTGTAGTAACAAAATACTCTTCTTCTTTCTCTCTTATTCTCTATATACTTTCTCTCTATAGCTTGAATGAAATCGTGAAAATAATGAAGCCCTAGGCCTCTATTTATAGAAGATTTCTAGCTTAGCACCGCCGTGTGTGAAAAGGCAAGTGGCTTGATTTAATCGGTTTGGACTTTTGTAATGTGAAACGACAAGTGGTTCGGCGCACAGTAATGTGAAACGACAAGTGGTTCGACGTCTGGTAAAGGTAATTACTATTAACGAAGGTAAATACTATTCGACGAAGGTAAATACTATTCACAAGGGTAATTACTATTGACGAAGGTAAATACTATTCACAAGGGTAATTACTATATGGCGAAGGTAAATACTATTCACAAGGGTAATTACTATTGATTGAAGGTAAATACTATTCACAAGGGTAATTACTATCGACGAAGAGACTCTTAGATGATGACAAATGATCCCCCATAAAATAATCAAACTTACCACAAATCATTTTTTTTTTTCATCAACACATATTTAATCTTTCAACAATTATTAATCATTTATAACTTGTCGTCTCAATTATTGATTTAATACTATAACATATTATATGGATGATAATTGTGACAATAATTGAATCAATAATATAAGAGATATGATGCAAGAATTATCGTAAAGTAATAATTGAGCATAATGAGTGACTTCTCACGTAAGCATCAATAATCAATACCGTGCTACTATGCAACTACAGCAGACATCTTTATTTCTTTACCACCGGGTAGTTCAACAGCTTTTAACAGTAACACCTCCGCCGTTATTTTTATAAAATATTTTTGTCGTTTTCTCAATCCGACAATAATTCCATTGTGGGGTCCACCAATGATTGAGCCGTTGTACGAATATTCCCTAACAAAAGAATATTCCCGACCAAACGAATATTTTATAACAACTTGCATACTTTGCAAAATTTATAAATATTACCCACAACTATAACATTATATCAAATTTATTCCATAATATTCAAAATAATATTTATAGAAAAATTCATCTTTATTTATAAAATTTGGGGTCTTCTGACATGGCATGCCAAGTATCCATAGTTTCGGATCGTGACCCAATATTCACTTCACGATTTTGGGTTAGCTTGCAGAAAGCTATGGGCACGGATTCTGATTCTGATTTAAGATACCATCCTCAAAGCAGACGGATAATCAGAGAGGACTATTCAAACCCTTGAAGATCTATTAAGACTCTGTGTTCTAGATTTCAAAGGAAGTTGGGATAAGTACTTGCCACTGGTAGAATTCTCCTACAACAACAGTTATCAAGCAAGTATAGGCATGGCTCCATTTGAGGCGTTGTATGGACGAAAGTGTTGTTCTCCAGTATGTTGGGACGAGGTGGGTGAAGCAACTTTGTTGGGACCGGAATTGGTACGCATGACTACAGAAAAGATCCAAATGATTCGACAACGTATTCAAACCTCACAGGATCGACAAAAGAGTTATGTTGATCTTCATCGAAAGGATGTGGAATTTAATATTGGAGATCATGTACTGTTACGTATTGCTCCATGGAAGGGAATTACAAGATTTGGGAAGAGAGGAAAGCTCAATCCACGATTTGTTGGTCCATTTGAGATTCTTGACCGAATAGGAAATGTGGCCTATAGACTCGCATTACCTCCAAGCATGTCTCATGTTCATAATATTTTTCACATATATATGCTTCATAAATATGTAAAAGACCCAAACCACATTATTGCATTATAACCAGACGAGATAGCTGAAGATTTAACATACGAGGAGGTACCTGTTAAGATCTTGGATAGGAAAGAGCATGTCCTACACACCAAGGTTATACCACAAGTTAAGGTTTTATGGAGGAACCATGCTATTGAGGAAATGACCTGGAAGTTGGAATCGGAAATAAAAGCGAGGTACCCTCACCTGTTTGAAACACCAGGTACGTACGTCAATTTAGAGGGCGAAATTTTATAAGGATGGGAGGTTGTAAGACCCCAACTTTTTATAAATAAAATTGAATTTTCTCTATTCATTATTCTAAATTAATAATGTGTTAATTTGAGATAATGCTTTGGTTATAGGTAAAATGTGCAAATTTTACAAAATAAGCAAGTGGTTATAAAATATTCATTTTGTCGGGGAATATTCTTTTGGTCGTGGAATATTCTTTTTGTTTGGGAATATTCATTTATTTGACGCAGCGACCATTCGTGGGGCTTATAACAAAATAACTGTCGGATGAAGAAAACGACAAAGTATGAGTTTTTATAAATAACGACGTAGTTATTACCGTTAACACTATTGGAATACCTGGTGGTTAAAATACAAGAATGTCTGGCGCACAAAGAAGATACCTGCGGACAAGACAAGATTGTTGAATTATTGATTAAATACGTAAGAAGGCACTACTCAATAATTGTTATAGTAATTTCGCTCAATATTTTATTTTATTGTTTCAATAATTACTGCGTTGATAGTTTATATTATTGTTGTTTCAATAATTGTCACTGCACAGTATTTCCCATTATCAGATCAATAATTCATATTATTTGAATAATATTATTAGATAACATTATTGGCAATGTCTATAAAGTTCTGTCAAGGAGAGGTTTGGTCATCTAATTGCGCGCCAGTAAGGAAAAATCCTTATCGGAAAGCCCCCGCTTTCCTGGGAACGGTCTGGTTGTCATAATTGTGATTCTATAATATTATTTGTGAATAATTAATTATTGATTTATATGATAAGAAAATATTTATTTGATGTGGATATAAATGATGGATTTATTTATGTGGTTATAAATGAAGGAATTAATGCCGAGGTGTTTTATCAGTATTTTGTTAGAATGGAGGAATTAAAAATCACCCGTTTGTGGATTTCGGATATTTTTGGTTTGGAACTTGGGAAAACTCAAAGCTACAAAGTTGTAGAGAATTCGATTTCGGGTGGAATGGACATAAAATTCGTATTTTTCTGATAAACGGGATATTTTCTATGAATTGTTAAAGTTTCGGAAAATAAAATGATTTTTATTAAAATTATGGGTGGGACCCACTTTTGTTTTACAACATGTGGGCTGCCAATTTGGTTCAAAGATGGTTGGCCTTGATTTTCAACAAAGTGTGCGAGAATGAAAGAAATGAAATAATAATATTTTATTATTTTAGTCTCCTTCAGCGCTCTAGTATTTTCCTATAAATAGGCGCTTAGGTTAGAATTGAAAATCACACCGTAACCAAGTTTTCTTTCTCTCTAGATTATCGAGCATATTTTTGTGAGTATTTTGATACTTTGAGAGTTGTTGTTTAAGCATAAGTTTCCTTCGACTTTCTATCCGATATTCCGATCGAAATCTAGTTATTTTGAGGTAAGGGATGTTATTTTCTTCTTAAATGATATTATTTTCTTCAATATCACTATCTTAGAAATATTGGTGAACTTTTAATCAAATTTGGAACTTTTATGTGGGATTACTATTCACGATATCGATAATTATTCACGATATCTGACTTTATTCACGAATATCGACACTATTAACCGAAAAATAAAAATTTTCCTTTTTGTCCAAGATGTCTATTTTGGCTACTATCTTTGATTGTATCCATGCTTTGATCGTTATTTTTGAATTTCGCTTCAAAATTTGTTATTATGAAGTATTAGTGATCTTGGATAAACTGAAATACGAATCCCTAATATTTGTCCTTCTGTCTCACTGGATTCGTTCTCTAAAATCTTTTTCATCATCATCAGTCCTTAATGATGATATTATTGAATATCTTTGGCCTGTAGTACAAAGATGAATGATATATTAACTGATGAATATCTTTGGCCCGTAGTGGAAAGATGAACAGGTGTTGAGATGAACATGACCAACTAGTGATACAAATGAATATCTTTGGCCTGTAGTGCAAAGATGAATATTCAATTAAAAATGTATATTGATTGTTGTTACAGGGATAAAATATTGATAATGGACTTTTAAATCTTAGAAGATAGTAGAACTCATTCTCTACTTAACTCTTCTAATGGATTGCTGTTTCCGCTGCAGAATATTGATCTAAAACTTGTTGTCTATTATATTCTATCAGATTTTTCCCAGTTGAGGACTAACGACAATTTGTTGTATATTATCTTAGTCATAATATTCTTTACTGGGCTAGTTGAGCTTACCCTTTTCCTTTTTGTTCCATTTTTCTTCTCAGGAGGTGAGAACATAGCAAGATCTAGTCGGGGTATAGAGTGATGGTTCTAGAAAGATATTTTAGCAGTCCTCACTATTTCTTTAAAATAGTGTTTGAATAATTTTAATGAGGACTTATTTGAGTGTGGATATTGTCTATAAGACAATATTTGTATTTAAACTCACTGTATGTGTTGTCGTATTTTGCACGACAATTGTATTATTGAAGTTGTAGTTTGCTTTCTGTACCATGTATTTGGCGACTCAGAATGAGTGTTGTATACCTATTTTGGGGGTGTCACATTCGTTTTATAGTTCTTATGTGATTTTAAATTAATTAAGAGGTTTTGATAGATTATTGTTAAGATATGAGTTTTTCATAATCCATGCTTGCTCAAAGAAGTTTTGATGGGTTATAGTTTATCCTTAAATTTTCATAGTCTATGCTTGCCCATATTAATTGTAAATTACGAAATTAAAGGGAAGGGAGATCAAAATCATAATTTTAGTTATAAAAATAGAAGAGATTGAATTATATGTTATGTTTATTATTTAGTGGATTCAGATTCCTAGATTGTTTTCTCATTAATTGTTTTCATATTCTAGTTAATTAATTCTCGATCTTTATTTCTAATTCGCCTAAAATAAATATTAAGGAAACATTAAAATTAATCTAGTCTCTGTGGTTCGACCTGCACTTGCCAAATCTACAATAGACACTGTGCACTTGCAGTACATAATTATAACACATCAGAATTCTAGAATGGCATGATTCATCACTTGTGGCTAAGACCATGTGCTACAAATCCTTACCAAATCTGATCCAACTTGACACCTAGCAACAATTGATACATTGAATCAAAATATATAACTTAAAAGTAAGAAAATTACTTACTTTACTTTCCAAAGTAACCAAGACCTTCTCTCTCTAAAGATTTCAGGACTTAGAGTGAGAGAGAGTGAGATTCAAAGCTAAGATAGTCTATTAGCCTTCCAAGAACAGGATCAAGATCAGAATACAAAAGGATCAAAGCCTTTTAAGGTATAAAACCCTAACTTGTAAATCTATGTATTTGATGCTAGATGTTATTATTTGTTGTTTAAAGATGTGTTGAGGGATGTTATTGAGTGATCCAAGATGTTATATCAAGGATCCATAACATTTAGAAGCCAAAATCTAAGTTTTTCAAACTGACCAAGAACCCTAATTTTAAGGCCTGACAGCCATATGTCAGGGCCTCTAGATCTGTCTATGTTAAGTGTTAGGTGTGTTAGATGTTATAGACTTGTTATTAGCCATGAGGAGAGTAGACTGGAAGTGGAATCACCTCCATACCATGTCTAGATCTCAAGTTATAAGCAGTCAAACATGGTTGACCGACCATGACCAACTGGATTTGTGGGCAACCCTGATTTCCAGAATGGTCTAACAGTGATTTTTAAGGCCATGAATCTTGTTGTTGTTTGCTAGTTTGGCCATGTTGTTGTTTTGATGTTGTAGTCTGACTTGAGGACTACACAATCATGCTAATAGATCACCCAGATCTTACATATAATCAAAGTTGTGAGTGGTCAAACTGGCGTTGACCAACTGCCTAGGACAAAATCTGGAGAACCCAAAAATCGTTAAGAACAGCTGCTGATAACTCTTTGACCAGCCTAGATCTTTCTGTTATGATGTTGTTAGGATGATCTGGTGTTATAGAAATGGACCCTGACATCTCCACCATGTGTATGAAACTTTATAACACATTAAGAAACCCTGGACATCAAGGATTCAATGGCTAAAAATAGGTACCTCGACTGTTCTTCAATTGTGGAAAACCTAAAAATTGAAGAATAGTGTCTGTGACACCCCCAAAATAGGTATACATCACTCGTTCTGAGTCGCCAAATACATGGTATATAATCCAAATACAACTTAATAATACAACTGTCGTGTAAATATGACAAAACATAATCTGAGAGTTTTAACACGAATATTGTCATCTAGACAATATCCACACTCAAATTCAATCTTATTACATTTATTATCACACTATTTCACAGAATAGTGACGACTACTAATGCAACCATCTGGACCGTCAATCCATTCCCCGACTCGTCCCAGCTATATTCTCATTTCCTAAAGAGAACAGTGAAAGAAAGGGTGAGCTCAACTAGCCCAGTAAGAAATATTATGACTAAGATAATGCAGAATAAATTATCCTTAGCCTTCAACGGTATGACAACTGATAGAATACAATAGACAACAAGTTTTAGATCAACAACTGCAGCGGAATAAGCAATCCATTAGAAGAGTCAAGTAGAGCATAAAATCTACTATCTTATATGATTTAAAAAGTTTTTCATCAACTTTATCGCTGAGACTCAGCTTAATAAATAAACCACATCATCGAATCATCCCTGCACTACGGGCCAAAGATATTCATGTAATCATCAATGGTCATGATTATACCGAATAATCCCTAGTCATAATCATACCAACAACTGTCCATCAATGAACTACAGGCCAATGAGGACTTTTACCACATCATTCATTACATTACGGTCATGATTATACCGAATAATCCCTGGTCATAATCATACCAAGTCCATCTATGCACGTAAGCCAAAGATGACTTTAATCACAATATAAGCATGAGGATGATGACAATGACATAATAATTCAATAAAACAAGTTCAAGGATAAATTTTAAAGATTTATAATTTAATTTATCCAGAAATAAATAACGTTCAAATTGTCAACATAATACTGCTTTGTAGAGTAAAATTCAAGAATAATATTCATGTACCAAAAATAATTTGGACAGAAAAGAAATATATTTTTCGGGTAAATAGTTCCCCGTGAATAGTACCCTATGAATAGTACTTCGGGAATAGTACCTTGTGAATAGTACCCCGACATGAAAAGTACCCCAAATACCCAAGTGAATAATATTCGGGTGAATAGTAATTTGGGTGAATAGTAACCCATGAATAGTAACTCGTAAATAGTACTTCGACACAAAAAGTGCCCCGAATACCCGAGTGAATAATACTATATTGAATAGTAATCGGGTGAATAATAACTCGTGAATAGTAACTCGTAAAAAAAATACCAAAGAAAATGATATTCCATGATGAGTATAAAAGAAAGGATATCTCATACGAGTATAATAGAATATAGGAAACTGCAAATAGATTTTCACCCGTCATGCGGTAATCCACGTAGACAAATCATTTCCACAATTTAATAAAGAATGAATATGAAGGATCATTCACCATGCATGCGGTAATCCACATAGAAAGGTTATTTCAACAGAATAATAAAGAATGGAATAGCAGAAGAATTCACCAGGTATGCGATAGACTGCACATACTGGTTATTCCAATAGAACAATAAATAATGGAACCAGGTCATGCGTAATATGCACAGACAGGATATTCCAACAGAATAATAAAGAATGAAATCAGGTCATGCATAATCCGCACAGATAGAATATTCTAACAGAATAATAAAGAATGGAATAACAGAAGAATTTCATCATATATGCGGTGATTGCAGACAGGCAAAGTTATTCAACATAATAATAAAGAATGGAATAATAGAAGAATTTCACCATGTATGTGGTACCTCGTGATAGATAAAAGTTATTCCAACATAATAATAAAGAATGGAATAATGAAGAATTTCACCATGTATGCGGTGATTGCAGATAGAACGAGTTATTCAACATAATAATAAAGAATGGAATAGCGAAGCTCTCTTCATGAATACGAAAAAATAATACCCTTACCTCAAAAGAAGAATGGATAATTTGGAATAGTGAGGTAGCAGACTTCTCTTCTTCTTTCTCTCTATAATTTCTCTCTATAATAATTGCTCTATAGCTTTACTGAATTGGTGAGAAATAATAAAGGAATGAGCTTCTATTTATAGGAAAATATAGTTTTGATAATTACACATTTTGGGGCTCAAAATATTACAGTATAATACTTTCCTCTTTTCCTTCATTTTTAATTTAGTCTTGCAAGTATTATCAAACTTGCACCACCTCCCCTAATAGTAAATCATGTGAATCAATAGTAAATCATATGAATCAATAGTTCTAGACATGTGAAAATATAAATTACAGTATAGTACCTCCATCTATACCTCTATTTTTAACTTAGTCACGCAAGTATTATCAATCTTGCACCAACTCCCCTAATAGTAAATGAATGTGAATCAACAGTACACACATGTGAACAAATAGTTATAATCATGTGAATCAATAGCAATTAATTGCTCATTTATCTGGTTAATTACCCGATTGGTCAATATAACCTGCAGACATCAATTATTATCAAAATAAATGTCGATTTCCACTAACACTAATAATTCCAACACAATGGAACTATCAATTTCATCTTTAATCAACACAAACTTATTCATCATTAATATTATAATGCACAATATTTAACAACCAGGTCGTTCCCAGAAAAAAGGGGGCTTTTCGATAAGGATTTCTCCTTATTGGCGCGCAATTAGGTGACCAAACCTCTCCTTGACAGAACTTCTAGACATTGTCAATATTGCAAATAATAATATGAATAACTTTGTCGTCTCAATTATTGATTTAATAATATAAAATATTGTGACAATAATTGAATACAACCGAGTGACTTCTCACGTAAGCATCAATAATCAATACCGTGTGCTAATATGCAACCATGCGTATTACTGTACTTTTATCACCGATTATTTTATGACAACTTGCTTACTTTGAAAAAATTTCAAATATCACCCTTAACTTTAACCTTTGATAAATTTAACCATTTACTAAATAGAATAATTATAAGAAAATTGAATACTTTCATTTCATAAAATTCGGGGTCTCACAATCTCCCCTCCTTATGAAATTTCGCCCTCGAAATTTACGTGCACAATGGTAGTTCAAGAGATGAGAATACCTTGCTTTCTTTCGGATTGTACCTTCCGGGTTATTTCTCTCTATCATGATTTTCCCATTTCTCATCTCCTATATTTGGATATCATTCTAGAATATAGTTTCAAAATAAGGGTTATTTGACATATCACATATTATCCCTATACTCTTACCGACCAATTAAATACCAAATAAACTTAGATAGGTCATACTAGTGAAGGAATTCTCCGTCTCTCCCCTCCTAGTTCTTGTCTCACATCTCAGCCAGGGATCATATCCCTAAGCTTTGATACCAACTGTGACGCCCCCAAAACAGGTATACATCACCCATCTTGGGTCGCCAGATATACATGATACATAATCCAAATACAACTTAATAATACAACTGTCGTGTAAATACGACAAAACATAATCTGATAGTTTTAACACGAATATTGTCATCTAGACAATATCCACACTCAAATTCAATCTTATTACATTTATTATCACACTATTTCACAGAATAGTGACGACTACTAATGCAACCATCTGGACCGTCAATCCATTCCCCGACTCGTCCCAGCTATATTCTCATTTCCTAAAGAGAACAGTGAAAGAAAGGGTGAGCTCAACTAGCCCAGTAAGAAATATTATGACTAAGATAATGCGTAATAAATTATCCTTAGCCTTCAAATCAGTGTATGACAACCGATAGAATACAATAGACAACAAGTTTTAGATCAACAAGCTGCAATGGAATAAGAAATCCATTTAAGAAAGTGAGTAGAGCATAAAATCTACTATCTTCTATGATATAAAAAGTTTTTCATCAACTTTATCACGAGACTCAAATTTTAATAAATAAACCACATCATCGAATCATCCCTCGCACTACGGGCCAAAGATATTCATGTAATCATCAATGGTCATGATTATACCGAATAATCCCTAGTCATAATCATACCAACAACTGTCCATCAATGAACTACAGGCCAATGAGGACTTTTACCACATCATTCATTACATTACGGTCATGATTATTCTGAATAATCCCTGGTCATAATTATACCAAGTCCATCTATGAACGTAAGCCAAAGATGACTTTAATCACAATATAAGCATAAGGATGATGACAATGACATAATAATTCAATAAAACAAGTTTAAGGATAAATTTTAAAGATTTATAATTTAATTTATCCGAGAAATCAATAACGTCAAATTGTCAACATGATCTCGCTTTGTAGAGTAAAATTCAAGAATAATATCCATGTACCAAAAATAATTTGGACAGAAAAGAAATATATTTTTCGGGTAAATAGTACCCCGTGAATAGTATCCTGTGAATAGTACTTCAGGAATAGTACCTCGTGAATAGTACCTCGACATAAAAAGTACCCCAAATACCCGAGTAAATAATATTCAGGTGAATAGTAATTTGGGTGAATAGTAACCCGTGAATAGTAACTCGTGAATAGTACTCCAACATGAAAAGTGCCCCGAATACCCGATTGAATAATACTAGAGTGAATAGTAACTGGGTGAATAGTAACTCGTAAAAAAAATACCAAAGAAAATGATATTCCATGACGAGTACAAAAGAAATGATATCTCATACGAGTATAATAGAATATCTGAAAGCGCAAATGGATTTTCACGCCACGCAGTAATCCCATCAGATGCAGATCATTTCCATAATTTAATAAAGAATGAATACGAAGGATCATTCACCATGCACGCAGTAATCCACATAGAAAGGTTATTCCAATGTAATAATAAAGAATGGAATAATGTGAAGAATTCACCGGGCATGCGATGATTGCATAAACAAAGTTATTCCAACAGAATAATAAATAATGGAACCAGGTCATGCGTAATACGCACAGACAGGATATTTCAATAGAATAATAAAGAATGGAATCAGGTCATGCGTAATCCGCATAGATAGGATATTCTAACAGAATAATAAAGAATGGAATAACAGAAGAATTTCACAATGTATGCGGTACTTCGCATAGACAGGTTATTCCCACATAATAATAAAGAATGGAATAACAGAAGTTCTCTTCATGAATACAAAAGAAATAATACCCCTTACCTCAAAAGAAGACTGGATACTGGAATAGTGAGGTAGCAGACTTCTCTTCTTCTTTCTCTCTATAATTTCTCTCTATAATAATTCATCTATAGCTTTAGTGAATTGGTGAGAAATAATGAAGAAATGAGCTTCTATTTATAGGAAAATATAGTTTCGATAATTGCAAGTTTTGGGGCTCGAAATATTACAGTATAATACCTTCCTCTTTTCCTTCATTTTTAATTTAGTCCTGCAAGTATTATCAAACTTGCACCACCTCCGCTAATATTAAATCATGTGAATCAATAGTTCTAGACATGTGAAAATACGAATTACAGTATAATACCTCCATTTATACTTCCATTTTTAACTTAGTCATGCAAGTATTATCAATCTTGCACCAACTCCCTTAATAGTAAATGAATGTGAATCAATAGTACACACATGTGAACAAATAGTTATAATCATGTGAATCAATAGCAATTAATTGCTCATTTATCCTAAGTTAATTCCGATCGATTGGTCATTATAACCTCCAGACATCAATTATTATCGAAATAAATGTCGATTTCCACTAACACTAATAATTTCAACACAATGGAACTATCAATTTCATCTTTAATCATCACGAACTTATTCATCATTAATATTATAATTCACAATATTTAACAACCAGGTCGTTCCCAAGAAAGAGGGGGCTTTCCGATAAGGATTTCTCCTTATTGGCGAGCAATTAGGTGACCAAACCTCTCCTTGACAGAACTTCTAGACATTGTCAATATTGCAAATAATAATATGAATAACTTTGTAGTCTCAATTATTGATTTAATAATATAAAATAGTGTGACAATAATTGAATAAAACCGACTAACTTCTCACGTAAGCATCAATAATCAATATCGCGTGCTAATATGCAACCACGCGTATTACTGTACTTTTATCACCGATTATTTTATGACAACTTGCTTACTTTGGAAAAATTTCAAATATCACCTTTAACTTTAACCTTTTATCAATTTAACCATTTACTAAATAGAATAATTATAAGAAAATTGAATACTTTCATTTCATAAAATTCGGGGTCTCACAGTGTCTGACAATGATTTTGAAGGCCAAGAACTCTCTCTTATGATGTTGTGTGGCCATGAACTTGGTATATTATTGTAGTATTACATAAGTACTACAACTTTAACGCGAATTCCAGCCCAGAAAGCAACAAGAACAAAGATTTAATGATTGTCAAACCTTAAGCCTGCGAATTGACTATGAGTTTCTCGGCAGGCTCAAGAACACCTATAGCGACGGTTCTGTCGCTATAGGGCCCTTTAGTGACACTTTATTTTCTTAAAATTATTATTTTAATAAATAAATAGAAAAAATAGTTTTTAATTATGAAAAATACATAATAAATTCTTTAAAATTATTTTAAAGCCTAAAAATGGGTTTTTAATAATTTTGAGTATATTTCATAAATATTTAATATTTTTGGAATATTAATGGTATTTAATTAATTTAGTTATAATATTAAATAAATTACTTAAAATGATTTTAATTCTTGAAAAATCATTTAAAATATATTTTGGTGTTAGAAAATATTTTAAGTTATTTTTAATGACTTTTAATATTTTGTGATAAATTTCATTAATAAATTAATATTAATGGTAATTGATTTATTTAATAAATATATTAAATAAATTATGGAAAATTAGAATTAATGCTTTAAAAATCATATAAAAATGATTTAAGGGTTAGAAAAATATTTTGAGTTAGAAAATATAACTTTTCATATTTTGTTATGAAAACATTAATATTTTAATGTTAATGGCAATTATTGGATAAAAGATTTAATTGTTTAAAATCATATAAATGTGAAATTAAAGTATTAAAAATACTTTGTAATATTATAAATAATTTATAATATTATGACATGAATTTTATTAGTAATTAATATTTAAATAAATATTAATGATAAATGAATATTGTGGTATTTATAGCATATAAATACGAGATAAGTGATTGAAAAATTATGATAAATGATAATAATTATTTAAAAATTATTACGAGTCTTTGAAGAAATATTTTGAGTGATAATAAAATTGTCGAAGTTAATTGTTATGTGATTGGACCGAGTCTTAGTAATATTAGGCTCGAGAATTATCCGACTAGACCGTCGGGATGTTAGAATTATGCTGGATTCAACTCAGACTGAAATAGTTTGACTTGATACCGAGTCTTAAGTAGGTTGTGGACTAATAGGGTTATGTGTTATGTGTTTAGGATTATTTTATAATTGTATATATAACAATATTATACTGTGATGCTATTATTCTAATTTGGGGATCTATATTACTAATATTAGGTCTTCGGATAAAGCGATACAAATTGTGTAACAGTAGTCGGTGATACATGCAAATTCCTAACCTTGAACTTCTAATTATTGTGCAAGTTCTCTAAACACGACCCCAAGTTGTTCTTTCAATTGTGCTTGTGGTTAATCATTGCTGATAATCGCGTCTATGAATTATTGATTTGCACTCTGTGCATATTGTATGTGTTCATCAGGTATGAAAGGCTGATCACCTTCATTACCATCCGATCCAGATATTGTGTTCATGTTTATTATTGACATTTATTCATATCGTCCTGATTGTTCAGTTATGAAATTTGATTCCTGCTAGTTCTCAATTTTTATATTATTGAATGTAGCCAGCCTTTTATTCATATTCTTTCAATCATGATATATCCTCAAATAAACTTATACTTGTTGGGCAAATTTTTTGCTCACCCTTGCTATATCATGATAAACATTGCAGATTAAGGCGAATACGTCGGATACAAGAAAAGGTCAAAGACAGTTCCAACTTTAGTTTATGTGTGCAGCTAAATTTGTAACAGTATTGTATAATAATAACATTGTATGCTAGATAGGATATTGATTCAGGTTTATGTGAAGGTTCTCGACCTTGGGGTTAGTGTGTAAAGTTTAATGTATAAACAATTTATGTTTATATCTTCCGCAATAGTTATAGAAATAGTATACCAGATCCGTGGTGATTTGAGACCAAGATTTGGGGATATTACAACTGGTATCAAAGCTGTTGGTTATGAACCTTGGGTATGATTACCTTAGTCTAATAACCGCAGTGATTAGGATAAGTACTAACTCAAATAGAGTTAGTGTGTCGGTAAGATTTAAAGACGAATCTCGGTGAGTTATAATGATACAGAGTTCCCTAACTCTGGTAATAAAGTTGAATAGTAGTGGTGAATAGATAGAGTCTAAAAGACTAATAGTATAAGGGATAGGAGATCGTAAAACAAAATGATCATAGTATAGAAATGAATCGTAATATATATGATGAGATCACCCCGTGATCTGATAAGGTTATAGTATGGAGAAGGATCAAGTGAATGATTAAAAAGTTTATAGCAAGATTGTTGTGTGTCAATTGTACTACGAATTAGTACAGATTCAGGAAAGGATTATGAATACGAGTTGAATGAAATTAGTATTGAGAAGGGAGTTAGGATTAAGTGGGGATTATGAAATGTTTGTGTCGCGCTATTTGGTACATGCATATTAAGAAGGTGATTCTTTTCTCATGTGTATAACATATAGGTAGGGTATAAATAGAGAATATAAGGTTAAGTATGAGTTCTTAAAACTCATACTTATGTTACGTTTGTGACTCATAGTTATATGAAATGTTTATGAACCCCTCAGCGAATGTACGCCAAATGTCTGACTAGGTCAAGTTCTTAAACTCATAAAATTGTGGAAAGTTCTTGAACTCATGAGTGTGGTTTGACGAACTAGGAATAGTTATGTGTGAATGGAGTATTGAGGATTATAGGAACAGATAGACCGTTTAAGCAATTGATCATTAGGGGAGACATATGTTTTCCAAATCTTCTAGCTATGCTAGACTCGAAATTTTTGACATCAAGCTAAATACGCACTATGTGCTTTTGAAAATGAATTTTTATTCTCAACTCTTGGTGACCATTATGTATGTGTGGACTTCGGGCCACCGACACCTCGTTACCTGTTGAGATAATAAAACTAAATTGTAATGATTTTTGAATGGTTCAAAGTATAGTCTATGCTATTTGTTTCGGCTAGACAAAAATGATTTTGAAACATCAAAGTTTATTTTATTTATCATTATTGTATCATGTAACCTGGTGCAAAGATGATAAAAGATGATGGAGTTATAAATATAGGAATACTTAGTGTTGAATTTGATCTAAAATTGTTGTTCCACTATTGTATGATGTGTTATGACAAAGACACTCGATGACGGCATCCTCAAACGGACTGTTAAATACAGTATGACATCATGACGTCATTTTCAAAATATTTTCAAAAATTTAATTTGCCAACGGCGTTTGGCTATACACATTTGTATATCAATTGAAATTGGTTATTGATATGGGTCTAAGC
Organism: Panax quinquefolius; assembly: GCA_020205615.1. Lineage (NCBI taxonomy): Eukaryota > Viridiplantae > Streptophyta > Magnoliopsida > Apiales > Araliaceae > Panax > Panax quinquefolius. The sequence continues at coordinate 1,592,358 of JAINUW010000521.1, forward strand.
TATTTGATCCGGCTAAACTAACTTTTATAAAAATTCTTAGCGTTCTTTGAAAATTTTCCCGGACCGAATTGTTTTGTTGCGGATTTCGATAAAGACTGAGGTAAGAAATATTTGTGCGCCTAAGGCGGATAGAGAGAACGGAGAAAAATTGTTCTGACCAAAAGTACATGGCCAGTACAGGGCATACCGGGCTGATTACCCACTATGTCTGTAAGATAAGACGGTTTGCGGATGAATTTCTATATAAACCTTTACGAAAATGAAAATTCATAGTCTATATGACTCCTCAGAATAATTTGAAAATTTTTACTCTTGTGATGAATGTATTGGGTAGAATGTGATGATGTATATGAATGATGCACTGTGTAAGGTGTAAGTTGAATTTCGGGGACGAAATTCTTAAAAGAAGGGGTGAATGTGACGACTCAAGAAATTAGATAATTTATAAAATCCTAAAATGATGGATTAAAGGTTATATGATAGACCTAGACTGTAAATAAGTGTATGGATTTGACATTACTGTGAAGGAATTTTAAGGATTTCAATATTCAGTGAAGGATTTTGGTGGATTTAAAATCTTTTGGTAGAGAATTGTCAAGGTTAAGTATCTAAGTGTATACGAGTCGATATATGTCATCATAAATGTGACGCCCCCAAAATAGGTATACATCACCCATTCTGAGTTGTCAATACATGGTACAGAAACAACTACAACTTTATTATTACAACAGTAAAACTGTGAGTTTAAATACAAATATTATCTTCTAGACAATATCTATACTCAAATAAATCCTCATCACATTTATTGATACATTATTTTACAAAAATGGTGAGGACTACTAAACAATCCTTTCTAAAACCTTCATTCCATACCCCGACTCGTACTCGCTATATTCTCGCCTCCTGAGAAGAATGGAACAAAAAGGAAAAGGGTGAGCTCAACTAGCTCAGTAAAGAATATTATGACTAAGATAATATACAACAAATTATCGTTAGTCTTCAACAGGGAAAAATTTAATAGAATACAATAGACAACAAATTTTAAATCAATATTCGCAGCGAAAATAATAATTCATTAGAAGAGTTAAGTAGAGAATGCAAACTACTATCTTCTATGTATGAATTTAAAAAGTTCATCGCTCTATCTTTTATCCCCGTAACATCAATCCATAAACATCTCGGAATCAAATATTCATCTTTACTCTGCCAAAGATATTCATCGATTAGTCAGTGTTCATTTAAACACTGCATTCATCTTTGCACTACGCCAAAGATATTCTTCGAAATCATTCATCTTTGCACTACTGTGCCAAAGATATTCAATAATATCATCATTTAAGACCGAGGATGTTGAAAATATTTTTAAAGAAGCGAATCCAAAGTGAAACAAAATGACAAGGATTAATGATTAAGGATTCGTACTTTGTTTTATCCATGTTCAAAAATACCTCAAAATAATCATAGTGGTGTAAAATTCAAGAATGATCAAAACATGGATACAATCAAAGCTAGTATCCAGAATAGATATTTTGGACGAAAAGAAGAAATTTTATTTTTCGATGAATAGTGCGAGATACGTGAATAGTGTCAGATATCGTGAATAAAGTCCGATATACGTGAATAGTAACTCGACACCAAAAGATAGAAATTCCACAAAAAAACATTTTCACGCTTCATGAATAGTACTCGTGAATAGTAACTCTTGAATAGTAACTCATGAATAGTAACTCGTGATAGTAACTCATGAATAGTAACCCCGACATGAAAAAGTTCCAAATTTGATAAAAAGTTCAACCAATATTTCAAAGATAATGATATTGAAGAAATAATATCATTTGAGAAGAAAATAACATCCTTACCTCAAAGAATCAAGATACTTGGAAGGAAAGGTCTCAAGTGATCTTTGAATGAAACTTGTACCTTGACGAGAAACTCTCAAAGTATCTAAATACTCACAAAATACGCTCAATAATATAGAGAGAAAAGAGAAAACTTTGTTTCGGTGTGATTTTCAATTCTAACTTAGCCCTCTATTTATAGGAAAATGTTAGCCAACAAGGCAGACTTGACTTGCTTACACGATGGATTTACACGCTACTATTGCCACCCACCACATTTGAAATAAAATTCAAAGCACATTTTTTTCACCAACCACAAGTGGGGCCCACTCAATTCTAGAATTTTCCACCAAAATCAATTATAACCCTAGTTTAAGAATCAAACACCTCTTAAAATTTATAACAAATCATTCGATTTCATTTTTAACGGTTCAAAATTTGTAGACATATACTCAACTTATATATGTATAACATATCCAAAAATCGCAACGATCCAAATCCAGATTAAAAATTATAACTCACTTAATATATCGTAAAAATAATTGATTTTATTTTTAATATCTCCATTAAAGGCAAAAATATCGATAAAACACCTCAACATTAAATCCTTCAATTATAACCACATATAATAAATAAATCCATCATTTATATCCATATCAAATAAATATTTTCTTATCATATAAATCAATAATTAATTATTCCCAAATAATATTACGAATCACAATTATGACAAACCAGCGGTTCGAGTGAAAGAGGGGCTTTCTAATAAGGATCTCTCCATCTTGGCGCGCAATTAGGTGACCAAACCTCTCCTTAGATGTAACTTTCTAGACATTGCCAATAATGTTATCTAATAATATTATTCAAATAATATGAATTATTGATATGATAATGGGAAATATGCATGCGTTGACAATTATTGAAGCAAAGAATAATATAAAATACCAACGCAGCAATTATTGAATCAATAAAATAAAATACTGAACAGTAATTACTGTAACAATTATTGAGTAGTGCCTTCTTACATAAGGATCAATAATTGATGCAATACCGTGTGCTACTGTTCAACAACGCGTATTAGTGTGTTTTAACCACCGGGTATTCCAACAGTATTAACGGTAACAATTACGCCGTTATTTTTAAACAACTTATATTTGTCGTTTTCCTCATCCAATCGCTTTCCGTTATGGGGCCCACACATGGTTGCGCCGTCGTACGAATATTCCTAAGCGAGATTTAATATTCCACGACCAAACGAATATTCCCAAAATAATAATGAATATTTTATAACCACTTGCTTATTTTGAAATATTTGCGTATTTAACCCTTAACTATCCACATTAATCAAATCAACCCTTACTATTTCAAAATAATAAATAAAGGAAATTCCTTTTAATTTTAAAAAAAAATTCGGGGTCTTACAATAAATGTGAATAGTAAATTTTTTATGTGTATAGTTTGTGGTTAAGGATCAAATGTTGATCAGATAAGTTACATAGGTGATAAACCCTAAATTCATGATAAGAATATGGTGATTAAGTTAGAAAACTTTAACGAACTGTTAGAAACCCTAAGGATACGCTCGGAAACCCTAATTTCAGTTCTGGGAATTTGAAAACTCTAATTTGTGAACTCAAAAGCTAAGTATTAAAAGCGTAAATGTTAAATCTATGGGATATATTTGAAATATCCAAATTGCCCGTTAAATTATAGGGGAAAAGACCAAATTACACTTATTGGATGTGAAATGACCAAAATAACCTTTACTTAAAACTTAAGTTAAGAGAATTCTAGAATGGCATGACTCATCACTTGTGACTAAGACCATGTGCTGCAAATCCTTACCAAATCTGATCCAACTTGACACCTAGCAACAATTGATACATTGAATCAAAATATATAACTTAAAAGTAAGAAAATTACTTACTTTACTTTCCAAAGCAACCAAGACCTTCTCTCTCTTAAGATTTCGGGACTTAGAGTGAGAGAGAGTGACAATCAAAGCTAAGATAGCCTATTAGCCTTCCAAGAACAGGATCAAGATCAGAAATCGAAAGGATCAAAGCTTTTTAAGGTATAAAACCCTAACTTGTAAATCTATGTATTTGATGTTAGATGTTGTTAGTTATTGTTTAAAGATGTGTTAAGGGATGTTATTGAGTGATCCAAGATGTTATATCAAGGATCCATAACATTTAGAAGCCAAAATCTAAGTTTTTCAAACTGACCAAGAACCCTAATTTTAAGGCCTGACAGCCATATATCAGGGCCTCTAGATCTGTCTGTGTTAAGTGTTAGGTGTGTTAGATGTTATAGACTTGTTATTTGTCATGAGGAGAGTAGACTGTAAGTCGAATCACCTCCATACCATGTCTAGATCTCAAGTTATAAGCAGTTAAACATGGTTGACCGACCATGGCCAACTGGATTTTTGGGCAACCCAGATTTCCAGAATGGTCTGACAGTGATTTTTAAGGCCATGAATCTTGTTGTTGTTTGCTAGTTTGGCCATGTTATTGTTTTGATGTTTTAGTCTGATATGAGGACTACACAATCATGCTAATAGATCACCCAGATCTTAAATATAATCAAAGTTGTGAGTGGTCAAACCGGCGTTGACCAACTGCCTAGGACGAAATCTGGAAAACCCATAAATCGTTAAGAACAGCTGCTGACAACTCTTTGACCAGCCTAGATATTTCTGTTATGATGTTGTTAGGATGATCTGGTGTTATAGAAATGGACCCTGACATCTCCACCACATGTATGAACCTTTATAACACATTAAGAAAGCCTGTACATTAAGGATTCAAGGGCTTAAAATAGGTACCTCGACTATTCTTCAATTCTGGAAAACCAAAAAATTGAAGAACAGTGTCTGACAATGATTTTGAAGGCCAAGAACTTTCTCTTATGATGTTGTGTGGCCATGAACTTGCCATATTATTGTAGTATTACATAAGTACTACAACTTTAACACGAATTCCAGCCTAGAAAGCAACAAGAACACAGATTTAATGATGGTCAAACCTCCTACCCTGCGAACTGACTATGAGTTTCTGGGCAGGTTCAAGAACACCTATAATGACAGTTTACTGTCATTATAGGCCCTTTACTAGTGACACTTTATTTTACGAAAATTATTATTTTAATAAATAAATAGAAAAAAGTAGTTTTTAATTATGAAAAATACATAATAAATTCTTTAAAATTATTTTAAAGCCTAAAATGGATTTTAATAATTTTGAGTATATTTCATAAATATTTAATATTTTGGAATATTAATTGTATTTAATTTATTTAATTATAATAATAAATAAATTACTTAAAAATGATTTTAATTCTTGAAAAATCATTTAAAAATATATTATGGTGTTAGAAAATATTTTAAGTTATTTTTAATGACTTTTCATATTTTGTGATGAATTTCATTAATAAATTAATATTGATGGTAATTAATTTATTTAATAAATATATTAAATAAATTATGGAAAATTAGAATTAATGCTTTAAAAATCATATAAAAATAATTTAAGGGTTAGAAAAATATTTTGAGTTAGAAAATATAACTTTTGATATTTTGTTATGAAAAATATTAATATTTTAATGTTAATGGCAATTATTGGATAAAGGATTTAATTGTTTAAAATCATATAAATGTGAAATTAAAGTATTAAAATATTTTGTAATATTATAAATAATTTATAATATTATGACATGAATTTCATTAGTAATTAATATTTAAATAAATATTAATGATAAATGAATATTGTGGTATTTATATCATATAAATACGAGATAAGTGATTGAAAAATTATGATAAATGGTAATAATTATTTAAAAATTATTACGAGTCTTTGAAGAAAATTTTGATTGATAATAAAATTATCTAAGTTAATTGTTGTGTTTGGACCGAGTCTTAGTAATATTAGGCTCGAGAATTATCCGACTAGACTGTCGGGATGTTAGAATTGTGTTGAATTCAACTCAGACTGAAATAGTTTGACTTGATACCGAGTCTTAGGTAGGTTGTGGACTAATAGGGTTATGTGTTATGTGTTTAGGACTATTTTATAATTATATATATTTAACAGTATTATAATGTGATGCTATTATTCTAATTTGGGGATCTATATTACTAATATTAGGTCTTCGGATAAAGCGATATAAATTGTGTAGTAGTAGTCGGTGATACAGGCAAGTTCCTAACCTTGATCTTCTAATTATTGTGCAAGTTCTCTAAACTCGACCCCAAGTTGTTATTTCAATTGTTATTATGGTTAATCATTGCTGATAATCACGTCTATGAATTATTGATTTGCACTTTGTGCATATTGCATATGTTCATCAGGTATGAAAGGCTGATCACCTTCATTATCATCCGATCCAGATATTGTGTTCATGTTTATTATTGACATTTATTCATATCGTCCTGATCGTTCAGTTATGAAATTTGATTCCTGCTAGTTCTTAATTTTTATATTGTTAAATGTAGCCAGCCTTTTATTCATAATCTTTCAATCATGATATATCCTCAAATAAAATTATACTTGCTGGGCAAATTTGTTTCTCACCCTTGCTATATCATGATAAACATTGCAGATTAAGGTGAATACGTCGGATACAAGGAAAGGTCATAGACAGTTCCAACTTTAGTTTATGTGTGCAACTAAATTTGTAACAGTATTGTATAATAATAACATTGTATGATAGATAGGATATTGATTCAAGTTTATGTGAAGGTTCTCGGCTTTGGGGTTAGTGTGTAAAGTTTAATGTATAAATAATTTATGTTTATATCTTTCGCAATATTTATAGAAATAGTATACCTGATCCATGGTGATTTGGGGCCTGGATTTTGGGATAATACAGATATAGGAGCATGAATTTGTAGTCCATATACCATACTACAACTTTGATATACTAACATAATCAAATCAATAAACACATGCAAGATCTGGACTCATGAACTTATTGTCAGACGTGTCTGGGCAAGTTCTGGGTTACCTAGAAATAAAAAGTCATGGTCGGTCAATGATATAAGCATGATTCCAGTTCCAGATCACAGTCCTTATATGACGCCCCCAAATTCGGGTATCTTCCAACTCGACAGATGGTGATACACGGTACTCATAAATGTACATTCATTCTATTGAAACAACATCAAAATGTGTGTATCACTGACATTCTTATTACATTAATAATAAAATATTCTGTTCCCAGGTTCTGAAACTGTTACATTCTTTGTTCATCATAATATAATTCATATAATATACTAGTCTATTATAGAATAAACTAATCATTCATCTTCGCCTTGCCTTTGTCTTTATTAGAACCTTCAGTTCGCTCGACCTTAGCTGCAATCATATGATTCAAGCAAGAAATGAGCATAACTAGCTCAGCAAGTCTAATAATATATTATATAGATACCACTTTGAGAATTATATGATTATTCTTCATTAACTAGACAATAGTTATGAAGTACTATGAAACATTGAATAGCACTTCTCATATCATAAAACAATTCCGAAGTACATGTAGTAGCTTTAAATTTTGAGTAAGTCCATAGACCATGAACATTCTCTTTAACTTTTATTCATGAAAAGGACAACCCGGTACTAAGACCGTATGTAAAATCCCAAATTTTACGAATAAAGATTTAATTTTCTCAAAATATTTTTTTATATTATGGTGTGGATTTGAGATAATGTTATAGTTGTGGGTAGTATTTATAAATTTTGCAAAGTATGCAAGTTGTTGTATTATATTCGATTGGTCAGGAATATTCATTTTAACAAGGGAATATTCGTATAACCACGTTAATCATTGGTGGACCCTACAAATTAAATTATCGGATTGAGAAAATGACAAAAATATTTTATTAAAATAACTACGAAAGTTTTACCGTTAATATTGTTGAACTACTCGATAGTAAAAAAGTACGATGAATACGCGTGGTTTCATAGTAGAGTTTTACAGATTGATTATTGATGCTTACGTGAGAAGTCACTCAGTTTTGTTCAATTATTTCTTCAGTAATTGTTGCATAGTATCTCACGTTATTTGATTCAATTATTGTCGATATTTTATATATTATTAAATTAATAATTGAGATGACAAATTTATTAATATTATTATTTACAATATTAACGATGTCTAGAAGTTCTGTTAATGAGAGGTTTGGTCACCTAATTGCGCGCCAATAGGGAAAAATCCTTATTGGAAAGCACCCTCTTTCCTGGGAACGACCTGGTCGATTAATAGTGTGAATTATAATAATGATGATGAAGTATTGTTTTATTAGTATTATTAATGTAATAAAACAGAAAAGCTTTTTATATAAAACAGAATACTTTTATAAAGTTATTTGTTTTATTAGACAATAATTAGAATATAATATATTTTATTATGCATAGTGATTTTGCATAGTAAAATCTTTTTATATAAAATAGAATATTTTTATAAAGTTATTTGTTTTATTAGACAATTATTAGAATATAATATATTTTATTATGCATAGTATTTGCATAGTACCTGCATAGTGTTTGCATAGTAAAAAAAATTTTATATAAAACAAAATACTTTTATAAAGTTATTCGTTTTATTAGATTATAAATAGAATATATTATATTTTATTTAAAAGATTTTGTTTTATTAGAATATTTTATTGTAAACCAATCTGGATCGTCCGTTTAAAAGTAAATCAATCTGGACCGTTCATGAATTAGTTACTATTCAGTCCATTCTCTTATAAATAGAAGCTCATTCCTTCATTATTTCTTACGAATTTACTTTAACTCTAGAGAGAGAAACTATAGAGAGAAAGAAGAAAAGTATTCTACTACTTCACTACTCCTGTATCCAGCTTTATTCTAAGGTAAGGGGTATTATTTCTTTCGTATTCATGAAGAGAACTTTTGTTATTCCATTCTTTATTATTATGTTGGAATAACCTATCTATGTGAAGTACCGCATTCATGGTGAAATTCTTCTGTTATTCCATTCTTTATTATTATGTTGGAATAACCTGTCTATGCGAAGTACCACATACATGGTAAAATTCTTCTATTATTCTAGTCTTTATCATTCATTGTTGAATATCACCGCGGTGCGTATTACGCTTTGACGACAGTTCCATTAATTATTATTCTGTTGGAATAACCTGTCTGTGAGGTCTATCGCATGCATGGTGATTTATGTTGTTATTCCATTCTTTATTATTACGTTGAATATCATATGCATTTAATTTCACCGACCGGTTCCGTTCTTTATTATTCTATCGAATATCTTCATTCATGCAATGTTTATACATTGACTGGTTCCATTCTTTATTATTTCATTGGGAATAACACATGCATGCGATCTATCGCATCGCATGGTGAATCCTTATGTTATTCAATTCTTTATTATTCTGTTGGAATAACCTATCTATGTGGATTACCACATGCATGGTGAATGATCCTTTGTATTCATTCCTTATTAAATTGTGGAAATGATCTGTATACGTAGATTACCGTATGGCGGGCGAAAATCCATTTGCAGTTTCATATATTCTATTATACTCAGTTGGTTAAAGTTTTAGATTCTATACTCCATAAAATTAGTGGAATATCCTGGATATTTGCTCTTCATCCAGTATCTTTTCGTGGAAATATTCTTCTGAGCATTCTTGAATTTTCTCCACAAAGCAGTATCATGTTGACAATTTGGACGTTATTGGTTCTTGGATAAATTAATTCTTGAACTTATTTTATTGAATTATTATGTTATTCTCATGATGAGTTATGTTGGTTATTATGTGAAAACATGAAAGTTTCTTAGAAATCACAAAGGGTTGAAAATCAGATTTTGGTGAAAATGGAACATGAAATTCAATTGACCATAGCTCCTATTATATTTCGAATTTTTGAGTATGATCAAGTTCTAGAGTTAGATCTATGAGTTTTCTAACTTATCCAAGTGGAATTACTGGAAAAGGTGTTGTAGATTTTCGTGTGGACTGATTTTAGTAAAGGAGTCAAAAACTGCAAATCACAAAAAAAAGCTACTGCCCATAAATTTAAAAGGGTTGTTTCGGCCACTTAATTTGTGAGAAAAATTCTGGTCTTTTGGGACATGGAAATATATGGTATAAAGTACCTCCTGTCCAACAATGAGCTCATTCTGACTTAAAATGAGCAAGTTATGACCATTTCAATATTTAGGTTTTTTTGACGAAAAATGCTATAACCGGAGTTCTATAACTCCGATGACCATGAAATTTAAACTGGAAGATCACGTTAACATGTGTAAGATCCGGCCAAGATTTGGGAATTTCTGGAGTTAAACTTGAGGTAGCTAATTTCTTAAGGAATTAATTAGAAATTGATTTTTGAAAAATAGTAAATGAATTTTAAAAATTCCGAGAAAAATATATGTTCAATATGGGACTATATTCTGCTAAATCTCAGAAAAAAAATATTTTTGGAACTGATTTGGTATTTTTTTCATGAAAATGATCTAGTTATGAGTAAATGAGTTAAACATGTTATGTGAAGTAACAAAGTTGGAAAATAGGATTTTATGGCTTGGAAATCCTATATAGGGTATATGCAGATTTTTGATAAGGGATTTGATCATTGGTGATGAAATCTTATGAGTATGGCATTTTTGAATGATTAAATGTAATATTTGGTAAAGTGTAGACAATTGAAATAAATTGTTTATAAGTTTAAGAAGTGATTATAATATTGTTATAATATTAATAATATTAGATTATGAGTTTATAATATTTGGATAAATTTAAAGTTTTTAATATTTATCCTTGTTTTCGTTTGATTAATGCTTATATCATTGTCATCATTCTCATGTTTATATTGTGATAAAAGTCATCTTTGGCTTACGTGCATAGGTGGACTTGGTGTGATTATGACTAGGGATTATTCGGTATAATCATGACCGTAATGTGACGAATGATGTGGTAAAAGTCCCCAGTGGCCTGTAGTGCATCGATGGACAGTTTTTGGTATGATTATGACCAGGGATTATTCGATATAGTCATGACCTTTGATAATTTAATGAATATCCTTGGCCCGTAAAGCGAGGATGACTTGATGATGGGGTTTATTTATTAAGTCGAGTCTCGTGATTAAGTTGATGAAAACTTTTTAAATCATAGAAGATAGTAGGTTTTATGCTCTACTTGATTTTTTTCTATTGGATTGTTTGTTCATTGCGAAGTAAAACTTGATGTCTATCATTGTATTTTATCGGTTTAACATTGTTGAAGGCAAATGATAATTTATTACGCATTATCTTAGTCATAATATTTCTTCTTTGGGCTATTTGAGCTCACCTTTCTTTCTTCGTTTCTTCTTGAAATGAGAATGTATCCGGGACTAGTCGGGAAACGGAGTGACGGTCCAGATGATAGCATTAGTAGTCGTCACTATGGCATGACATGCAATATATAATTGTATTGAGGACCTAAGATGTGTGTGTCATATTTTATACGTCACTTAATAATTGATTTTGGTGAACAACAATAGGGTGATGAGAACTCAACCCTGAAAGCGTCAAAAGTGCACCGCAGTAAAATGAAGAGAACAGAAATCTTCTCGTGTCCCTTTAGAGACTTGAAATATTTGTTGTTGTACTTTATATGGCATGTATTAATTTGAGTATGAATATTGTCGTATTATATACGTTACAATATTTGTATTGAAACTCACAGTATATATGTCATCGTATTTTGCACGACTATTGTATAATTAAGTTGTATTTGAATTTATGTATCATGTATCTAGCGACTCAAGATGGGTGATGAATACCTATTTTTGGGGGCGTCACACCGTAAGTCCGATATTTCTAACGAGCACTTCTAGGTGATCAGTGTGACGCCCCCAAAATAGGTATACATCACCTATCTTGAGTCGCCAAATACATGGTACAAAATTCAAATACAACAATTATCTATACAATAAATGTAAAATCTGACAAAACATATGATGTGAGTTTTAATACAAATATTGTCATCTAGACAATATCCACACTCAATTGAGTCCTCATTACATTTATTATCACACTATTTAATAGAATAGTGAGGACTACTAATGCTATTATCTGGACCATCCGAGAGTTGCCAGTGTTTCCACCTGCATTTTGTACAGGAGCCGCTCTTGCCCGATGTTGCATGAATTGCATAAAGCCTCTGAACATTCCATCGTTTATCATCTGGTCTGTGTTGTTGTTTGCCTAAGGATTGTCGCCTTCTTGATGCACATTATCCTGATTATTGATCTGTGGAGACTCAACGGTCTCCTGTGCTCCATTGATGTTCTCAACATTCTTGGATGTCATTTTCAAATACTGCCACAAAACAAGGGTTAATTAACATATCACATATTATCCCTATACTCGAATGTAGACCAATTAAATACCAAATAAACTTAGGTAGGTCATACTAGTGAAGGAATTCCCGTCTCTCCCTCCTAGTTTTTGTCTCACATCTTAGCTGTGGATCATATACCAAGCTTTGATACTAATCATGACGCCCCAAAATAGGTATACATCACCTATCTTGAGTCGCCAAATACATAGTACAAAATTTAAATACAACTTAATTATACAACAGTCGTGTAAAATACGAAAAAACATATGCTGTGAGTTTTAATAAAAATATTGTCATCTAGATAATATCCACACTCAATTGAGTCCTCATTATATTTATTATCACACTATTTAATGTAATAGTGAGAACTACTAATGCTATTATCCGGACCGTCACTCCGTTCTCGACTAGTCTCGCTACGTTCTCATTTCCTGAAGAGAACAATGAAAGTAAAAGGGTGAGCTCAACTAGCCCAGAAAGAAATATTATGACTAAGATAATACAGAATAAATTATCGTTAGCTTTCAAAAGTGTTAAACTGATACAATATAACAAACATCAAGTTTAACTACAGCGGAACAAGCAATCCATTAAAAGAGTGAAGTAGAGAATAAAATCTACTATCTTTTATGATTTAAAAGGTTTTTCATCACTTTTATCGCTGGGACTCAACTTAATAAATAATCCACATCATCCCTGCACTACGGCTAAGGATATTCATTAGTATCACAACCATAAATTATCCATGCACTACGGGCCAAGGATATTTGTGTATTCATCAATGGTTATGATCATGCCAACAACTGTCCATCAATGCACTACGGGCCAATGAGGACTTTTACCACATCATTTGTAACATTACGGTCATAATTATACCGATTAATCCCTGGTCATAATCATACCAAGTCCATCTATGCACTACAGGCCACAGATGAATTTTAACATAATATAAACATGAGGATGATGACAATGATATAAGAATTCAATAAAACAAGTTCAAGAATTAATTTATCCAGAAACTAATAACGTCCAAATTGTCAACATGATACTTCTTTGTAGAGTAAAATTCAAGAATGCTCAAAAGAATATTTCCATGAAAAGATTCTGGATGAAGCGCAAATATCAAGGATATTCCACTAATTTCATGGAGTATAGAAGTTAAAACTTTAACCAACTAAGTATAATAAAGAATGGAATAACAAAAGAAATCACCAGGCATGCAATAAACCGTACAGACAGGTTATTCCAACAGAATAATAAATAACGGAACCAGGTCATGCATAAACGGACAGACAGGATGTTCCAACAGAATAATAAAGAATGGAATAACAAAAGAATTTCACCATGTATGCGGTACAGATATACAAAAGTTATTCAACATAATAATAAAGAATGGAATAATAGAAGAATTTCACCAAGTATAGGGTAGCCCACAGATACTGAGTTATTCAATGAATAATAAAGAATGGAATAATGAAGTTCTCTTCATGAATCTGAAAGAAATAATACCCCTTACCTTAGAACAACTGGATATAGGAGTAGTGAAGTAGCAGAATACTTTTCTTCTTTCTCTCTATAGTTTCACTCTCTAGAGTTTCAGTGAATTCGTAAGAAATAATGAAGGAATGAGCTTCTATTTCTAGGAGAATGGACTGAATAGTAACTAATTCATGAACGGTCTAGATTGATTTACTTTTAAACGGACGGTCTAGATTGGTTTACTATAAAATATTCTAATAAAACAAAATCTTTTAAATAAAATATAATATATTCTATTTATAATCTAATAAAATGAATAACTTTATAAAAGTATTATGTTTTATATAAAAAGATTTTACAATGCAAAACACTATGCAGGCACTATGTAAATACTATGCATAATAAAATATAATATATTCTATTTATAGTCTAATAAAACGAATAACTTTATAAATGTATTTTGTTTAATATAAAAAGCTTTTCTGTTTTATTACATTAATAATACTAATAAAACAAAACTTCATCATCAATATTATAATTCACACTATTAATTGACCAGGTCGTTCCCAGGAAAGAGGGGGCTTTCCAATAAGGATTTCTCCCTATTGGCACGCAATTAGGTAACCAAACCTCTCCTTGGCAGAACTTTTAGACATGTTTAATATTGCAAATAATAATATTAATAACTTTGTCGTCTCAATTATTGATTTAATAATATATAAAATATCGACAATAATTGAATCAATTAACGTAAGATACTATGCAACAATTACTAAAGCAATAATTGAACAAAACTGAGTGACTTCTCACGTAAGCATCAATAATTAATACCGTGTGCTACTATGCAACCACGCGTATTCTTGTACTTTTAACACCGGGTGTTTCAACAGTTAACGATAAAACTTCCGTCGTTATTTTCATAAAATATTTTTATCGTTTTCTCAATTTGATAATCATTCCGTTATGGGGTCCACCAATAATTGTGCCCTCGTACGAATATTCCCTGTTTAAACGAATATTCCCCGACCAATCGAATATTATATAACAACTTGCGTACTTTGCAAAATTTATAACTATTACCCACAACTATAACATTATATCAAATTCATTCCATAATATTCAAAAAAAATGATAATTATAGAAAATTCATCTTTATTCATAAAAGTTGGGGTCTTACAATCTCCCCTTCTTATAAAATTTCGCCCTTGAAATTAGGGTACGTACCTGGTATGTCGAAGAGGTAAAGATACCTTGATTTCATTTTAGATTCTAACTCCCAGATCATTTCCTCAACATCTTGGTTCCTCCATAAAACTTTGACTTGAGGTATAACCTTGGAGCGTAGAATATGTTCCTTCTTATCCAAGATTTGAACAGGAACCTCTTCATACGTTAAATCTTTCACTATTTCATCCGGTTCTAACTCAATAATGTGGTTCGGGTCTTTCACATATTTATGTAACATGGATATATGAAAAATGTTATGAACACGAGACATACTTGGCGGTAAAGTGAGTCTATAGGCTACAATCCCTACTTGATCGAGGATTAAAAATGGGCCAATGAATCGAGGATTGAGCTTTCCTCTCTTTCCAAATCTCGTAACTCCTTTCCATGGAGCAACACGTAACAACACATGATCTCCAATATCGAATTTCACGTCCTTTCGATGAAGATCAGCATAACTCATTTGTCGGTCTTGTGAGATTTTTATACGTTGTCGGATTGTTTAAATCTTTTTTGTAGGCATACGTACCAACTCCGGTCCCCACAACGTTGCTTCACCTACCTCATCCCAGTATACTGGAGAATGACACTTTCTTCCATACAACGCCTCGAATGGAGCCATGCAAATACTTTTTTGATAACTGTTGTTGTAAGAAAACTCCACCAATGGTAAGAACTTGTCCCAAAATCCCTTAAAGTCAAGGACAGAGAGTCTTAATAAATCTTCAAGAGTTTGAATAGTCCTCTCTGATTTTCCGTCCGTCTGAGGATGATATGCCGAACTAAATCGTAAATCCGTGCCCATAGCTTTTTGTAAACTAACCCAAAATCGTGAAGTGAATCTTGGGTCTCGATCAGAAACTATGGATACTGGCATACCATGCAGTCTTACAATCTCGTTTATGTACATACGAGCAAGACGTTCAAGTGTATAAGTTTCTCGTATTGGTAAGAAATGAGCAGACTTGGTCAATGTATCAACAATGACCCAAATTTCATCTATGCCTTGAGAAACCTTGGGAAGACCAGTAACGAAATCCATGGTAATGTGCTCCCACTTCCATTTTGAAATTTCAAGTGGTTGCAATGGACCTTTTGGTACTTGATGCTCTGTCTTGACTCGTTGACAAGTTAAACACCTTGAGATAAACAGCGCTATCTCTCTATTCATATTGCCCCACCAAAATGTATGTCGAAGATCATGATACATTTTGGTACTCCCGAGATGGATTGCAAAAGCAAGTGTGTTGTGCGCCTCCATCATGATTTTATACTTTAACTTCGGGATCGTTTAGAACACAAAGTCCTGGAGTTGACTCAAGTATTCTTTCTTCATCGATTCTTGCTTCCAAGATAGCACCTTCTTGTACTTTCTTCCTCATATGCATCGGCTCGGGTTTGTAGCAAGCGACTTTAACTTTATCGATTAAAGTCGGTTCTACTCGTATATTCTCCATCATCACGTGGGTCCCTGGAGTCTTTATCTCTATCTCCATCCTTTGCAAGTCATACAAAATGGGCCTCTGCGTTGACAATATCGCACTTGTACCCACATATGATCTTCTACTCAATGCGTCAGCTACCACGTTTGCTTTTCCAGGATGGTATTGAATGGTATGATCAGAATCTTTCAACAGTTCAAGCCAACGTCGCTGTCGCATGTTGAGTTCCTTCTGAGTGAAGAAATATTTGAGGCTTTTATGATCCGTAAAGATCTCCACTTTCTCCCTATACAAGTAATGCCTCCAAATCTTTAGTGCAAAATAACAATTTTGCCTTAACTCTAGATCATGAGTAGGATAATTCCTCTCATATTCTTTGAGTTGTCGAGAGGCATAGGCTATGACTTTCCCATGTTGCATGAGAACACATCATAACCCTTTGCCTGAAGCATCACTGTAGATGATAAATCCCTCCGAGCCAGATGGTATTATCAGAACAGGTTCTGAAATGAGTCTCCTCTTGAGTTCTTGAAAACTCTTCTCACATTTCTCATTCCAACCAAATTTTGTATCTTTCTGAGTCAGCTGAGTTAAGGGAATAGCGATTCGAGAAAACCCTTCTACGAATCTCTGATAATAACCAGCTAAGCCGAGAAAGCTACGTACTTCGGTCACTGATTTAGGTTGCTCCCAACTTTGAATAGCTTCAATCTTTGCTGGGTCAACAGATATTTCATGACTTGATACTACGTGGCCAAGGAATGCTACTTCCTCAAGCCAGAACTCGCATTTCTTCAACTTGGCATAAAGCTTATATTCACGAAGCTTTTGAAGTATCAGCCTCAAGTGTTGCTCATGATCTTCACGGCTTTTGGAATAAATAAGGATGTCATCAATAAAGACGACCACAAAGTGATCCAAATATTCCTTGAATACTCGGTTCATCATATCCATGAAGGCAAAGGGAGCATTAGTCAATCCAAAAGACATGACTAGGAATTCATAATGCCCGTCATCTAGAGTTACGAAAGTCGTCTTTGGAATGTCATCGGTTCTAATCTTCAATTGGTGATATCCGGACGAAGATCAATCTACGAAAAGAATTTGGCGCCTTACTGTTGGTCAAACAGGCCATCAATACATGGCAATGGGTACCTATTTTGATGATAACATGATTCAACTCCCGATAATCAATACAAAGTCGCATACTCCGTCTTTCTTTTCACGAATAGAAATGAGGAGCACCACAAGGAGACGACTTAGGACGAATGAAACTAATGTCTAACAATTCTGCGCAGTTGGGTCTTTAACTTTTGAAGTTCAATAGGAGCCATTCGATATGGGGCTTTGGAAATAGGTTTTATCACAGGTTCAAGGTCGATACAAAATTCAATTTCACGCTCACGGGGTAGGCGAAGGGAAGTTCTTGAGGGAATCGTCGGAAATTCATTAACAATAGAAATATCATTCAAAATCGGCGTATTTCATTTAGATCCGTGACATGTGCTAAGAAAGCTTGACATCCATTTTTCAATAAGCGAATAGTTTTATGGCTTGAGATGACAAATTGATTGATTTTAATGGTTTGGTTGCTTGAATTAGCATAATAGGTTGGTTAGAATATGAAAGCTAACAACCTTACGAAAATAATTAATTTTTGCATGATGAGTAGTTAACCAATCAATCCTAGAATTACGTCAAATGCAAGTATTTTCAATGAAATAAGATTATTTGTGACAACCGAGATTTTGTAATGTAATTTAAATATTTATTGGATTGAATAAATATTTTTCGATGAATTAATTATTAGATTAATTAATTAATTGATGAAGTTGTGATAGATTAATTTAATTATATGTGTTATACTTATTAAATTGATGTGGAGAATTTTTATTATTCAAGTATGTGATTATGTGTGAGGCTTATTGAATTAAAAGAAATATTTAATAAGCCTATGTTATTTTAATTAATTTAATTATTAATTAGAGATTTAATAATTTAATATTATTATTAAATGAGAAATTAATTATGTGACTATGTGAATTATTGAGAAATTATTATATTTTATTTAAATAAATTAAATAAGATATTGATTTATTTTATAATGGATGTGACATTACTTAAACTATATAATAAAGCTTTATTAAATTAAATAATTTTTAAAACCTATTCTAACTAGCCATACATGGCCTTAGAGGGAGTTGAGGCGATTACCCGTGGTAGGTAATCACCACAACTCGTCGAACATCTTCTTTATTATACGCTTTCCCCTTCCTTTTCTTCATTAATTTTCCTAAGTCTAGAAAGTGTCAGAGAGAGTTTCAGAGAAAGATACAAAGAGAGAGTTGAGAATTCAGAGTTTTGTGGAGGAGGAATTCACTTCCTAGTATATTAATCTACGCTTGGGTAATCTCTTCAACGCAATTTATATATTTTACGTCTTTTAAGTTTCATGTATATGGCTTAAGTCTTCTGTGAATCTCTGTAAATTGGAAAGTTGTTATAAGAATATATGTAATAATTTGAGTTGTATGGCATGTTTTATATATATATATATATATATATATATATATATATATATATATATATATATATATTGTGTGTTTCCATATCATCAATTTCATAAGATTATGACGAATGATTTTGGCTTGTTATTTTAAAAATTTGCAGAGTACGTGATATGGCCATATGGGCTTATACGTGATTTTTATATGTCAAATATAAATTATTTTGCAAAATTCATGCATTGATATGATTATGCATGTTAAAATGAACAAAATGAAACTTGAATGGTTGGATTTGGCTTTATATAGAATCCGTAGCATTAAAATCCATGTTTTTATTCAAGAACTTCAAGAACATCAAGAACAGTCCAATTTTCATGTTTTAATTCTATGATTATATGTTTTTATAAGTGTTGGGTAATGATTATATATGAATTATAACATGTGGGTATGTTTAATTTGGTGGAATTAGTGTTAAAGATGTGTTGAATTCGCTGAACTCTGTGTTCTTCACGAATTGAGAATTAAAATCACGGAGTTTCAGCTGCTTGTGGCCAACTCCAAAGCGTAAACCTCACGCCCTCATGGCATGCAGCATTCCAATGTCTTCTTGTCTTACAATAATATGATACCCAATACAAAAGTCATACCATAAATACCACACTTAGCGAATGTCCAAAAATGCAAATTTTAATGTTCAAGTATAGAAATGAGTTAGTGACCTAGTCTAATGAACATAAAAACTTGTTAGACATATAATGAGATATTAAAATGAGTTTTTACCAAGTCAAGAAGACAATTACATGTTATTTGAATAGTTGATTATGTAATTAACTTGTTGTTCATGTAGTATTATATTATGTGAAAACAAGTATGGTAATTTGACTAAGTATGGTCATGAAGTCGAGATTAGACAAAGAATAACTTATGATGTTTAGTACGTTATTATTGACTGGTATTGTGAATGTAATTGATATGTAGGATTTAATTCAAAGAACAAGTTTGTTTAAGTGTAATCTACGCACGAGGCAAGTTTCTAAACCTTATCTTGTTACATTGAGCAAGTTTTCTAACTCTACAGTTACGTTGAGCAAGTTTCTTACCCTAAACTTTCGTTGAGCAAGTTTCCTAACCCTACTTGTTATCGTTATATAAGTTGATTAATTCATCTTTCGATATTGAGCAAGTTCTCATTTTTATTGATCAAGCCTGTCTTGTATATTAAAGTTTATTAATCTTCAAGCATGATGTTGTTATACAATAATTATTCTATTGTATACCTTTTTAGATGTTATTCAAGTTAAATATTCATTCACTGTTAAACCTTGTTAGACTAGTGAACTCTTATTGATTCGACTAGTCCATAGTTGATGAGCGTTCTAAATTTCAGAATTCCTTGATGAATTATCCAAACCAAACTTCCTTTGGTGCGGACTTGAATGTCAAATTGAGATGAACAACCCTGTATATGGGATTATTTATGCTTTAGCATTAAGATGTTGTGCACAGTATGGTACTAAGGGTTGATCCCCCTAAGTACGAGAAGAAGATTCCATAGTCTTATGACTGTTAAAGGTTTCAAGTATAAACACTTGACAACCTAGGACATAGTTCAAGGTCTTATGACCCTCAGAAATTCTTTTGATTCTTGTTATTCATTCTTGATTCAAAAGTTGAGCTTTTATATCCGAAGTTATTATTCCCCTCGCATGTTATTATTCATTTGTTATATTGTTATACTTGTGGGCAATCGTTCTCACTCTTGCGTAATAATAACATTGCAGTTAAGAACGAAAGAGCAGATGAACCTTCCACTAGTAAGGGCAAGGGCAAACTTAGAAAGTAATGAAGACTGATTATTTATGTGGTTATGTAATGATATTTAGAATTGATGTTATTTAAGACTTATTTGTTTATATTTCTGCACAGATGATTTAAGGTTAGAGTAACCTGGGATTTATTTATTATGCAGTTGATGTAACCCCAAAAGGGGAAAGATTTATTATTTATTTCTATCTATTGCATTTATTTATGGGTAGATAGATAGATGATGTTTGTACAGTGAACACCAAATCCTGTGGAAATGGAAGTACCGAATTTAGGGGTGTCACATCGACAGGTAATGTTAGGGTACCGATTTGAACCAAACAAGACTTATAAATAGTGGATGTAATGAAGGTTTCTCCCAACAGAGTTTTAACAGATAAGTCAAAGTCCAATTTTTTCGGAGTCAAATTTAAACGTTGAGCGCAAGTAGGAGAAATAAAAGAATGGGTAGAACCGATATCAAATAAGGTATATACTTTGCTAGATTTTATGATAAGTTTATCCATGATGACCTCGTTCGGGTTCCTTGCTTTCTGGGAGGTCACGACAAACGCTCTCCCTTGCACTACTGGCTTTGACTTTTCTGGGACATCCTTTGGTGCCTCCATCCTAGCTGAACTTGTCTTCGGTGAATGAAAATATCGGGCTAGGTGACTTTCTTTTCCACAATTATAACATGCTTTGGACGGCATCGCGCAGTTTGGACTGATGTGTCCCTCCCCTCCGCATTTGAAGCATATGATAGGTGGACGTTCTCCTTTCTTAACAACGGGTGCTGGTGCTGACGTCTTTCCATCATTGTTGAATCTCCTCTTCTTGAAATTTCCATTCTTATTATTTTGGCCATTATTACCACCAAAGTGGTTACCATTTCTGGCATGTTGATTCCCTCTATGCTTATTGTCACCGCTTCGATGGATCGCTATCCTTTGGTATTATCATTTTGTAATTTGCTCTCTTTTGGTTGGGTTGACTCATTATCGCGCTCCAATAAGCGAGCCCTATTAACAACATCCGAATACAAACACGGTTTTGAGAGATAAGATATTGGCGTATCTCTGGGTTTTAAACCTCTTAGAAAAAGCGATGGCGTCATTCTCTCCTCATTATCAACCAAATGGGACGCAAACGGGACAACTCGGCAAACTTGGCCCGCATCTTTGCGACACGGTCATGTTATTTTTTCTCGACTTGATGAACTCTACCTCTTTCATGTGAGCGAATACTTTCGGGAAAGTACTTGTCATTGAACAATTCTTGGAACTTCTCCCAAGTCATCTTGATTGGGGCGGGTTGAGTATGTTTCTGATTCCCACCAAGATGTCTGCCTCTGCACATAACATGAAGGTGGCAAGGTAACCTTTTGCTCCTCGGAGCATCCCAGGACATCAAATATCTTGCAGATCTGCTTTATCCACGTCTCCGCCTTAAGTGGTTTTGGTTCACCAAAAAACTTCGGTGGTCCCAGTTCCTTGAAGCGCTTAGTGGTGACCGTCAGAGAGTTGCCGGTGTTTCCCACGCATTTTGTCACGAGAGCCGCTCTTGCACGATGTTGCATGAATTGCATAAAGCCTCTGAACATTCCATCGTTTATCATCCAGTACGTGTTGTTGTTTGCACGAGGATTGTCGCCTTCTTGATGCACATTATCACGATTATTGATGCGTGGAGACTCAGCGGTCTCTGTGCTCCATTGATGTTCTCAACATTCTCGGATGTCATTTTCAAATACTGCCACAAAACAAGGGTTAATTAACATATCACATATTATCCCTATACTTTGACCGACCCATTAAATACCAAATAAACTTAGGTAGGTCATACTAGTGAAGGAATTCCCCGTCTCTCCCCTCCTAGTTCTTGTCTCACATCTTAGCCAGGGATCATATACCTAAGCTTTGATACCAACTGTGACGCC
Organism: Panax quinquefolius; assembly: GCA_020205615.1. NCBI lineage: Eukaryota > Viridiplantae > Streptophyta > Magnoliopsida > Apiales > Araliaceae > Panax > Panax quinquefolius. Next base: position 1,614,962 of record JAINUW010000521.1, read on the forward strand.
CCCAAAATAGGTATACATCACCTATCTTGAGTCACCAAATACATAGTACAAAATTTAAATACAACTTAATTATACAACAGTCGTGTAAAATACGACAAAATATATATTGTGAGTTTTAATACAAATATTGTCATCTAGACAATATCCATACTCAATTGGGTCCTCATTACATTTATTATCACACTATTTAATAGAATAGTGAGGACTACTAATGATATTATCGGGACCGTCACTCCGTTCCCCGACTAGTCCCTGCTACGTTCTCATTTCCTGAAGAGAACAATGAAAGTAAAAGAGTGAGCTCAACTAGCCCAGTAAGAAATATTATGACTAAGATAATACATAATAAATTATCGTTAGCCTTCAACAGTGTTAAACTGATACAATATAACAAACATCAAGTTTAACTGCAGCGGAACAAGCAATCCATTAAAAGAGTCAAGTAAAGTATAAAATCTACTATCTTTATTATTTAAAAGGTTTTTCATCACTTTTATCGCTGGGACTCAGCTTAATAAATAATCCACATCATCCCTGCACTATGACCAAGGATATTCATTAGTATCACAACCACAAATTATCCATGCACTACGGGCCAAGGATATTCGTGTATTCATCAATGGTCATGATCATGCCAACAACTGTCCATCAATGCACTACGGGCCAATGAGGACTTTTACCACATCATTTATAACATTACGGTCATGATTATACCGATTAATCCCTGATCATAATCATACCAAGTCAATCTATGCACTACAGGCCACAGATGAATTTCAACATAATATAAAAGGATGACGACAATGATATAAGAATTCAATAAAACAAGTTCAAGAATTAATTTATCCAGGAACTAATAACGTCCAAATTGTCAACATGATACTTCTTTGTAGAGTAAAATTCAATAATGCTCAGAAGAATATTTCCATGAAAAGATGCTGGATGAAACGCAAATATCAAGGATATTCCACTAATTTCAGGGAGTACAGAAGTCAAAACTTTAACCAACTAAGTATAATAAAGAGTAGAATAACAAAAGAAATCACTAGGCATGCGATAGACCGCATAGACAGGTTATTCCAACAGAATAATAAATAACGGAACCAGGTCATGCGTAAATGCATAGACAGGATATTCCAACAGAATAATAAATAACAGAACCAAGTCAGGCAAAATTATCATCGACAGGATGTTCCAACATAATAATAAATAACGGAACCAGGTCATGCGTAAACACACAGACAGGATGTTCCAACAGAATATTAAAGAATAGAATAACAGAAGAATTTCACCATGTATGCGGTACTTAGCATATACAGGTTATAACAACATAATAATAAAGAATGGAATAACAGAAGAATTTCACCAAGTATAGGGTAGCAGCGTATCTGAGTTATTCCAACGAGAATAATAAAGAATGGAATAATGAAGTTCTCTTCATGAATCTGAAAGAAATAATACCCTTACCTTAGAACAATTTGGATATAGGAGTAGTGAAGTAGCGAATACTTTTCTTCTTTCTCTTTATAGTTTCTCTCTCTAGAGTTTCAAAGTGAATTCGTGTAAGAAATAATGAAGGAATGAGCTTCTATTTATAGGAGAATGGATGAGAATAGTAACTAATTCTGAATGGTCCAGATTTATTTACTTTTTAAGCAGACGGTCCAAATTGGTTTACTATAAAATATTCTAATAAAACAAAATCTTTTAAATAAAATATAATATATTCTATTTATAATCTAATAAAACGAATAACTTTATAAAAGTATTACATTTTATATAAAAAGATTTTACTATGCAAAACACTATATCTGAGCAGTTATATGCAAGTACTATGCATAATAAAATATAATATATTCTATTTATAGTCTAATAAAACGAATAACTTTATAAAAGTATTACATTTTTTATATAAAAACTTTCATTTTATTACATTAATAATACTAATAAAACAAAACTTCATCATCATTATTATAATTCATACTATTAATCGGACTGTGTCGTTCCCGTGAAAGGGGCTTTCCAATAAGAATTTCTCCCTATTGGCGCGCAATTAGGTGACCAAACCTCTCCTTGGCGAACTTCTAGACATCGATAATATTGCAAATAATAATATTAATAAATTCGTCGTCTCAATTATTGATTTAATAATATATAACATATCGACAATAATTGAATCAATTAACGTGAGATACTATGCAATAATTACTAAAGCAATAATTAAACAAAACTGAGTGACTTCTCACGTAAGCATCAATAATCAATACTATGTGCTACTATGCAACCACGAGTATTCCTGTACTTTTAACACCGGGTGTTTCAACAGTTAACATCAAGTTTAACTGCAGCGGAACAAGCAAACCATTAAAAGAGTCAAGTAGAGAATAAAATCTACTATCTTTTATGATTTAAAAAGGTTTTTCATCACTTTTATCGCTGAGACTCAACTTAATAAATAATCCACATCATCCCTGCACTACGGCCAAGGATATTCATTAGTATCACAACCACAAATTATCCATGCACTACGGGCCAAGGATATTCATGTATTCATCAATGGTCATGATCATGCCATAAAACAATTCATCTTTGCACCCTTGGCCGAAGAGAATCCATAGCCATAATCATACCAAAAACTGTCCATCAATGCACTATGGGACAATGAGGACTTTTTTTTCCACATCATTTGTAACATTACGATCATTATTATATCGAATAATCCCTGGTCATATTCATACCAAGTCCATCTATGCACTACAGGCCACAGATGACTTTCAACATAATATAAACATGAGGATGATGACAATGACATAATAATTCAATAAAACAAGTTCAAGAATTAATTTATCCAGGAACCAATAACGTCCAAATTGTCAACATGATACTGCTTTGTGGAGTAAAAATTCAAGAATGCTCAAAAGAATATTTCCATTAAAAGATACTGGATGAAACACAAATATCAAGGATATTCCACTAATTTCATGGAGTATAGAAGTCAAAGCTTTAACCAACTGAGTATAAGAGAATATATGAAACTGCAAATGGATTTTCGTCCGCCACGTGGTAATCCACTTAGACGGATCATTTTCATAATTTAATAAGGAATGAATACAAAGGATCATTCACCATGCATGTGATAATCCACGTAGACAAGTTATTCTAATAGAATAATAAAGAATGAAATAATAGAAGATATAACCATGCATACGATAGACCGCATGCACGAGTTATTCCAATGAATAATAAAGAATGGAACGGTCGTAAATAAGAAACGCATCTACAGAATATTTCAATAGAATAATAAATAATGGATCCAGGTCCGGTGTAAACGCACAGACAGGATATTCCGATAGAATAATAAATACGATATACAAGTGGGACCTGCACTATGAGCAAGCTGTGCGAAAAACCGCTTCTCGGTTCCGAAACAACTTGGGCGAAATAGGGTTCTACCGGAAACCATGGATTTTTGAGTTTTTTCGCCATTTAGTTTCTTGGTTGAGCCTTTGGAATGGAATGAGATAAGAATCTCTGGAGATCTTTCCTCTCCACTTACTCGTAATGAGGCTTTCCCTCCGTAGAAGACTTACGATGGAACCGGTCCAAGGCAGAACGCATGCGACAAGATATTAAACCGCGAATAATAAAAGAACGGAATAATAGAAGAATTTCACCATGTATGCGGTACTTCGCATAAACAGGTTATTCCAACATAATAATAAAGAATGAAATAATAGAAGAATTTCACCATGTATGCGGTACTTCATATAAATAGGTTATTCCAACATAATAATGAAGAATGGAATAACAACTCTTACGAGTATTGAAAGAAAGTAATTCTCTTTATGAATACGAAAGAAATAATACCCCTTACCGTAAAAGAAGAGTATTTCGACTGGTAGGGCGAGGATATTCTTGAAGAAAACTTGCACTACGCTCAAAGCTTCTTAAAACTCTAAAGAAATGCGCTCAAGATTATAGAAGAATTCTCTGAACTTCTGGTGTGGTTTTCAATTCTAACTAAGCATCCTATTTATAGGAAAATAGAAAGGATACTATGCTGCACTATGCAATAAAATAAAATATATTCTATTTATAATCAAATAAAACAAAACTTTATAAAAACTATTCTGTTTTATATAAAAAGATTTTACTATGCAAACACTATACATAATAAAATATAATATATTCTTATTATTGTCTAATAAAACAAATAGCTTTAAAAAAGTATTTGTTTTATATAAAAAGCTTTTCTGTTTATTAATAATACTAATAAAATAAAACACATCATCATTATTATAATTCACACTATTAATCGACCATGTCGTTCCCAGGAAAGAGGGGGCTTTCCAATAAGGATTTCTCCCTATTGGTGCGCAATTAGGTGACCAAACCTCTCCTTGGCAGAACTTCTAGACATCGTTAATATTGCAAATAATAATATTAATAACTTTGTCGTCTTAATTATTGATTTAATAATATATAAAATATCGACAATAATTGAATCAAATAATGTGAGATACTATGCAACAATTATCGCAAAGAATAATTGAACAAAAAGCGAGTGACTTCTCACGTAAGCATCAATAATCAATCTGGTGTGCTACTATGCAACCACGCCAGACATCGTACTTTTTACTACCGAAAGTAGTTCAGCGGTTTTAACGGTAAAGCTTCCGACGTTATTTTCATAAAAAAAATTTTGTCATTTTCTCAATCCGACAATAATTCCGTTGTGGGGTCCACCAATGATTGTACCGTCGTACGGATATTCCCTTTTAAAACGAATATTTCCCGACCAATTGAATATTATACAACAACTTGCATATTTTTCAAAATTTATAAATATTACCCACAACTGTAACATTATCTCAAATCCACACCATAATATAAAAAAATATTTTGAGAAATTTAAATCTTTATTCATAAAATTTGGGGTCTCACAATCTCCCCTCCTTATAAAATTTCGCCCTCGAAATTTACATTATATACTGGTATCTTGTCAAGAGATGAGGATACCTTGACTTCATTTGATTCTAACTCTTGAGGTATAACCTTTGAGTGTTGAATACGATCCTTCTTATCCAAGATTTTAACACGTATCTCCTCATACGTTAAATCTTATGTTATCTCGTCTAGTTCTAATTTAATAATCTGGTTTGGGTCATCCACATAATTACGTAACATCGATACGTGAAAAACGTTATGAACACGCGACATACTGGCTGTAAAACGAGTCTATAGGCCACAGTTCCTACTCGATCAAGTATTTCAAATGGGCTAATTAAATCGAGGGTTGAGATTTTCTCTCTTCATCGACTCTTGCTTCTAGAATAACGCCCTCTTGAACCTTCTTCTTCACATTCATCAAATTTGAGTCTGTAGCTTGAGCGATTTTAACTTTATCGATTAAAGTCGATTCTAATCGTATATTCGTTATCTTCACGTAGATTCGTATATTTACACTCAGAAATGCATACGATCTTCTACTCAATGCATCAGCTACCACGTTCTCTTTTCCACAATGATATTGAATGGTATGATCGTAATCTTCAACAGCTCGAGCAAACATCTTTGGCGCATTATACGTTCGTTTTAGTTGAAGAAATATTTAAGGGTTGAAGAAATGGGTTTTGTACTGGGGTCAATACAAAATTCGATTTCACGCTCTAGGGTAGGCTAAGAAGTCTTTAAGAATACGTCAGGAAATTTACTAACGATAGAAATATCATTCAAAACTGTGACTCTCATCTAAGACTTGGATAGCACATGTAATGAAGGTTTCTACTAACGAAGTTTCAACCAATAAGTCAAAGTCTAACTTCTCCTATGATAAATTTAAACGTTGAGCGCAAGCAAGAGAGACAAAGGAATGGGTAGAACCGGTATCTAATAAGGTATAGACTTCGCAAGAATTTATGATTAACTTACCCGTAATAACCTCGTTCGGGTTCCTTGATAAATGCTCTCACTTAAACTACCGGCTTTGACTTGTCAGAGACATCCTTTGGCATCACTATCCCAGCTGGACTTGACTTCACCATACGACAAAATCAAGCTAGGTGACCTTCTCTTCTGCAATTAAAACAAGCTTTGGATTGCTACGTATAGTTTGGACGGATGTGTCCCTCCTGTCCGCATTTGAAGCATACGACCGGTGGTCTTTCTTCTTCCTTTAAAACCGGTCTTTGGTCTTCATTGTCTTTCCATCATTATTGAACCTTCTCTTCTTGAAATTTCCACTTCTATTATCTTGGCCATGATTACCACTGAAGTGGTTACCATTCATGGCATGATAATTTCCCCCACGATGGTTATCATTGTTCCGATGACCGTTGCCACCGGTACGATTATTATCGTGTTGTTGGTCGTTACCTTTTGGTTGTGCTGACTCATTATCGAGCTCCAATAACTGAGCCCTATTCACAACATCTGAATATAAACACAATTTATAAGAAATGAGGTATTGACGTATTTCAGGTTTCAAACCTCCCAGAAACATTCGCGTCATTCGCTCCTCATTATCAACCAAATGGGATGCCATTTTCAAATACTGCCACAAAACAAGGGTTAATTAATATATCACATATTATCCCTATACTCTGACCGACTAATTAATACCAAATAAACTTAGGTAAGTCATACTAATAAAGGAATTCCCCGTCTCTCCCCTCCTAGTTCTTGTCTCACATCTCAGCCAGGGATCGTATCCCTAAGCTTTGATACCAACTGTGACGCCCCCAAAATAGGTATACATCACCCATCTTGAGTCACCAAATACATGGTACAGAATTCAAATACAAACTTAATTATACAATATGAGCTGTGAGTTTTAATACAAATATTGTCCTCTAGACAGTATTAAAACTCAAAATAAGTCCTCAATACATTTATTAACACACTATTTCATAGAAAAGTGAGGACTACAAATGCTATCATCTGGACCGTCACTCCGTTCCCCGACTAGTCCCTGCTACGTTCTCATTTCCTGAAGAGAACAATGAAAGTAAAAGGGTGAGCTCAACTAGCCTAGTAAGAAATATTATGACGAAGATAATGCAGAATAAATTATCATTAGCCATCAACAATGTTAAACTGATAAAATACAATAGACATCAAGTTTAACTGCAGCGGAACAAGCAATCCATTAAAAGAGTCAAGCAAAGAATAAAATCTACTATCTTTTATCATTTAAAAAGGTTTTTCATCACTTTTATCGTTGAGACTCAACTTAATAAATAATCCACATCATCCCTGCACTACGGCCAAGGATATTCATTAGTATCACAACCACAAATTATCCATGCACTACGGGCCAAGGATATTCGTGTATTCATCAATGGTCATGATCATGCCATAAAATAATTCATCTTTGTACCCTTGGCCGAAGAGAATCCATAGCCATAATCATACCAAAAACTTTCCATAAATGCACTACGGGACAATGAGGACTTTTTTTTTCCACATCATTTGTAACATTACGGTCATGATTATACCGAATAGTCCCTGGTCATAATCATACCAAGTCCATCTATACACTACAGGCCTAAGATGACTTTCAACATAATATAAACATGAGGATGATGACAATGACATAATAATTCAATAAAACAAGTTCAAGAATTAATTTATCCAGGAACCAATAACGTCCAAATTGTCAACATGATACTGCTTTGTGGAGTAAAAATTCAAGAATGCTCAGAATAATATTTCCATTAAAAGATACTGGATGAAGTGCAAATATCAAGGATATTCCACTAATTTCATGGAGTATAAAAGTCAAAGCTTTAACCAACTGAATATAAGAGAATATATGAAACTGCAAATGGATTTTTGTCCGCCACACGGTAATCCACTAAGACAGATCATTTTCACAATTTAATCAGGAATGAATACAAAGAATCATTCACTATGCATGTGATAATCCACATAGACAGGTTATTCGAACAGAATAATAAAGAATGGAATAACAGAAGAAATTACCATGCATGCGATAGATCGCATGCATAAAGTTATTCCAATGAGAATAATAAAGAATGGAACCAGTCACGCAGAACGCACCGGCGTGATATTTAGATAGAATAATAAATATTGGAACAAAGGTCGGCATATAAACGCACAAACAGGATATTACGGCGAATAATAAATGATAGAACCAGTCCGCGCATAAACGCATTGCACGGGATATTACAGCGAGAATAATAAAGAGCGGAATAATAGAAGAATTTCACCATGTATGCGGTACTTGCATAAGCAAAGCAAAGTTATTCAACATAATAATAAAGAATGGAATAACTGAAGAATTTCACCATGTATGCGGTACTTCGCATAAACAGGTTATTCCAACATAATAATGAAGAATTGAATAGTAACTCTTGTGAGTATTGAAAGAAAGTAATTCTCTTCATGAATACGAAAGAAATAATACCCATTACCGTAAAAGAAGAGTATTCCGACTGATAGGGCGAGGATATTCTTGAAGAAAACTTGCACTACGCTCAAAGCTTCTTAAAACTCTAAAGAAATACGCTCAAGATTATAGAAGAATTCTCTGAACTTCTGGTGTGATTTTCAATTCTAACTAAGCATCCTATTTATAGGAAAATAGAAATGATACTATGCTGCACTATGCAATAAAATATAATATATTCTATTTATAATCAAATAAAACAAAACTTTATAAAAAGTATTCTTTTTTATATAAAAAGATTTTACTATGCAAACACAATGTAGGCACTATGCAAATAATATGCATAATAAAATATAATATATTCTAATTATTGTCTAATAAAACAAATAACTTTATAAAAGTATTCTGTTTTATATAAAAAGCTTTTCTATTTATTAATAATACTAATAAAACAAAACTTATCATCATTATTATAATTCACACTATTAATCGACCGTGTCGTTTCAGAAAGAGGGGCTTTCCAATAAGGATTTCTCCCTATTGGCGAGCAATTAGGTGACCAAACCTCTCCTTGGCAGAACTTCTAAACATCGTTAATATTGCAAATAATAATATTAATAACTTTGTCGTCTTAATTATTGATTTAATAATATATAAAATATCGACAATAATTGGATCAAATAACGTGAGATACTATGCAACACAATTCTGCTGACAATAATTGAACAAAACTGAGTGACTTCTCACGTAAGCATCAATAATCAATACCGTGTGCTACTATGCAACCACACGTATTACTTTACTTTTACTACCGAGTAGTTCAACAGTTTTAATGGTAAATCTTCCGCTGTTATTTTCATAAAAATATTTTTGTCATTTTCTCAATCCGACAATAATTCCGTTGTGGGGTCCACCAATGATTGTACCTTCGTACGGATATTCCCTGTTAAAACGAATATTCTCCGACCAATCGAATATTATACAACATGCATATTTTTCAAAATTTATAAATATTACACACAACTATAACATTATCTCAAATCCACACCATAATATAAAAAAAATATTTCGAGAAATTTAAATCTTTATTCATAAAATCTGGGGTCTCACAATTAGTCTAGCTGAGTTAAAACTGGCATCGACCCTTTCTTTAAAACCATTCATGCATCTCATAACATGAATCACTGAAAACCTTGCTAACACGAAGGTTAGACAAGCGTTAGAAAAACTTGCCTTCAGTGTCTGCTACAGTAAATTACTTTTCCTTGGAATCTTTACGGTCTCTACAACATATAACCATATAACATACCACATTAGGTCATGAATGAACATACAAGGTTCCTAATGAATCTTACCCTTCTTCTCAATCTAATCATGTATTAGATTTATTATTATTGGTTTCGGTTTGCCGTATTACCTTGTTCTTACCAACTTCTTTCTCTTCTATGTCTTAAGGGAATTTACTTCATTAATAAAGGTCAGTTTGACTTATTAATCTTCCTTATGGCTTACTAACGTTCTTACGTTATTAACCGAGACTCGATAATTAATGGTGAAGTACCAACGTTGAATACCATTCACGGTTTACTTACTTATCCTTCACGTTCTTCATTTAATTATTCTTAAACCATACTTAAATTCATATTGTCATCACTATAAAAGTGATTTAAAGTTAGTCTTACTATGTACGTTAAGTACATATACATTCTACTATTCGTTTTTAATCAATTAGAATTACAAAACCTAACTTGGCCAACCAATTTTCTTTATCTATGCTGCCGCCGCAAGATCCCTTTACTATATAGTGGTATTTTATTTCACTCTTGATATCCGATCCTATCGCTTTTGCGGTCTTTGCGACACGAGGATTATAACTGGAGTTGGCGATGCGGCATGACTCTTCAGTGGCCACTCCCTTCACCCGGTGTTTGCTTGGTAGCGGCTTATAGTGCTCTCGTTCAGCATGCAGTACTGAGACCTCGATCAAAAATTTTTTACAATTTATTTCTTATGTGAGATTCTCGAGCTCATAACTTCTTCGTTATAAGTCCGAATTAGCTCGTTCAAAAGCCATTAGCTAACAAATTACATACTCTACGTGTTCATGCAAGAATTTTTCATTTTCGACTTCTTTAACTCAAAATTCACCTTTTAGTTCATTTTAACGAAACGATAAACGTTCGTGAACGTTCAACGCTCATTTCTTCGTTCTAAGTCGAAATTCGGTCATTTTTAAGTCCACAACTCTAGAATGCCAAATAAGACCATACTTCATCAAAAAACAACATTTTCGAGCTCAATGTCAAAATTTGACTTCCATTCCGAGAATTTCACAAATTCGACGATTATCGTCCAAACTCGTGAATTCCGCCATAACTTTGTTAATTAAGATTTGATCATCGTTTCAAATGGATTCATTCCATCATACTAACATCTTAACATACATATTTCATTAACTTATTTATATGATAAGTTCTTACTTGTTCTTCATAAGTTTATAACATATATGATTACAAATTGCTTATTCATGACTTATTAAGGCTTAAGTCCTTTGATTAATCATTCCTGCTTCTTCTTAGCATACATGTTCTACAACTACTCCCTTCTCTAACAATTGAAGAGAAAGAGAATCATGGTTTAAGATCTTATCCTTGAAGATCACTTGGTTAATCTTTGTTCTTCTTCTTGCTTCTTGAATTATAAAGTCTAGCTTTTCAAGCTTTTCTAGCTTTTTTTCTCTAACCAATAAGTTATAAGATGTTGGTGGAAAATCTAACAAGTAAGAAATGAACTAGGACATATCTTATTTATAGAAAATCCTAGGTGAGGGCTTAATGGTCAATAAGCCATTCCACCTCCTTAACTCCACCTCCTTATCACCTCCTTACTATTCCTTACTTGGAGTTCACAACACTTAATTTGCTTGCCCTCCAAGTATAAGCACTTTACTTAACCACCAAGTATAAGCACTTTACTTAGCCATCAAGCATAAGCACTTTACTTAGCCACCAAGCATAAGCACTTTACTTGGACATTACTTAACTTATCCTTTGCTTAACCATTAAGTTTACATGCTCGTCACTTTGGATCACCCATGGGTTGCCCCATGGTTTCTTCTTACCCATTAGATTCTTACTTTGGGCTTTTAGCTTAATTAACTTAACTTATACTTTGGGCTTGCATTTAACAAACACTTGGGCTTGTTCATTAATTCACTTTGGACCTTAACCTTTAATTCCAATTGGACTTAACCATTCCTATACTTGGGCTTGTACAATTTCTAACAAATCCTACAAGTCCAATACATTTGGCTTAAAGCCTTATAACGTATAATCTACGTATTAATCTCGTATTCCAACTCATATACTTATTCATATACGTCATACCATCATTCATACATACTCGTATAACACCTCGTATTATACTCGTATTCATTACCTAGTATAATACCTACATATTATACTATCATCGCTTTAAACTCCTTAACACTTTACTTTTCCTAACGTTCTCAAATTAAGTTCGCAGGCGAAAAACTGCGTTTGCAATACATAAATTATTATTACATAATCCATATTCCCTCGATATTCTATCGTTACATATTTCTCGGAAATTCAAAAATAATTCTCGAGCAAAAATTAATGAATAGTGTTTTTACAGAAATTTCTCGAAAAACTTTTATTTTCGTCTTGGAAATTCAAACACTTTATCCTATCACGTAGCCAAAATCCTAACCACATCTGCACATTCTAGGTCATAGAACAACCTTCACATAGCTACTCACATAAATAATCAATTAAATTCATTAATTCACATAATCAAATAAAAATTTAATTCTCATAAAAATCCAATTTTTCTCGGACGTTACATTCTCCCCCCCCCCCCCCTTATAAGGATTCTGTCCCCAGAATCTCTCTACTATATATAAACAAATGAGGAAAAAATTTCTTCATTTTAATCTCGAGTTACCATGTTGCTTCTTCGGCATTGTGGATCCTCCATTTCACCTTCACCGAAGGTATTATCTTATTTCACATGTCTTGTCCCTTCCTATCAACAATCTGAGTTGGAAGTTAAGCACTTACTAACACATTACTCTATCTCTCTTTCATATTTGGCCAACCAAAGTTCCATCAAAGGTCTTAATACATCACAGTAATACCTGGATGTATCGAGCACCTCGAACTATGGTTTTACTCACTATTTTTCTTTTAACTTTAGAATTATTTGGAACTCAAATTCCTCCTTCAAAACAAGATTATACTTGGTCTTCTCTTCATCCTTCATCCTCTTTTTCATTTGATTGCATCCCTCGTTACCTAGTTGTACTTCCTTAACTCGTTCCATTTTCATGGATTGAGTCTACCTTGTGAATAACATTTCAACCACTCCATTCCATAATTTAACTTTTAACTCTGTTGTCGCCATCTCCGTTATTAACTCATCCTGAGTCATTAACATTGATAGCTTTTCCCCACCTTTCTTACTTAACGTGTCGGCTACTACGTTTACCTTCCCTGTATGATATAAGATATTACAGTCGTAATCCTTTATCAATTCTAATCACCTTCTCTACCTCATATTCAACTCCTTCTGTGTGAAGATATATTTCAGACTCTTATAGTCCGTGTATATCTCACACTTCTCCCCGTATAAATACTATCTTCAGATTTTTAATTCAAAAACTACAGCTGCCAATTCTATATCATAAGTAGGATAAACCTTCTCATAATCATTTAACTGGCGTGATGCATACGCAATGACCTTGCCATGCTACATGAGCACGCAACCTCATCCTCTATGCGAAGCATCGCTACAAATTACAAAATTCTCTGTATCATCTTGTAAAGATAATAAAGGTGCCTCACTTAACCTTCCTTTTTAATCCTTGAAAACTATTTTTCTCACATCTCATTTCTAACATACTTATCAATAACAAATCCATATATCTTTTAAGCTAGAATTCATACTTAGTGAATTCTGTATCCAACTTCTCCCTCCGTAGTATTTCCCACACTATCTTCAAATGTTCAGTGTGATCTTCTGACGTCTTAAAATAGACTAGAATATCACCAATGATCATTACGAATTGTGACGCCCAAATATTATTAAAAAACTCTGTGACGCTAATTGTGACGCCCCCAAAATAGGTATACATCATCCATCTTGAGTTGCCAAATACATGGTACAGAAATCAAATACAAACTTCTTTAATACAACTATCGTGTAAAAATATGACAAAACATAGCTGAGAGTTTAAATAAGAATATTGCCTTCTAGACAATATCCACTCTCAATGAAGTCCTCATTACAATTATTATCACACTATTTCACAGAATAGTGAGGACTACTAAAATAACCATCTGGACTATCAATCCATTCCCTGACCAGTCCCAACTATATTCTAATTTCCTGAAGAGAACAATGAAAGAAAAGGGTGAGCTCAATTAGCCCAATAAGAAATATTATGACTAAGATAATGCAGAATAAATTATCCTTAGCCTTCAACAGTATAACAAATGATAGAATACAATAGAGAACAAGTTTTAGATCAACAACTGCAACGGAAAAAGTAATCCATTAGAAGAGGCAAGTGGAGCATGATATCTACTATCTTCTGTGATTTAAAAAAAAATTCATCAACTTTATCGCTGAGACTCAACTTAATAAATAAACCACATCATCGAATCATCCCTGCACTACGGGCCAAGGATATTCATGTAGTCATCAATGGTCATGATTATACCGAATAATCCATGGTCATAATCATACCAACAACTGTCCATCAATGCACTATGGGCCAATGAGGACTTTTACCACATCATTTGAAACATTACGGATCATGATTATACCGAATGATCCCTGGTCATAATCATACCAATCAACAGTCCATCTATGCACGTAAGCCAAAGATGACTTTCATCACAATATAAGCATGAGGATGATGACAATGATATAAGCATTAATAAAATGAAATCAAGAATAAATATTAAAGACTTTAAATTTATCCAAAGTTTAAAAATATCCAAATTGTCAACATGATACTGATTTGTGGAGTAAAATTCAAGAATGATATTGTATCAAAAATGATTTGGACCGAAAAGAAATCAATTTTTGTCATGAATAGTACTCCGGGTGAATAGTACTTGAGTAAATAGTACCTCATGAATAGTATTTCGAGAATAGTACCCCGAAATAGTACTTTATGAATAGTACTCGTGAATAGTACTTCATGAATACTACTTTGTGAATAGTACCCGTAAATAGTACTTCGTGAATAGTACTCATAAAAGGAAAATACAAAAGAAAATGATATTCCATTATGAGTACAAAAGAAAGAAATATACAAAACTGCAAATGGATTTTCATCCGTAATGCAGTAATCCACGTAGACAGATCATTTCCACAATTTAATAAAGAATGAATACGGAGGGTCATTCACCATGCATGCGGTAGTCTGCGTAGACAAGTTATTCCAACCGAATAATAAAGAATGGAATAATAGAAGAATTTCACCATGCATGCGCAGAGTCTGCGTAGAGATGAGTTATTCAATGAGAATAATAAAGAATGGAATAATGAAGAATTTCACCATGCATGCGGTGAGTCGCATAGGCGAGTTATTCTAATGAATAATAAAGAATGGAATAACAACCCTTACAGTATTGAAAGAAAATAACTCTCTTCATGAATACGAAAGAAAGAAATAATGCCCTTAAGATCTGTTGAAGCTAAAATAATATTCCTACGAATATTGAGCGAAGATGATATTCCTTACGAATATTGAGCGAAAAATAATATTCATACGAATCTGAAAAAAATAATATCTCTTCGAATATGAAATAAATAATACCCCTTACCTCAGAAGAAGACTAGATACTGGAATAGTGAAGTAGCAGACTTCTCTTCTTCTTTCTCTCTATAATTTCTCTCTCTATAGCTTCTCTCTCTATAATTGCTCTTGTGAGTCTTAGTGAATTGGTGAGAATGAAGGAAGAATGAGCTTCTATTTATAGGAAAATATAGTTTTGATAATTGTACATTTTGGGGCTCAAAATATTACAGTATAATACCTTCATCTTTTCCTTTATTTTTAATTTAGTCCTGCAAGTATTATCAAACTTGCACCACCTCACCTAATAGTACATCATGTGAATCAATAGTACAATCATGTGACTCAATAGTTCTATACATGAGAAAAAAAATAATTACAGTATAGTACCTTCATCTATACCTCCATTTTTAATTTAGTCATGCAAGTATTATCAATTTTGTACTACCTCCCCTAATAGTACATGTATGTGAATCAATAGTACACACATGTGAACAAATAGTTATAAGCATGTGAATTAATAGCAATTAGTTGCTCATTTATCTGATTAATTATCGGATTGGTCAATATAACCTCCAGACATCAATTATTATAAGAATAGATGTCGATTTCCACTAACACTAATAATCCCAACACAATGAAAATATCAATTTCATCTTTAATCAACACGAACTTATTCATCATTAATATTATAACTCGCAATATTTAACAACCAAATCATTCCCAGGAAAGAGGGGGCTTTTCAATAAGGATTTCTCCTATCATGCGCGCTTAATTAGGTGACCAAACCTCTCCTCGACAGAACTTTCTAGACATCGTCAATATTACAAATAATAATATGAATAACTTTGTCGTCTCAATTATTAATTTAATAATATAAAATATTATGCAGTTGATACTATGACAATAATTGAATCAATAATATGAGAGATATTATGCAGCAATTACTGTAGCAATAATTGAGTATAAGCGAGTGACTTCTCACGTAAGCATCAATAATCAATACCAAATGCGCTCTTTACTTATGCAACCACGCATATTATGAACATTTACTAAGGGTAGTTCAACGGTTTAATGGTAAAACTTTCGTAGTTATTTTTATAAAAGATATTTCGCCGTTTTCTAACTACGACAATACTTCCGTTAGGGGTCCACTTAATGATTATGTCGTCGTATGAATATTCCCTATTAAAACGAATATTCCCCGACACAACGAATATTTTATATCAACTTGCTTACTTTGCAAAATTTTCACATATCACCCTTAACTTTAACCCTTTCTCAATTTAACCACTTACTAAATAAAATAATAATTATAAGAAAATTGAATACTTTCATTTCATAAAATTCAGGATCTCACACTAATGGTACTTTCAACTGTAGCACCTCACAAGAGTACCTATCAGCTTACCACTGACTTGCTCGGCGCCCCTTATGGAAAGTCTAACTTTAATACATTAGTCACCCCAAACGACATAACCAGAAACTCGTAATAACCATAACGAGTTCTGAACGTCGTCTTAGGTACATCCTCCTTCTTCCTTACTTTCAACTGACAATACCCCGTACACAAATCTATCTTAGAAAAAAACTTTGCCCCTTTCAACTAATCAAATAGATCATCGATCCTGGGCAATGGGTATTTATTCTTAACCGCTAACTTACTCCTCTTACGATAGTCGATACGCAAACGTAACGACTCATCCTCTTCCTTAACATCCTCCTAACTTGCGTCATGGTTAGACAACAAAAACGTTCTGGTGATTTATTACCGTAATATACTACCTTGGGTTTTTTAGAAAACCGAAGATTCATACTTTTACTATGACAATTTATTAAAGTTCTATGGTTAATTAACCTATTCACACCGAGAATTACTTCAAATTCTCTCAACCTTATCGGTATTTATCTACCGATACTTTATTACCTCTATTATTCATGAAATAATTTTCTTAAATATATTCAACGAAAGTTATTTCCTCATTCTTTACCTTAACGTTTAAAGGTATTTATAATCCTTTCAGGATAGAACTTAATGACATAGCAAATTCACATGCTATAAAAGAAAAGTAGCACTCCAATCAAACAGCACATAAGCATTTATTGTATTGACTGGAATGATACATGTTACTACATCCGCTGATGCAACTGCATCTTGGACCGTCATATTAAAAGTACGGGCCATAGGTCTACCCGATGATGGTGGTCCGGTAATGGCTAACTTACCACTACTAACACCCTTACTTTCCTTCGACCCCTTCTTTGGGCAATTTCTTGCCATGTTGTCCAACAACCCACAAACAAAACAGCCATGGTTTTTCTTAGGATTAGGACAATTGGGTGATATATGGCCCTCCTGTCCACAGTTATAGCAAACCAATTTTTCCTTCAGACAGACTCCTAAATGAGTCTTTCCACATGTCTTACATGCTTCGATCTTACGGTTGGATCCCCTTGTCCCACTCCAGTATTCCCGGAGTTAAAATTCTTTTTTTTGGCATACTGCCACTACCACTGGCACTCTCTGCCTTGGTTTCTCCCTCTCCCTTACTCTTATTCTTTCTCTCTTTATGGTATTGGGTCAACGTCTCACTACCACCTTCTGCTATAATCGCTTTCTCTAGAATGGTCCCATAGGAAGCACTCTGGAACATAGAAATCCTACTATAGAGCCAGGGTTTCAGGCCCTGTTCAAACCTACGAGCCTTCCTCTCCTCAGTGTCCACTTGGTGTAGAGCAAACCTTGCCAATTCATTGAACTTGGTCGCGTACTGGGGAACTGTCATGTCCCCTTGCTTAAGTTCTAAGAACTTAATCTCCATCCTCCCTTGCATGCTTGTAGGGAAATAGTTCTTGAAGAAAACCTTCTTGAATTGTTCCCGCGTTACCACATCGGTTTTAGCCCCACCCTGGTGAGCCTCCCACCAAACGTTGGCTTCCCCTTTCATCATGTAAGTCGCAAAAGAAATCTTTTGCGCCTCAACTACGTTTATAATAATAAACGCCATCTCTATTTCTTTCACCCATGTCTGGGCCTTTATTGGGTCCGTCGTTCCTTTGAACTCTGGCAGACCTACGCTTTTAAACTCTTTAAAGGTAGTCGTTCTGGCTACCCTACACTTTTACAACTTTATTAATATAATTGTCGTGTAAAATACGACAACACATAAACTGTGAGTTTAAATAAATATTGTCTTCTAGACAATATCCACAATCAGATAAAGTCCTCATTACAATTATTGATACACTATTTTATAACAGTAGTGAAGACAGCTAAAATAACTTTTTAGAACCATCACTCTATACCCCAGCTAGATCCTGCTATATTCTCACCTCCTGAGAAGAAAAATGGAACAAAAAGGAAAAGGGTGAGCTCAACTAGCCCAGTAAAGAATATTATGACTAAGATAAAGAACAACAATTTATTGTTAGCCTTCAACAAATCAGATAAAATATAATGTACAACCATTTTTAGATCAATATTCGCAGCAGAAATAATAATTCATTAGAAGAGTTAAGTAGAGAATGAAATCTACTATCATCTATGAATTTAAAAGCCCATCATCAATATTTTATCCCTGTAACATCTATCAATATACATCTTGTATCAAATATTCATCTTTACACTACGGGCCAAAGATATTCATTTGTATCACCAGTTGGTCATGTTCATCTCAACACTTGTTCATCTTTGCACTATGAGCCAAAGATATTCATCAGGTAATCATTCATCTTTGCACTACAAGTCAAAGATATTTATCAAGTATCACCATTAAGGATTGAGGATGATGAAAAATATTTTAAAGAACGAATCTAGTGAGATAAAAGAATAAAGATTAGAGATTCGTACTTTAGATAATTCAAGTTTAAAAATACTCCATAATAAACCATAATGGAGTAAAATTCAAGAATGAAGATCAAAACATGGATACAATCAAAGATAGTAACCATAATAGACATCTGGGACAAAGAAGAGAAAATTAAATTTTTTGGTGAATAGTGCCGTATTTGTGAATAGTGCCGTATACGTGAATAGTGTCGTATACGTGAATAATAACCCAGACATAAAAAGGTAAAAATTCCACAATAAAATTCATATCAATATTTCAGCATAATGATATTGAAGAAAATAATATCATTTACGAAGAAAATAACATCCATTACCTCAAAAGAGCAATATTTCTGAATGAAATATTGGATATGATGCTGAAGGAAACTTGCACTGAATAGCAACTCTCAAAGTATCTAAATACTTAAAAAATACGCTCGATAATATATAGAGAGAGAAAACTTGTTTCTGGTGTAATTTTCAATTCTAACTAAGCACCCTATTTATAGGAAAAATGTTAGAACGCCAAAGCAGACTAAATTAATAAAATATTAAAATAATTTTCTACGCATGCCACCTACCAGCCCTCCACTTTTGAACACAAATTTTTAGCACATGTTTTCAAAAAAAAACAAAAGTGGATCCTACCCATAATTTTAATAAAAATATTTAATTTTTGAAACTTCAATAATTCATAATAAATAGCCCTTTATCAGAAAAATACAAATTGTATGTCCATTCCATAGGAAATTAAATTCTCTACAACTTTGTAGATTTAAGTTTTTCCAAATTCCAAATGAAAAATGCCTGAAATCCACATACGGACGATTTTTAATACCTCCATTCCGACAAAATACTGATAAAACACCTCAACATTAATTCCTTCATTTATATCTACACAAAATAAATATTTCCCTATCCATCCACATAAAATAAATATTTCTTTATCATATAAATCAATAATTAATTATTCACAAATAATATTATAGAATCACAATTATGACAACTAGGTCATTCCAAGGAAAGAGGGGGCTTTCCGATAAGGATTTCTCCTTATTGGCGCACAATTAGGTGACCAAACCCCTTTCCTAGACAGAACTTCCTTAGACATTGCCAATAATGCTATCTAATAATATTATTCAAATAATATGAATTATTGATCTAATAATGGGAAATAATGTGCAATGAAAATTATTGAAACAACAATAATATAAAATATCAACGCAACAATTACTGAATCAATAAAATAAAATATTAAACAGTAATTACTGTAACAATTATTGAGTAGTGCCTTCTTACGTAAGAATCAATAATTCAAGAATACTGTGCAATACCAGTATTGCTCTTCTTGTAAAACCGGTATTATCTTGCATTACTTTAACCACCAGGTATTCCAATAGTGTTAACGGTAACAATTACGCCGTTATTTAAAAAAACTTAAACTTATCATTTTCTTCATCCAACCGTTTTCCGTAATGGGCGCACAAATGGCTGCGCCGTCGTACGAATATTCCCCGACAGCAAAAATATTCCACGACCAAACGAATATTCCCTGACAAAATGATTATTTTATAACCACTTGCTTATTTTGCAAAATTTGCACATTTCTCCCATAACCAAAGCATTATATCAAATTAACTCATTATTTCAAGATAATGAATATAGAAAATTCAATTTTATTTATAATAAGTAACGGTCTTACAACCTCCCCTCCTTATAAAATTTCGTCCTCGAAATTGACGTAGGTACCTAATGTTTCAAAAAGGTGAGGGTACCTCGCTTTCATTTCTGATTCCAACTCCCAGGTCATTTCTTCAATAGCATGGTTCCTCCACAAAACTTTGACTTGTGGTATAACCTTTGTGCGTAGGACATGCTCTTTCTTATCCAAGATCTTGACAGGTACTTCCTCGTACATTAAATCTTTGACTATCTCGTCTGGTTCTAACGCAATAATTTGGTTTGGGTCTTTCACATATTTACGAAGCATAGATATATGAAAAACATTATGAACACGAGACATGCTTGAACGTAATACGAGTCTATAGGCCACATTTCCTATTCGGTCAATAATCTCAAATGGACCAATAAATCGTGGATTGAGCTTTCCTCTCTTCCCAAATCTTGTAACTCCCTTCCATGGAGCAATACGTAACAGTACATGATCTCCAATATTAAATTCCACATCCTTTCGATGAAGATCAACATAACTCTTTTGTCGATCTTGTGAGGTCTTTATACGTTGTCGGATCATTTGAATCTTTTCTGTAGTCATGCGTACTAATTCTGGTCCCAACAATGTTGTTTCACCCACCTCGTCCCAACATACTGGAGAATGAGACTTTCGTCCATACAACGCCTCGAATAGAGCCATGCCTATACTTGCTTAATAACTTTTGTTGTAGGAGAATTCCACCAATGGTAAGTACTTATCCCAACTCCCTTTGAAATCTAGGACACAAAGTCTTAATAGATCTTCAAGAGTTTGAATAGTCCTTTCTGATTGCCCGTCCGTTTGAGGATGGTATGCCAAACTGAATCGTAAATCCGTGCCCATAGCTTTCTGCAAACTAACCCAAAATCGTGAAGTGAATCTTGGGTCACGATCTGAAAATATGGATACTGGCATTCCATGCAATCTCACAATCTCATTTACGTATATACGAGCAAGACGTTCAAGGAAATAAGTCTCACGTATAGGCAAGAAATGAGCAGACTTGGTTAATCTATCAACAATAACCCAAATCGCATCTATACCTTGAGAATCCTTGGGAAGACCCGTAACGAAATCCATAGTAATGTGTTCCCACTTCCACTTCAGAATCTCAAGTGATTGCAATGGACCCTTTGGCACTTGATGCTCCGCCTTTACACGTTGACAAGTTAAACACCTCGAGATAAACTCCGCGATCTCTCTCTTCATATTGCTCCACCAAAATGTATGTCGAAGATTATGATACATTTTGGTACTCCCAGGATGGATTGCAAATGGTGCGTTGTGTGCCTTAATCATGATTCTATACTTCAAGTCAGAATCGTTAGGAATGCAAAGTCTGGATTTGACTCGAAGTATTTCTTCTTCATCGATTCTTGCTTCTGGAATAACACCTTGTACTTTCTTCTTCATATGTATCAGCTCTGGGTCTGTGGCTTGAGCCGCTTTAACTTTATCGATTAAAGTCTGTTCTACTCGTATGTTTGATATCATCACGTGGGTACTTGGAGCCTTTAACTCTCTATCTCCATCCTTTGTAAGTCGTACAAAATGGTTCTTTGTGTTAACAACATCGCACTCGTACCCGCATACGATCTTCTACTTAATGCGTTAGCTGCCACGTTCGCTTTTCCAAGATGATATTGAATGTTATAGTTGTAATCTTTTAACAGCTCAAGCCAATGTTATTGCCACATGTTGAGTTCCTTTTGGGTGAAGAAATATTTGAGGCTTTTATGATCCGTATAAATCTCCACTTTCTCCCCATACAGGTAGTGTCTCCAGATTTTCAACGCAAAAACGATTGTTGCCAACTCCAGATCATGAGTAGGATAATTCCTCTTATATTCTTTGAGTTATCGCGAGGCATAGGCTATGACTTTTCTATGTTGCATGAGAACACATCCTAACCCTTTGCTTGAAGCATCGTTGTAGATAACAAATCAATCCGAACCAGATGGTATTATTAGAACAGGTGCCGAAATGAGTCTCAACTTGAGCTCTTGGAAACTCTTCTCGCATTCCTCGCTCTATACGAATTTTATATCTTTCCGAGTCAGCTGAGTAAACGGAGTAGCAATTCGAGAAAATCCTTCCACAAATCTTCGATAATAACCAGCTAAGCTCAGAAAGCTACGTACTTCGGTCACCGACTTCGGCTGCTCCCAACTTTGGATTGCTTCAATCTTCGCTGGCTCAACAGATACTCCATGTTTTGACAACATGTGCCCAAGGAATGCTACTTCCTCAAGCCAGAACTCCCATTTCTTTAGCTTGGCATATAACTTGTTTTCACGAAGCCTTTGATGTACCAGCTTCAAATGGTGCTCATAATCTTCACGACTTTTGGAATAGTTAAGGATGTCATCAATAAAGACAACAACGAACTGGTCCAAATATTCCTTGAATACACGGTTCATCATATCCATGAAAACAGCAGGAGCATTAGTCAATCCAAAAGACATGACTAAGAATTCATAATGCCCGTACTGAGTTCTGAAGGCAGTCTTGGAAATATCCTCAGTTTTAATCTTTAGCTGATGATATCCAGAATGAAGATCGATCTTTGAAAAGAATTTTGCTCCTTCCAACTGGTCGAATAGGTCATCAATACGAGGTAGGGGATACCTATTCTTGATGGTGACATGGTTCAATTTCCGGTAGTCAATATAAAGTCGCATACTCATGTCTTTCTTCTTTACAAATAAAATAGGAGCACCCCAAGGAGATGTACTAGGACGAATGAAACTGATGTCTAACAATTCCTGTAGTTGGACTTTTAACTCCTAAAGTTCAATAGGAGCCATTCGATATGGGTTTTAGAAATGGGCTTTGTACCCGGTTCAAGATCAATAAAGAATTCAACTTCACGTTCTGGGGGTAGACCAGGAAGTTATTCAGGAAATACGTCAGGAAATTTACTAACAACAGAAATATTATTCAAATCTGACGTGTTTTTGTTCAAGTCCATAACATGGGCTAAGAAAGCTTGACATCTGTTTTTTAATAAACGAATGGCTTTATGGCTTGAAATGACATTGATTAACTTTAGTGGTTTGGTTGCTTGAATTCGCATAACATGTTGGTTAGGAATATGAAAACTAACAACCTTACAAAAACAATCAATTTTAGCATGATGAGTAGTTAACCAATCAATCCCTAAAATCACATCAAATGCAAATATCTTTAAAGAGATAAGATCAACAAGTAATGTGATGGTGCCAACTTGGATCAAGCAAGATTTATAAACAATAGATGTAATGAAAGTTTCTCCTAATGGAGTTTCCACAGATAAGTCAAAGTTTAATTTCTCTGGAGTCAAGTTTAAACGTTGAGCACAAGCAGGAGAGATAAAAGAATGGGTAGAACCAGTATCTAGTAAGATATAAACTTCGCAAGAGTTTAAGATTAGCTTACCCATGATCACCTCGTTCGGGTTTCTTACATTTTGGCCAGTCACAACAAACACTTTCCCATGAACCACCGACTTTGTTTTGTCCGTAGTCGCCTTTGGTGACACCGTCCCAGTTGGACTTGACTTCGCTACCGGACAAAATCGGGCTATATGACCGTCGTTTCCATAACTGAAACACACCTTGGAAGGTTGTGAATAGTTTGGACTTATGTGTCCCTCCTCTCCGCATCTGTAGCATCTAACTGGCGGTCGTTCTCCTCCCCTAAAATTTGTTGTTGGTGCTATTGCTGATGTCTTTCCGTCATTGTTGAATCTCCTCTTTTTAAAATTTCCACTTGACTCACCTCTCCTATTATCATGGCCACGATTACCACCCGAGAGGTTACCGCTTTTGTCCGTATTTTTCCCTCCTCACTGGTTATCATCACTCCGATTACTGCTGTCACCGCTATGACCCTGGTTGTGATCCCTCGGTTGAACATACTAATTATCTCGCTCTAATAATTGAGCCCTGTTGACAACATCTAAATACAGAGAAAATTTGTGAGAGATAAGGTATTGACGAATCTTGGGTTTTAGACCTCTCAGAAACATCCGCGTCATACGTTCCTCATTCTCTACCAAATGAGGTGCAAACCTGGATAACTCTGTGAACTTCATCTCGTACTGCGACACCGTCATGTTGTTCTGTTCCAGTCTAATAAAGTTTACCTCCTTCATATGAGGAATACTTTCATGAAAGTACTTGTCATTGAAAAGTTTCTAAAATATTTCCCAAGACATGTTGAAAGTAAATTTGGTCGGCACGCCTATAGATTCCTACCAAGATGTCGGCTCACCACGAAACATAAAGGTGGCGAATGGAACCTTATGTTCTTTCGTGCATCCCAAGACATTGAATATCTTGGTAATTTGCTTGACCCATGTTTCCGCCTTAATCGGATTCGGCTTTCCCCAGAAATCTGGTGGTCCCAACTCCTTGAACTGCTTGGCAGTGACAAACCGCATATTGCTATCATTTCCACGTATTTTATACACACGAAGTCTCCTAAATTCGATTTTGCATGAAGCTGCAAAAAGCTTCTAAACATCCCATCATTCATCGTTTGCTCGGTAGTGTTGTTTACAGGAGGAATATTGCCTTCTTGTTGCACGTTCTCCTGGTTGGTGATTAAAGGTGTCTCCACGGTCTCATACACTCCATTGTTGACATTTTCAGCTGTCATTCTCAAATACTGCCACAAAACAAGGGTTAATTAAAGAAAATGATATACCACATAATACCCCTATATTCTGACCGACCAACAAATAAGCTTAAGTAGGACACACTAGCGAAGGATTTACTCCTCTCTCCCCTCCTAGTTCTATTCCCCGATCTCTGCCAGAGACCATATCCGTAAGCTCTGATACCAACTGTGACGCCCCAAAAATAGGTATACATCACCCATTCTGAGTCGCCAAATACATGGTACAGAATCAAATACAACTTTATTAATACAATTGTTGTGCAAAATACGACAACACATAAACTATGAGTTTAAATACAAATATTGTCTTCTAGATAATATCCACACTCAGATAAAGTTCTCATTACAATTATTGATACATTATTTTACAAAAATAGTGAAGACTCCTAAAACAACTTTCTAGAACCATCACTCTATACCCCGACTAGATCCTGCTATATTCTCACCGCCTGAGAAGAAAAATGGAACAAAAAGGAAAAAGGGTGAGCTCAACTAGCCCAGTAAAGAATATTATGACTAAGATAAAGAACAACAATTTATCGTTAGCCTTCAACAAATCAGATAAAATATAATGGACAACCAGTTTTAGATCAATATTCGCAGCAGAAATAACAATTCATTAGAAGAGTTAAGTAGAGAATGAAATCTACTATCATCTATGAATTTAAAAGTTCATCATCAATATTTTATCCTTGTAACATCAATCAATATACATCTTGCATCAAATATTCATCTTTGCAATACGGGCCAAAGATATTCATTTGTATCACCAGTTGGTCATGTTCATCTCAACACCTGTTCATCTTTGCACTACGGGCCAAAGATATTCATCAGATAATCATTCATTTTTGCACTACAGGCCAAAGATATTCATCAAGTATCACCATTAAGGACTGAGGATGATGAAAAATATTTTAAAGAACGAATCTAGTGAGACAAAAGAACAAAGATTAGAGATTCGTACTTTAAATAATTTAAGTTTAAAAATACTCCATAATAAACCATAATGGAGTAAAATTCAAGAATGAAGATCAAAACATGGATACAATCAAAGAGAGTAACCATAATAGACATCTGGGACAAAGAAAAAAAAATTTCATTTTTCAATGAATAGTGTCGTATACGTGAATAGTAACTCCAACACAAAAAGGTAGAAATTCCATAATAAAATTCATATCAATATTTCAGCATAATGATATTGAAGAAAATAATATCATTTACGAAGAAAATAACATCCCTTACCTCAAAAGAACAGTATTTCTGAATGGAATATCAGATATGATGCTGAAGGAAGCTTGCACTGAATAGCAACTCTTAAAGTATCTAAATACTAACAAAATACACTCGATAATATAGAGAGAGAAAAAACTTATTTCTGGTGTGATTTTTAATTCTAACTAAGCACCCTATTTATAGGAAAATGCTAGAACACCAAAGCAGACTAAATTAATAAAATATTAATATAATTTTCTACGCATGCCACCTACCAGCCCTCCACTTTTGAACACAAATTTTCAGCACATGTTTTCAAAAAAAAAAAAAAAAGTGGGTCCCACCCATAATTTTAATAAAAATATTTAATTTCCGAAACTTCAATAATTCATAATAAATAGCCCTTTTATCAGAAAGATACGAATTTTATGTCCATTCCATAGGAAATTTAATTCTCTACAACTTTGTAGATTTAAGTTTTTCCAAATTCCAAACGAAAAATGTCCGAAATCCACATACGGACGATTTTTAATACCTCCATTCCGACAAAATACTGATAAAATACCTCAGCATTAATTCCTTCATTTATATCCACACAAAATAAATATTTCACTATCCATCCACATAAAATAAATATTTCCTTATCATATCAATTAATAATTAATTATTCACAAATAATATTACAGAATCACAATTATGACAACCAGGTCGTTCCCAGAAAAGAGGGGGCTTTTCGATAAGAATTTCTCCTTACTAGTGCGCAATTAGGTGAACAAACATCTTTTCTAGACAGAACTTTCTTAGACATTACCAATAATGCTATCTAATAATATTATTCAAATAATATGAATTATTGATCTTATAATGGGAAATACTATGCAATGACAATTATTGAAACAATAATAATATAAAATATCAACGCAACAATTATTGTATTAATAAAATAAAATATTAAACAGTAATTACTGTAACAATTATTGAGTAGTGCCTTTGTGACGCCCCCAAAATAGGTATACATCACCTATCTTGATTCGCCAAATACATGGTACAAAATTCAAATACAACTTAATTATACAATAGTCGTGTAAAATACGACAAAACATATGCTGTGAGTTTTAATAAAAATATTGTCATCTAGACAATATCCACACTCAATTGAGTCCTCATTACATTTATTATCACACTATTTAACAGAATAGTGAGGACTACTAATGCTATTATCTGGATCGTCACTCCCTTCCCCGACTAGTCCCTGCTACGTTCTCATTTCCTGAAGAGAACAATGAAAGTAAAAGGGTGAGCTCAACTAGCCTAGTAAGAAAAATTATGACTAAGATAATACAGAATAAATTATCGTTAGCCTTCAACAGTGTTAAACCGATACAATATAACAAACATCAAGTTTAACTGCAGCAGAACAAGCAATCCATTAAAAGAGTCAAGTAGAGAATAAAATCTACTATCTTTTATGATTTAAAAGGTTTTTCATCACTTTTATCCTATTGTCCAACAAATTGTTTATCAATGACCGAAGAATATGAACTTTCTACGTATGATCGTCATGAATTGAATTATAATCAAATTGCTTTGGGGCGGTTACCGATGGTAGTAATTGACGATTACATAACTCGAACTATTTTGAATTTGCCTGAAAAAAAAAATGCTTGATTCAAGAGCAATTCCCAATTACTAAGACTCCCCTTTGATCTAAAAGAGTGAGGTTTTATTAAGCTAGGACTCAGTTTAAAAAATAATCCACATCATCCCTGCACTACGTCCAGGGATATTCATAAGTATCACAACCACAAATTATCCATGCACTACGGGCCAAGGATATTCGTGTATTCATCAATGGTCATGATCATGCCAACAACTGTCCATCAATGCACTACGGGCCAATGAGGACTTTTACCACATCATTTGTAACATTACTACCATGATTATACCGATTAATCCTCGGTCATAATCATACCAAGTCCATCTATGCACTACAGGCCACAGATGACTTTCAACATAATATAAACATGAGGATGATGACAATGATATAAGAATTCAATAAAATAAGTTCAAGAATTAATTTATCTAGAAACAAATAACGTCCAAATTGTCAACATGATACTTCTTTGTAGAGTAAAATTCAAGAATGCTCAAAAGAATATTTCCATGAAAAGATACTGGATGAAGAGCAAATATCAAGGATATTCCACTAATTTCATGGAGTATAGAAGTCAAAACTTTAACCAACTAAGTATAATAAAGAATGGAATAACAAAAGAAATTACCAGGCATGCGATAGACCGCACAGGCACGTTATTCCAACAGAATGATAAATAACGGAACCAAGTCAGGCGAAATTCTCACTGACAGGATATTCCAACAGAATAATAAAGAATGGAATAACAAAAGAAATCACCATGCATGCAATAAACTGCACAGACAGGTTATTCTAAAAAAATAATAATTAATGGAACTAGGTCAGGCGTAATACGCACCGACGGGATATTCCAACAGAATAATAAATAACGGAACCAGGTCATACGTAAACACACAGACAGGATGTTCCAACAAAATAATAAAGAATGGAATAACAGAAGAATTTCACCATGTATGCGGTACTTCGCATAGACAGGTTATTCCAACATAATGATAAAGAATAGAATAACAGAAGAATTTCACCAAGTATAGGGTAGCCCGCGTATACAGGTTATTCCAACAGAATAATAAAGTATGAAATAACAGAAGTTCTTTTCATGAATACAAAAGAAATAATACCCCTTACGAGTATAACAAATAATATCTCTTACCTTGGAACAACTGGATATAGGAGTAGTGAAGTAGCAGAATACTTTTCTTCTTTCTCTCTATAGTTTCTCTCTCTAGGGTTTCAGGGAATTCGTAAGAAATAATGAAGGAATGAGCTTCTATGTATAGGAGAATGGACTGAATAGTAACTAATTCCTGAACGGACTAGATTGATTTACTTTTAAATGGACGGTCCAAATTGGTTTACTATAAAATATTCTAATAAAATAAAATCTTTTAAATAAAATATAATATATTCTATTTATAATCTAATAAAACAAATAACTTTATAAAAGTATTATGTTTTATATAAAAAGATTTTACTGTTCAAAATACTATGCAGGCACTATGCAAACACTATGCATAATAAAATATAATGTATTCTATTTATAGTATAATAAAACGAATAACTTTATAAAAGTATTCTGTTTTATATAAAAAGCTTTTCTGTTTTATTACCTTAATAATACTAATAAAACAAAACTTCATCATTATTATTATAATTCACACTATTAATCGACCAGGTCACTCCCAGGAAAAAGGGGGCTTTCCAATAAGGATTTCTCCCTATTGGCGCCCAATTAGGTGACCAAACCTCTCCTTGGCAGAACTTCTAGACATCGTTAATATTGCAAATAATAATATTAATAACTTCGTCGTCTCAATTATTGATTTAATAATATATAAAATATCGATTATAATTGAATCAATTAACATGAGATACTATGCAACAATTACTGAAGCAATAATTGAACAAAACTGAGTGACTTCTCACGTAAGCATCAATAATCAATACTGTGTGCTACTATGCAACCACGCGTATTCCTGTACTTTTTACATTGTGTGTTTCAACAGTTAACGATAAAACTTCCACCGTTTTTTCATAAAATATTATTGTCGTTTACTCAATCCGACAATAATTCCGTTGTGGGGTCCACCAATGATTGTGTCGTGGTACGAATATTCCCTGTTAAAACAAAAATTCCCGACCAATCGAATATAATATAACAACTTGCGTACTTTGCAAAATTTATAACTATTACCCACAACTATAACATTATATCAAATTCATTCCATAATATTCAAAAATGATAATTATAGAAAATTCATCTTCATTCATAAAAGTTGGGGTCTTATAATCTCCCCTTCTTATGAAATTTCACCCTCGAAATTAGGGTACGTACCTGGTATGTCGAAGAGGTAAGGATACCTTGATTTCATTTTAGATTCTAACTCCCAAGTCATTTCCTCAACATTGTGGTTCCTCCATAAAACTTGGACTTGAGGTATAACCTTGGAGTGTAGAATATGTTCCTTCTTATCCAAGATTTGAACAGGAACTTCTTCATACGTTAAATCTTCCGCTATTTCGTCCGGTTTTAACTCAATAATGTGGTTCGGGTCTTTCACATATTTACGTAACATGGATATATGAAAAACTTTATGAACACAAGACATACTTGGCAATAAAGCGAGTCTATAGGCTACAGTCCCTACTCGATCGAGGATTAAAAATGGGACAATGAATCGAGGATTGAGCTTTCCTCTCTTTCTAAATCTCGTAACTCCTTTCCATGGAGCAACACGTAACAACACATGATCTCCAATATCGAATTCCACGTCCTTTCGATGAAGATCAGCATAACTCTTTTGTCGGTCTTGTGAGATTTTTATACGTTGTCGGATCGTTTGAATCTTTTCCGTAGTCATACGTACCAACTCCGGTCCCAACAACGTTGCTTCACTCACCTCATCCCAGCATACTGGAGAACGACACTTTCTTCCATACAACGCCTCAAATAGAGCCATGCCAATACTTGTTTAATAATTGTTGTTGTAAGAAAACTCCACCAATGATAAGAACTTTTCCCAACTTCCCTTGAAGTTAAGGACACAGAGTCTTAATAAATATTTAAGAGTTTGAATAGTCCTCTCTGATTGTCCGTCCGTCTGAGGATGATATGCCGAACTAAATCGTAAATCTGTGCCCATAACTTTTTGTAAACTAACCCAAAATCGTGAAGTGAATCTTGGGTCTCGATCAGAAACTATGGATACTGGCATACCATGCAGTCTTATAATCTCGTTTATGTACATACGAGCAAGACGTTCAAGTGTATAAATTTCTCGTATTGGTAAGAAATGAGCAGACTTGGTCAATCTATCAACAATGACCCAAATTGCATCTATGCCTAGAGAAACCTTGGGAAGATCAGTAATGAAATCCATGGTAATGTGCTCCCACTTCCATTCTGGAATTTCAAGTGGTTGCAATGGACCTTTTGGTACTTGATGCTCTGCCTTGACTCGTTGATAAGTTAAACACCTTGAGATAAACAGCGCTATCTCCCTCTTTATATTGCCCCACCAAAATGTATGTCGAAGATCATGATACATTTTGGTACTCACAAGATGGATTGCAAACGGTGTGTTATGCGCCTCCATCATGATTTTATACTTTAACTCAGGATCGTTAAGAACACAAAGTCTGGAGTTGACTCGAAGTATTCCTTTTTCATTAATTCTTACTTCCGGCATAACACCTTCTTGTACTTTCTTCCTCATATGCATCAGCTCCAGGTCTGTAGCTTGAGCAGCTTTAACTTTATCGATTAAAGTCGGTTCTACTTGTATATTTGCCATTATCACGTGGGTCCCTGAAGTCTTTATCTCTTTCTCCATCCTTTGCAAGTCATACAAAATGGGCCTCTGCGTTGACAATATCGCACTCGTACCCGCATATGATCTTCTACTCAATGCGTTAGCTACCACGTTTGCTTTTCCAGGATGGTATTGGATGGTATGATCATAATCTTTCAACAGTTCAAGCCAACGTCCACATCGCGTATATGAGTTCCTTTTGAGTGAAGAAATATTTGAGGCTTTTATGATCCGTAAAGATCTCCACTTTCTCCTCATACAAGTAATGCCTCCAAATTTTAAGTGTGAAGACAACAGCTGTCAACTCTAGATCATGAGTAGGATAATTCCTCTCATATTCTTTGAGTTGTCGAGAGGCATAGGCTATGACTTTCCCGTGTTGCATGAGAACACATCCTAACCCTTTGCCTGAAGCATCACTGTAGATGACAAATCCCTCCGAGCCAAATGGTATTGTCAGAACAGGTGCTGAAATGAGATTCCTCTTGAGTTCTTAAAAACTCTTCTCACATTCCTCGTTCCAACCGAATTTTATATCTTTCCGAGTCAGCTGAGTTAAGGGAGTAGCGATTCGAGAAAACCCATCTACGAATCTCTGATAATAACTAGCTAAGCTGAGAAAACTACGTACTTCGGTCATTGATTTAGGTTGCTCCCAGCTTTCAATAGCTTCAATCTTTGCTGGGTCAACAGATATTCCATGACTTGATACCATGTACCCAAGGAATGCTACTTCCTCAAGCCAGAACTCGCATTTCTTCAACTTGGCATAAAGCTTATATTCACGAAGCTTTTGAAGTATCAGCCTCAAGTGTTGCTCATGATCTTCACCGCTTTTGGAATAAATAAGGATGTCATCAATAAAGACGACCACAAAGTGATCCAAATATTCCTTGAATACTCGGTTCATCATATCCATAAAGGCAGCAGGAGCATTAGTCAATCCAAAAAACATGACTAGGAATTCATAATGCCCGTACCGAGTTCTGAAAGTCATCTTTGGAATGTCATCGATTCTAATCTTCAATTGGTGATATCCGGAACGAAGATCAATCTTTGAAAAAAATTTGGCGCCTTGCAACTGGTCAAACAAGTCATCAATGCAAGGCAATGGATATCTATTTTTGATAGTGACGTGGTTTAACTCCCGATAATCAATACAAAGTCGCATACTCCCATCTTTCTTCTTCACGAATAAAACAGGAGCACCCCAAGGAGACGTACTAGGACGAATGAAACCGATGTCTAACAATTCCTGCATTTGGGTCTTTAACTCCTGAAGTTCAATAGGAGTCATTCGATTTGGGGCTTTGGAAATATGTTTTGTACCGGGTTCAAGGTCGATACAAAATTCAATTTCACGCTCTGGGGGTAGGCCAGGAAGTTCTTCAGGAAATACGTCAGGAAATTCATTAACAATAGAAATATCATTCAAAACTGACGTATTTTTGTTTAGATCCGTGACATGAGCTAAGAAAGCTTGACATCCATTTTTCAATAAACGAATAGCTTTATGGCTTGAGATGACAGTGATTGATTTTAATGATTTGGTTGCTTGAATTCGCATAATAGGTTGGTTAGGAATATGAAAGCTAACAATCTTACGAAAACAATCAATTTTTGCATGATGAGTAGTTAACCAATCAATGCCTAGAATTACGTCAAATGCAAGAATTTTCAATGAAATAAGATCGATAGGTAATGTGAGGGTATTGATTTGAACCAAACAAGACTTATAAACAATGGATGTAATGAAGGTTTCTCCTAATGGAGTTTCAACAGATAAGTCAAAGTCTAATTTCTTCGGAGTC
This sequence comes from Panax quinquefolius, assembly GCA_020205615.1. Classification (NCBI taxonomy): domain Eukaryota; kingdom Viridiplantae; phylum Streptophyta; class Magnoliopsida; order Apiales; family Araliaceae; genus Panax; species Panax quinquefolius. The sequence goes on from JAINUW010000521.1 coordinate 1,648,892, forward strand.
AAATTTAAACGTTGAGCGCAAGTAAGAGAAATAAAAGAATGGGTAGAATGGGTATCAAATAAGGTATAAAACTTCACTAGAGTTTATGATAAGCTTACCCGTGATGACCTCGTTGGGGTTCCTTGCTTTCTGGGAGGTCACAAAAAACGCTCTCCCTTGCACTACTGGCTTTGACTTTTCTTGGACGTCCTTTGGTGCCTCCATCCTAGCTGAACTTATCTTCGGTGAACGACAAAATCGGGCTAGGTGACCTTCTCTTCCACAATTATAACATGCTTTGGATGACATCACGCAGATTTGGATGATGTGTCCTCCCTCCGCATTTGAAGCATATGATAGGTGGTCGTTCTCCTTCCTTAACAATGGGTCTTTGGTCGACATCTTTCCATCATTGTTGAATCTCCTCTTCTTGAAATGTCCATTCTTATTATTTTGGCCCTGATTACCACCGAAGTGGTTACCATTTCTGGCATGTTGATTCCCTCCACGCTTATTGTCACCGCTTCGATGACTGCTATCACTAGTATTATCATTTTGCTAGCTGCTCTCTTTTGGTTGGGTTGACTCATTATCGTGCTCCAATAACTGAGCCCTATTAACAACATCTGAATACAAACATAGTTTATGAGAGATAAGATATTGACGTATCTCGGGTTTCAAACCTCTTAGAAACATTCACATCATTGTCTCCTCATTATCAACCAAATGGGACGTAAACCGGGACAACTCGGCAAACTTGGCTTCGTACTGCGACACGGTCATGTTGTTTTGCTCCATCTTGATGAACTCTACCTCTTTCATGTGACGAATACTTTTGGGAAAGTACTTTTCGTTGAACAATTCTTGGAACTTCTCCCAAGTCATCCTCAGTGCGGCAGGTTGAGTACGTTTTACAGATTCCCACCAGTAATCTGTCTCTGCATGTAACATGAAGGTGGCAAAGGGAACCTTTTGCTCCTCGGAGCATCCTAGGACATCAAATATCTTGCAGATCTGCTTTATCCACGTCTCCGCCTTAAGTAGTTTTAGCTCTCCAAAAAACTCCGGTGGTCCCAATTCCTTGAAATACTTAGCGGTGACCGTCCGAGAGTTGCCAGTGTTTCCACCTGCATTTTGTACAGGAGCCGTTCTTGCCTGATGTTGCATGAATTTCATAAAGCCTCTGAACATTCCATCATTCATCATCTGGTTAGTGTTGTTGTTTGCCTGAGGATTGTCGCCTTCCTTATGCACATTATCCTGATTATTGATCTGTGGAGACTCAACGGTCTCCTATGCTCCATTGCTAATCTCAACATTCTTGGATATCATTTTCAAATACTACCACAAAACAAGGATTAATTAACATATCACATATTATCCCTATACTCTGACCGACCAATTAAATACCAAATAAATTTAGGTAGGTCATACTAGCGAAGGAATTTCCCGTCTCTCCCCTCCTAGTTCTTGTTTCACATCTTAGCCAGGGATCATATCCCTAAGCTTTGATACCAACTGTGACGCCCCCAAAATAGGTATACATCACATATCTTGAGTCGCCAAATACATGGTACAAAATTCAAATACAACTTAATTATGTAACAGTCGTGTAAAATACGACAAAATATATATTGTGAGTTTTAATACAAATATTGTCATCTAGACAATATCCACACTCAATTGAGTTCTCATTACATTTATTATCACACTATTTAATAGAATAGTGAGGACTACTAATGCTATTATCTGGACCGTAACTCCATTCCTCGACTAGTCCCTGCTACGTTCTCATTTCCTGAAGAGAACAATGAAAGTAAAAGGGTGAGCTCAACTAGCCCAGTAAGAAATATTATGACTAAGATAATACAGAAAAAATTATCGTTAGTCTTCAACAGTTTTGAACTGATACAATATAACAAACATCAAGTTTAACTGCAGCGGAACAAGCAATCCAATAAAAGAGTCAAGTAGAGAATAAAATCTATTATCTTTTATGATTTAAAAGGTTTTTCATCACTTTTATCGCTAGGACTCAATTTTAATAAATAATCCATCATCTACACGCACTACTAAGAAGGATATTCATTAGTATCACAACCACAAATTATTCATGCACTACGGGCCAAGGATATTTGTGTATTCATCAATGATCATGATCATGCCAACAACTGTCCATCAATGCACTACGGGCCAATGAGGACTTTTACCACATCATTTGTAACATTACGGTCATGATTATACCTATTAATCCCTGGTCATAATCATACCAAGTCCATCTATGCACTACAGGACACATATGACTTTCAACATAATATAAACATGAGGATGATGACAATGATATAAGAATTCAATAAAACAAGTTCAAGAATTAATTTATCTAGGAACTAATAACGTCCAAATTGTCAACATGATACTTCTTTGTAGAGTAAAATTCAAGAATGCTCAGAAGAATATTTCCATGAAAAGATACTAGATGAAGCGCAAATATCAAGGATATTCCACTAATTCCATGGAGTATGTAAGTCAAAACTTTAACCGGTGAGTATAATAAAGAATGGAATAACAAAAAAAAATCACCGAGCATGCGATAGATCAAGACTTGCAGTAAAAGTTATTCCAACAGAATAATAAATAACGAGAACCAAGTCAAAGTAAATTGCACCAACAGGATATTCAATGTAATAATAATAAAGAATGGAATAACAATGAAATCACAATGCATGCAATAAAGCGCATGCATAAAGTTATTCCAATAGAATAATAATTAATGGAACCGTGTCGAGTAATGTCGCACCGATTGGGATATTCCAATGTAATAATAAATAACGGAACCAGTCGTCACGTAAACGAGCAGACAAGATGTTCCAATGTAATAATAAAGAATGGAATAATGTAAGAAATTTTACCATGTATGTGGTACTTTTGATGAAAAAGTTATTCCAACATAATGATAAAGAATGGAATAACAGAAAAATTTCACCAAGTATAGGGTAGCCTGCGTATACAGGTTATTTTAACAGAATAATAAAAAATGGAATAACAGAAGTTCTCTTCATGAATACAAAAGAAATAATACCCCTTATGAGTACAACAAATAATATCCCTTACCTTAGAACAATTGGATATAGAAGTAGTGAAGTAGCAGAATACTTTTCTTCTTTCTCTCTATAGTTTCTCTCTCTAGCGTTTCAGTGAATTCGTAAGAAATAATGACGGAATGAGCTTCTATTTATAGGAGAATGGATTGAATAGTAACTAATTCCTGAACAGTCCAGATTGATTTACTTTTAAACGGACGATCCAGATTGGTTTACTATAAAATATTCTAATAAATAAAATCTTTTAAATAAAATATAATATATACCATTTATAATCTAATAAAACGAATAACTTTATAAAAGTATTCTATTTTATATAAAAAGATTTTACTATGCAAAACACTATGCAGTCACTATGCAAATACTATGCATAATAAAATATAAAGTATTTTATTTATAGTCTAACAAAACGAATAATTTTATAAAAGTATTCATTTTTATATAAAAAATTTACTACTATGCAAAACACTATGCATAATAGAATATAATATATTATATTTATAGTCTAATAAAACGAATAACTTTATAAAAGTATTGTGTTTTATATAAAAAGCTTTTTTATTTTATTATATTAATAATACTAATAAAACAAAACTTCATCATCATTATTATAATTCACACTATTAATCGACCAAGTCGTTCCCAAGAAATAGAGGGCTTTCCAATAAGGATTTCTCCCTATTGGCGCGCAATTAGGTGACCAAACCTCTCCTTGGAAGAACTTCTAGACATCGTTAATATTGCAAATAATAATATTAATAACTTCGTCGTCTCAATTATTGATTTAATAATATATAAAATATCGACAATAATTGAATCAATTAACGTGAGATACTATGTAACAATTACTGAAGCAATAATTGGACAAAACTGAGTGACTTCTCACGTAAGCGTCAATAATCAATATCGTGTGCTACTATGCAACCACGCGTATTCCTGTATTTTTAACACTGGATGTTTCAAGAGTTGACGATAAAACTTCCGCCGTTATTTTCATAAAATATTTTTGTCTACAAAACAATAAATAGACAACGCGAAAAAAACGTTGTGGTTTCAGTTAGAAAAACATCGTGGTTAAGGGTGTCATCTATTTGACACCCTTACACAACATTTTAAAAACGTTGTAGTTAAGCACATTACACAACATTTTTTAAGAAAAAAATGTTGTAGATTTGTTTTTCATAAATTAGCAGATGCTTAAAAACGTTGTAGAAGGTATGATTCCACAACGTTTTCTGGATAAAAATGTTGTAGTTTAATATATCAGACAACGTTTAGGCATATTTACACAACGTTTTTAAAATGTTGTAGATTAAAAAAAAGAAAAAAATAGTCGTGTTTCACCTATATTACCAATTACAAATAATATTACTATCCATACATCTCAAATTCAAAATATACCAATTACAAAGAAAATATGTTTGTCAACTTCATTGTACAAACTTCTTAAATAATGTTCCACTACAAACCACCTTAAGCTCATCAACTTTTTGTTTCCTTAAGCAAAGGCAAGAAGTCCAAAGAGAATTTGCATATTTCTCAAACTTCTTCTTACTCCAATTTTCTTTCTATGTGAAAGCAACGATAATAGTGTGTCCAGTTCCTTCATTGACACTACAAAACCCTGTCTAACAATCAAGAGAAAGCATAAAATTTGATGTTTCCATGAAAGCTCAACTTAATATAGTAGAATATATTATGCAGTTGAATAATTGCATCTTTTCAAAGATTAGAACAAATGACATAGGAAGCAGATATCAATAACAATTAAATTAAAATTAAGTAATGTACACATCCGAGTTTCAACGATCTTAAATGCATAGATCCCTGTATGTTATCACAATGTTGAATGTCACCTCTGTTCCATAGTTTTTTGAAATGCATAGGAAAGTCTATATGCAATTCTTTTTAAGCTACACGAGGCACCAGACAAAAGGTCAATTTCCTCAAAGAAAATATTGATAAATGAATTAGCCACTAAAACTTATACAAAAATAGAAAAAGAAATTAAGTACCAACAAATATTTTTGGATAATTTTAAAATAATATAGGTGACTAACATAAGACAATAAATCAAAGAACTAAATCAAGGTGGCACTGCAGCCCAAAGTTGTCGCCTACATGTAGTTGAACCCCCATTACCCAAAGATTAGGTCCACATGATTGTAGCAGGTGGCGGTTGTGCAACATTCTTTAAAATGTTCACATCATACAAATCGAATCCTATTATTAGGAACAAAAGTTAATGGACTAGAACTTATTGAGCTCCATGCAATTGACAAAAGCTTACAACATAGATCGTGTAGATCGCAAAAATTGCACCATACACGCATTCCATTCATAAACCCCGGACTTATGGACCCAAATTGAAGAGAAAATCCTCCTGCACCTAAGCTACCTGGAAATGGTAGTTGCATTTTATTAAACACAAGTAAAGTTACAATTTCTACACCATCATGGCAGTTGAGCATAATAACAACATCAACAAGTCCATCAACACAGTTAGATAGTGAGTTGTGATCAATCCATATGTGGCTCGACCAAGATGGAAAACAACAATAAATATCAGATATTAACAAAAAGAATAGTAGAATACAGAAAAAAAGTCAATTTGCAATTTGCATACGACAAAGCTATCTACAAATAGACGAAGGAGGTGGATCACGGTGTCGCATTGTAACTAAAGCTCATAAAGCATAATGGTACTAACTTGATCCATCAAAATATCAGATGCAGATAATAAGCGACTTGCTCTTTCAAACCCGAACAACATGAAGTTTATATTACTACAGCAGAGGCAAGGGATACCATTATCCATATTCAATGCCATAGACAAAACTTACTTTTATAAACTTACTCATCAACTTCAATAAACAAATCGACTTTTGAGTTTTCATTTAAGGAGGTGACTCTAAAAAAAATAAACTGGAATATCTTTGAATTATTCTCCTTGCACTCTTAAGATGATAGTTATCTCAATGTGGACACCTAAATTAGGGAACAGAGTAATAACAGTCTTTTATCTCAAGAAAATGAAAGTAGTAATGCTTGAAACAATTTCAATGTTCCTTTCATGAAACTTCTTTAATTTCATCTCATATTTAAAACATAAGAGACTAATACCTTCTCAAAACCTTGTGGCCCACTATTGTAAGGATCTGGTACTTTAGTTTCATCATGCTTCTTATAATATAAGCATATTAATTTGACCTGTATGATCAAACTACACATTAAGGACTAGTAAAACTCAAAATGCACAACAATAGAACAACACCAATCCACAAACCTTCCCGTGGTACTCATGTTTGTAGATGGTGTTAGTACCATCCTTTGAAACCTAGACCTAGCTCTTCATAGAATTTAATCTAATGATTTTGTAGGGGGCTTGTAAATCAAAAGTGGTTGTTAGACAATTATATATGTGACACCCCCAAAATAGGTATACATCACCTATTCTGAGCCGCCAAATACATGGTATAGAATACAAATACAATCTTTAATATACAACAAGAAAGCTGTGAGTTTTAATACAAATATTGTCCTCTAGACAATATTCACTCTCAAAATAAGTCCTCATTACATTTATTGTCACACTATTTGACAGAATAGTGAGGACTACTAATACTATCATCTGGACCATCACTCCGTTCTCCGACTAGTCCTGGCTCCGTTCTCATTTCCTGAAGAGAACAGTGAAAGAAAGGGTGAGCTCAACTAGCCCAGTAAGAAATATTATGACTAAGATAATGCAGAATAAATTATCATTAGTCTTCAAATGATGTTAAACCGATAAAATACAATAGACATCAAGTTTAGCTGCAATGAACATGCAATCCATTAAAAGAGTCAGTAGAGAATAAAATCTACTATCTTTTATGATTTAAAAGATTTTTCATCACTTTTATCATTTGGGACTCGGCTTAATAAATAATCAACATCATCCCCGCACACTCTGACCGGGGATATTCATATAAGTATCACAACCATAAATTATCCACGACCTACGCCAAGGATATTCGTGTATTCATCAATGGTCATGATCATGCCAACAAATGTCCATCAATGCACTACGGGTTAATGAGGACTTTTACCACATTATTTGTAACATTACCAGTCATGATTATACCGAATAATCTTTGGTCATAATCATACCAAGTCCATCTATGCACTACAAGCCACAGATGATTTTCAATAAAATATAAACATGAGGATGATGACAATGATATAAGAATTCAATAAAACAAGTTCAAGAATTAATTTATCCGAGGAACTAATAACGCCCAAATTGTCAACATGATACTTCTTTGTAGAGAGTAAAATTCAAGAATGCTCGTCGAAGAATATTTCCACGAAAAAGATCTTTGGATGAAGCTTAAATATTAAGGATATTCCACCAATTTCATGGAGTATAAAAGTCAAAACTTTAACCAACCTGAATATAATAAAGAATGGAATAACAAAAGAAATCACCACGTAAATGCGGTACTTTGCATGTATAAAAGTTATTCCAATGAATAATAAATAACGGAATCAAAGTCAAAGGTAATACGTCCCGGCATGTGATATTCCAACCGAATAATAAAGAATGGAATAATGTAAATCACCATGCATGTGGTACTTGGATGTATAAAAGTTATTCCAATGTAATAATAAATAACGGAATCAAGTCCGGCGTAAACGCATGCGATGGATATTCTAATGAGAATAATAAAGGCGGAACCGGTCCCACAGTAAAAACGCATGCACAGGATGTTCCAAATGTAATAATAACGAATGGAATAACAATGTAAATCACCAAGTATAGGGTAGATCATGCAGATACAAAGTTATTCCAATGAATAATAAAGAATGGAATAATGAAGTTCTCTTCATGAATATGAAAAAAATACCCCTTACCTTATAAAGAAGAGTACTCACTAACGGTAGGCTGGAAATATACTTGAAGAAACTTGCAGACTGCGCTTAAAGCTTTCTTTAAACGCTAAAGAAATACGCCAAGATAGAAGAATAATTCTCTTTACGCTTTCTCTAGAGTTTCAATGAATTCGTAAGAAATAATGAAGGAATAAGCTTCTATTTATAGAAGAATGGGTGAATAGTAACCAATCCATGAAGCGGTCCAGATCGATTTACTTTAAACGGACGATCCAAATTGGTTTACAATAAAATATAATTTATTCTATTTATAATCTAATAAAACGAATAACTTTTAAAAAAAATTTACTATGCAAACACTATGCCGATACTATACAAATACTATACATAATAAAATATAATATATTCTAATTATTGTCTAATAAAACGAATAACTTTATAAAAGTATTCTGTTTTATATAAAAAGCTTTTCTGTTTTATTACATTAATAATACTAATAAAACAAAACTTCATCATCATTATTATTATTCACACTATTAATCAACCAGGTCGTTCCTAGGAAAGATGAGATTTTCCAATAAAGATTTCTCCTTATTGGCGCGCAATTAGGTGACCAAATCTCTCATTGGCATAACTTCTAGACATCATTAATAATGCAAACAATAATATTAATAATTTCGTCATCTCAATTATGAAATATCAACAATAATTGAATCAATTAACGTTAGATATTATACAACAATTACTGAAGCAATAATTGAACAAAACTAAATGACTTCTCACGTAAGCATCAATAATCAATATTGTGTGCTACTATGCAACCACGCGTATTCCTGTACTTTTTAACACCGAGTGTTTCAACAGTTAACGGTAAAACTTCCGCCGTTATTTTTATAAAAATATTTGTCATTTTCTCAATCCGACAATAATTCCGCTGTGGAATCCACCAATGATTGTGTCATCGTACGAATATTCCCAGTTTAAAATGAATATTCCCCGACCAATCGAATATTATATAACTTGCGTACTTTGCAAAATTTATAAATATTACCTACAACTATAACATTATATCAAATTTATTCCATAATATTCAAAAATGATATTTATAGAAAATACATTTTTATTCATAAAAGTTGGGGTCTTACAATATACATTTTATAAAACACCCAGCTTTTGTTCGTGACAGTCATAGCCTGCATGCGTACCGTTCCAGCAATCAAAAGCTAACCATTGCAGCCTGTGGAAATATGCCTAGTGAGTGATGCCCAACATTGTCATATAACGACAAGCACCATCTTTTTTTTTGCACGTGGAGAGTAGTCCTCGGCAACAAACTTCCTCCAATAGGCAATAGAATTGTCCTGTTGAAATTAAGTGATGCGAACAATAATCAAAATAAAACAGCAAGTTTCAAATAGTACTGAAACAGGAAATGAAATGGATACTTAGTGTAGTGATATAAGTATTCCATTAGCCGACGATATTAGAGAGAGGCATAAGCCAACGATATTAGTGTAGTGATAACCTTGATGGATGCCAAATAAAATTTAAAAAAAACATAAGCTTGCAAGGAAATTGAGGCATTAAACAAGTATAGTTGCAGCTCTTTTGATACCCGAAAGTTCCTTCAATAGGTGATACTACATGATGAACCCATTTCTCTGGGAGCCATTTTGCTAGCCCAAAATCTGATATCTGAACATCACAAAGAATCTCATAAGCATATATATACTTTTCCAGTATAAAAATTTCAAATTTTTTTTTAACAATACTTTTTGTCACAACCTGAGGTTGATAATCGTCAGACAATAGTATATTTGAGGCTGTGATGTCTCTATGTATAATCCGCCTCTGACAGTCGGAATGGAGATACTTCAAACCGTCAGCTACCCCACAGCCACCTTGAACCTTATATTCCAATCCAGACAATCTGTTGAGCCTGAATTACATTTTCTCGTCATTAGTCGAAACCAATACCATATATGTTCAATTACTTTTTAATTAGTATATCGATTTAAGTTATATATATTGTGTTTAAGGAAATAAATACAGCACAACACAGCACCATGTAGTAAAGAAGCTAGGCTGCCATATGGAGCGAATTGGAGGACAAGGTGTAACCCACTTTCACTGCCAAAGCCAATTAATTTAGCAGCATTGGGGTGATTGATATGAGCAATAATCCCAAGCTCACTCAAAAATTCCCCGACTCTATCCTCATCTTTTTAATTCTTCTTTGTTATCTTTTTCACCGCAACAACTTGACCATCTGGTAAGCACCATTTGTACACTTCTGCGTGCCCCCCTTTACTGAGTAACTTATCTATCAAATTTACCAAGAAATTTTAAAACCAGAATTTTTGTTTTTAATAAACAAGTCTACATATCAAGCCAGAAAGTTCCAAATTAACAGCACTAAAGGAGTAAGAAGGAAAACCTTGAACTACACATTATTGAAATTCTTGGAAACTTTTAAGCATATAATTTTGGTAAATCTGAAGCAGCTCAAGTGCCCTGTAGAACTCTGATGTACAAATTAATATGAGAATTACCTTAACTCTTGCATGAAGAATATCTTTGAGAATAGTCAAAACAAGGTCTGGCAGATGCAGTAGCAACCAACTGATTATGATGCAACTGCAGTAGAACCGTAACTATCCGACAGACAAGCTCAATCTGCAGATACAATGCAAGCAACAAAATAGCAATGGTTAATTAATTAACGTGAAGTGCAGTAAACAACAATTGACATGATACAAAATTGTTAACTCTTATATGTCTGCAAATGAAACCCAATACCTTGTTTTACATAACAACCCATACCCATTCACAATACCAGCTGTTGGAGCACCACCAAATTTTAGAGGAACCAGTGCTCAAGCGATGACGATGTTTAATGGGTCTTACTATTCTTCTCAGCTGATCCATCCATCACATCTCCAACAACAACAACCACCCCCTTCTCAGCCACACCAAATCCAACAATCTCACAAGAACACAAGCAGTGGTTCCTCATATTATCTTCTTTATCAATAAAATAGGACAAAATCATAAAACACTCCAACTGACATATCAAAAATAAAAGCAAAACAAAATACTAGGTAAAGCCAATCGGGTAAAATGATTTTTTACCTTAGTGTAACCCTTGAAGATAATCTCAATACTGATAGGAATAGGATACCGGTTCTCAACTTCTCCATCTAAATCATCATCCTCGTCATCAGTATCCGACCCTATCAAATCCATTGGAGGCCGAGGCGGCCCAATTATCGGCCCATCATCCTCCTCATCTTCAGAATGCGGCGGAGGCCGAGGTGGGTCAATTAGCTCCCCCTTCTCCGTCTACTCCACATTAGCTGAATTTAGAGGAGGCCAAGGTGGGCCAATTGTGACGTCATCACTAACTTGGGCTCTAGGGTTAGGGTTTTCCTTCTTTAAGGAATCTAACCAGGCTTTGGAGGAGGAAGAGAGAGAAGGGAATACTTTGGTGTCGGTGTTATTGGAGAGACAATCTAACGAGGAAGAAGGGGGTTATTTGCCGTTGGTGGGGTAAATAGTGGATTTGTGTAGGGTTTTGAGAGGGGTTTTGGATTTGGATTTCTTACCGAATGATAAAAGGGAAGTTGTCTCTGATTCCCTCGTATATCTCTGTTTCTTCATCCTCCATTTTCTCTGTACTGGTGTTTTGAAATTTGTAGGAATTTTTGCTTACCAGAACGGTACGGGTGAAATGAACATGAGTAAGATGGTGTTTAATAAATTAAGGGTTAAGTTCAGATGACCACCTGGGGTTTGATCGGTTTTCCATTTAATCACCTGTAGTACGTAAACCTACATTTAAACTCTCGACCTTTTGAGGTGAAGTGAAAAAGTGTTTTCCGTCTTAACTCTGATACTTTATTTGGCTAAAGACTTAATTACCCTTCATATATATAATTGAAAACGACAGATGCGAAGGGGGTTTTCTCTCATTTCATTTCAGATCGATTTCTAGGGCTAGAGAACGATCGATCGTGGTGATATCTAGGGCTAGAGAGGCGAGAGAAATAGGGTGTGGGTTTAGTGTGTTCGTGGTGGATCTTCGTGATTGACTGGGTTCCCACCTTCGTTTGGTCTGTGATACTTAATTTGGTGCCGATTTAGGTAAATTTCTCCTTGTCTGATAGATATGATATGTTCTTTGTTTTTAATTGTGAGTTGTTTGTTGTATATGCATGCATGTTTTGTGGATGAATTAGTTAGTATATTTGGTGTTGGATAAAGTATGCTCACTACTATGGTCCCCCTTTCTTTAATTCTTTTTTTTGTCCCCCCAATATTCGCTTCTTTATTCGCTAACGACATTGGTCCCCTTTTTGTGATACTTGTTATAAAGTATTGTATGTTATTCAAACATTTCTCCTTCATTTCTTTAATGCAGAATGTCTGTCAGAATTATTTTTCATTATGGTGGGAAGTTTATTAAAGATCCAGTACATAAGTATGTTGGGGGTAGTGAAGAAATAGTAGAGACTGTTGGGTTGGATTACCTTTCTTTGCTTAGTATACATGAATACTACTCTACTTTATGCCCAGTTTCAAATATGAATATTTATTATCTTGTACCTTGATATGAAATTTGGGAGGGTGGGGCATTATTGATGCAAAATGACAAAGATGTCATTGATATGATTGATTTCTTAGTTAATGCTGAGAGTGAGGAGGTGCATATTTATGGACAAGAAATGGAGGGTCCCTTAAAAGTTGTTAGGCCAGAAGAAGTTGAAGATGAACCCATTAGGTATATTTGTGGTTTGACAACTGATAACATGAACCAAAGTGAAAATGAAAATGACTTTGGACTTCAAAGTGAACCAGTGATAACATTAACCAAAGTGGGAGTACTTGATAAAGGGAAACAAAAAGAAGAAGATAAAAGGCAACTGAAAAGAAATGTATAAGGAAAAGGTAAACAAACTAGAAAGGCTAAAAATAAACAAAACATACAAAGGAAAGCGGTAAAAAAACAAGTCGATAATGATAATGAGGAAGAAGCGAGCATCCACCATGGATGGATGAGGATCTAGAGGGCACTGGGGATGATGATATATTCAAGAAGGCCCAACAAAAATAGATGAACCAAAGGTGAACATGAATGATGTATTTGTAGAGGATTGGTGGAGTGATGATGATGATGGAGAAGGGAAAGATGCATTAAGGAGGAAGTTTGTTTCACGGATGATGAGGACAATTTAGAAGGGATGGATGTATGGAGTTTAATGAGGCAACCGATATGGGTAAGATAGAATTTGAGATTGGAATGGAATTTGCAAATCATGAAATTTTTAGAAGCATTAGTTGAATTTTTTCATTAAAGGGGGTTTGATATAAAGTATATTCAAAATGACAGAAAAAGAATAAGCGCCAAGTGTAAAGTCGAAAAGCGTAAATGGAGGATTCATGCATCGATCACCAAACAGGTGAACAAACTTTGAAGATAAAATCTTTGGGGGGACCATACATGTCTTTGGACGGGATAAGAATCATCTTGTTGACGATGAGATACTGCCAAAAAATATATGCATGACTTGAGAGATAATCCTAAGTGGGATTTGCAGGCATGGAAAAAGAAGGCACAAAAAGAATGTAACTCTACTCTAAGTAAATCATCCCTATATAGAGCAAAAAGAAAGGTTTTAATACATATGCAAGGTGATGTAGAGAGAAAAGATATACGGTGATGGATTATGTGGAGACAGTCAAATAATTTAACCCTGAACAGTCTTCAAATTTTGCCATGAGGGTCTAGTTGACAAGCCCTGGTTCACTACCTGTTTTTCAGAGGCTATATATGAGGCTTGCTGCTTCTAAACACGGGTTTCTAGTTGGGTGTAGACCTATTATAGGCCTAGATGGGTGTTTTTTAAAGGGGGTTTTTGGAGGGCAGCTACTAAGTGCTATAGGAAGAGATGCTAATGACAACATATTTCCCATTGCAGTTGCTGTTGTTGAATGTGAATGTAAAGATAGTTGGCAGTGGTTTCTTACTCAGCTTCTAGATGACATAGGTGAAAATGAAACAAGATGTTATGTTTTCATTTCTGATAGGCAGAAGGGGCTAGTAGAGGTGTTCAATACAATGTTACCCAACAATGAACACAGATTTTGTTTAAAGCATTTGTACAACAACTTTAAAATTAAGTTTGGGGGAAGCTACTTTAGGATTTGTTCGGAATGCAATTTAGTTGTGGTGACATGTTCTCATTTGAAGCAGCCATGAAGGAGGTGCACAAAGTTGATGCAGAAGCAGCTAAGTGGTTAATGGATGTTGGCCCAAAATTTTGGGCCAGGTCTCATTTTTCCCACCACTGTAAGTGTGATGTAGTAGTGAACAACATGAATGAGTCATGGAATAATTACATCCTGGAGGCAAGGGATAAAGGTATAATAAACATGCTAGAGTGGATAAGAAAGAAATTAATGGTTAGGTTTCAAGTAAAAGGGAAGGCATGAACAAGTATGTGGGGTCACTTGAGCCTGTAATTCAAAAAAATTGGAAATGATTAAGAAAGTTTGTAGGGATGCACTTCTTTGAAGTCTGGGCCTGGGGAATTTGAAGTAGAAGTTGATAACTGAACATGGGTTGTGAATTTGAATGATTGGACTTGTGGTTGTAAAATGTGGCAACTTAGTGGGATTCCATATGTATACGTCAGGTCTATGCAATATGGGCAAATAGGGAGCAGCCAGAGGCTTATTGCCATCAGTGCTATAGCAAGGATGTATACTTGAAAACATACAACTTTATCATAAAGCCTGTGCCAAGTCACCATGAATGGGTTCACTCCAATTTTGCTAAGATTCAGCCTCCACTCTATCATAAGCCCTGTGGCAGACCAAGGAAACTCAGAAGAAAGGCTGCAGATGAACCAAAAAACCAACATAAACAAACAAGAAAAGGTGGCACTGTGACATGTGCAAGGTGTTTAACACTAGGGCATAACAGCAGGTCATGTACATTGCCTTTTCATCCTAAATCAAGAATGAACAAGGTATATTCTTTATGTTTTTTATACATTCCAACTGTATTTTCAACTCTTATTTATAACAGTTTAACATGTTTTGATTTTCAGACAAATAACAAGGAGTCAACTGCACAGTCAACACAGTCAGACATTCCTACAAGACATCCTGCTAAGGTACATTTTAATGGTTGTCAACTGTAAACTGTTTTTGATTATTTATTTGTATTGGACTACTAAACTTGTGCATTCCTTTTCAGCCAAATCCCATGCCACAAAATTTCCAGACTAAAGGACAGTCAAGTCAAGGGACTGCTAATACTACAACTACTTCAGAAATACCACACCAACCCAAATCAAGCTCTCAACCTAATCCCACACCAACTTTGTCAACTATGTGGAGTAATCAGCCTGTTTCAAGCTCACAGCCTACGAGAAAGAACATAAAGATGGGAGCCATAAAGAGCAAGAAATACAAATCACCAAAAAAAGGGGGATTGGGGGGATTAAGGCTTTAATGTTTGAATGTATAATTTTTGTCAGTTAACTATTTTTGACAAGTGTGATTGTGTATACTTTGTCAAACAGATAGTTTTTGGACAATGTTTCAATGACAAGTTTTTGGACTATGTTTTATAGTTGGATATTATGTAACAGACTTGGAATGTAACTCTTTAATGTTTGAATGGGTAGTTTTTGGGCATAATTTTTTGTCAGTTAACTGTTTGAATCAACTTTGCAATATTTCACACCTTGTCCAACAGTTTATACATTGACAGTTTATACATTCCATTAAACATTGAGCATTGAACATTGAACATTAAACATTAAACATTGAAATTAAACATTGCACATTACCATTAAACATTACATCATAGTTGGTAGGTCTCCTAAACTACCATTAGTTTATACATTCATTTGTTACTAATAAAATACATCATAACTGACATGCAATACAACACAAGTTCAACAACAATTATCATCTTCACATTACTTTCAACAACTATCATCCTACTTGGTATGTTATTCAGCTCACACGAACACTTGTATTTTGTTCCACTCACCAATGTCCCCATTCATCATTGTCTTCATTGGGGGCCACTGACTATTCCACTTGAGTTTGTAGTAGAAGGCAAACACCATGCCCAAAACTCACACTCATCGCATACAAAATATAATCTCCCCTTCGATGGTTTGTTCGAGTCAACAATTCTTACACTTGCTTTTTTCCCACATTTACATCGCTTAGGTATGTAGCATGAACTCACCATTCATCCTTCCTACATCATTGCTTGACGAAGACATGACTCCTGATTAACATAAACAACACGAAGAGTAATATCAAATATCAGACCATAAATGTATATATATTACTTCCATGGTTAATTTGCTTTTTGCTATAATCTAATATATAGTTTTCAAATAAAATAGTTCTTTTAGAACTTTTATCAAACAAATTTATAGGCATAGTTTTAGGTTACTAATTTCATAACCATTGTTTACAATAACAACCAATAACAAAGATCCTTATTACTCCACGTACCATACCTATCTCCTTGAACCTAATTTTCATACATAACAAAGATAGCATTCGGTTATGCATGACAAAGAGCAACTAAAAGAACAAACAATCCTTCAAGTTCGGATCGAGCCATTCTGGCTATGAAAGTCCTTTTCTTAACAAGGATGGAATGAAAAGGAATGGAAGGAATTGGAAAACTTACCTTCGTAAATTGCAAATAATGGTTGGAGCTTAAGAAGTAGCTTTTAATTTCGTATGCGATGGAGCTCAAATAGCTGAAATGGGAAGACCATAAATGCTTCGATCTGCTCTTACAAGCCAACAAACAGGAAGAAGAATGGGTATTTAAGACATTTTACCGTTGTTCTTGACCGATACAGCCCCTACTCACGCGTTTTAGGCGTCTGACATACACGCACAATTAATTTGGATGGAAAATGTAACTTTTTCACTTCACCTCAAAAGGTCGAGAGTTTAAATGTAGGTTTACGTACTACAGGTGGTTAAGTGGGAAACCGGTCAAACCTCAGGTGGTCATCTAAACTTAACCCATAAATTAAAAAGTTTTTCACTTCCGCGTCTCCGTGTTTTTTAAATACATGACGTTTTTTCTAAAAAAATGTTATCTATTTAAAATTAAAAATTACCCTTATAAAATAGATAACGTTTTTTCATATGTATCTACAACGTTTTGTTAAAAAACGTTGTGTAAAAAAATACCATAATATTTTTTATAAAAACGTTGTGGTTTAAGTGTTGTCTATTTACTGTTTTGTAGTAGTGGTCGTTTACTCAATCCGACAATAATTCCATTGTGGGGTCCACCAATGATTGTCTTGTCGCATTTAATATTCCTCGTTAAAGCAGTATTCCCCTAACCAATCGAATATTATATAATAATTTGCCTACTTTGCAAAATTTATAACTATTACCCACAACTATAACATTATATCAAATTCATTCCATAATATTCAAAAATGATAATTATAGAAAATTCATCTTTATTCATAAAAGTTAGGGTCTTACAGCCTTCTAACGTTAGAATTAATAATTCAAGAATCTTGTGGTAATACCAGTATGCCATCTTTGTGCAACCATGCCAGACATTCTTGTACTTTAACCACCGGGTATTCTAACAAGTGTTAATTGTGAATAATTACGTAGTTATTTATAAAACTTAAACTTGTCATTTTCTTCATCCCATTGTTTTTTTCGTTATGGGGCCCAATAATGGGTCATGCGTCGTCGCATTTAATATTCCCTAACAAAGAAGAATATTCCACGACCAAACAAATATTCCCCGACAAAATGAATATTTTATAACCACTTGCTTATTTTGTAAAATTTTCACATTTCACCCATAACCAAAACATTATATCAAATTAACTCCTTATTATTTCAAGATAATGAATAGAGGAAATTCAATTTTATTTATAAAATTTGGGGTCTTACACTACATCTATATCTCCCTCGGAGTAGTTCTCCTCAGAAAAGTACTCCTCTGGATCTGACTCTTCTAAAATCACTAATGGTACCTCCGTCACTGGCATAGGTCCAGACTCTACTCTGTTCACAATTTCTTCGCTCACCGCGTGTATATCTCTATACATCAAGCTATCGATCGACATCTACAATAACACATAACATGTTGATTAGTGCATAATACACAATAGTATAAGCACAAATCACATTTAAATTTATTTAGGATTAATTTCTATCTTTTAAATCTTTTAGTACTGAGTTTCCTCAATACCTTATTAACTCATTCGACTTAAGTAAATCTTGAGTTTACTTTCTTCGGACTTTTCCTTCCCTAACAAGGTTATTAGCCTAAGGTTTTTTTCCCTCTTATGTTTTATAACCTAATACTTTGATACCAACCTGTGACGCTCCCAAATTTGGGTATCTTTTAACCCGACAGATGGTGCTACACGGTACTCATAACTGTACATTCATTCTATTGAAACAACATCAAAATGTGTGTATCAATGACATTCTTATTACATTAATAATAATACATCCCGTTCCCAGGTTCTGAAACCGTTACATTCTTTGTTCATCATAATATAATTCATATAATATACTAGTATATTACAGAATAAACTAATCATTCATCTTCGCCTTGCCTTTGTCTTTATTAGCACCCTCGGTTCTCTCGACCTTAGCTGCAATCATATGATTCAAGTAAGAAGTGATCATAACTAACTCAACAAGTCTAATAATATATTATATAGATACTACTTCGAGAATCATACTTCATTAACTGGACAATAGTTATGAAGTACTATGAAACATTGAATAACACTTCTCATCTCATAAAACAATTCCTAAGTACATGTAGTAGCTTGGAAATTCTGAGTAGGTCCATAGACCATGAACATTCTCTTTAACTTTTATTCATGAAAAGGACAACCCGGTACTAAGACCGTAAGTCCAATATTTCTTATGAGCACTTCTAGGTGATCATCCTATAGTACTCTATGTTGATCAACACTCATCCTTTAAACGTGTTTACGTTTAAGTTTTGGCAACCTCGTGTGCTCATCGAATAATTGATGTAAAATACATTTGTTTATTTATACTCAGACTTACCTTGAATCCATACCAAACAATTGGCGCAGGATAGCGTTATCAATTTTATATTGAAAGACTTATAAATAAATCAATCAATCTTTCAAGATTAGTCTAGCCGAGTTAAAACTGACATCGACCCTTTCTTTAAAACCATTCATGCATACATGAATCACTAAAAACTTGGCTAACACGAAGGTTAGACAAGCGTTAGGAAAACTTACCTTCAGCGTCTGCTACAGTAAAATTACTTTTCCTTTGAATCTTTACAGTCTCTATAACACATAACCACATAACATACCACATTAGGTCATGAATGAACATATATGGTTCCTAATGAATCTTCCCCTTTTTCTCAATCTAATCATGTATTAGATTTGTTATTATTGGTTCTGGCTTGCCGTATTACCTTGTTCTTACCAACTTCTTTCTCTTCTATGTCTTAAGGGAATTTACTTCATTAATAAAGGTCAATTCGACTTATTAATCTTCTTTATAGCTTACTAACGTTCTTACGTTATTAACTGAGACTCGATCATTAATGGTGAAGTACAAACGTTGAATACCATTCACGGTTTACTTACTTATCCTTCACGTTCTTCGTTTAATTATTCTTAAACCATACTTAAATTCATACCGTCATCACTATAAAAGTGATTTAAAGTTAGTCTTACTATGTACGTTAAGTACATATACATTCTATTATTCGTTCCTAATCAATTGGAATTACAAAACCTAACTTGGCCAACTAATTTTCACTGTTGGCGCCGAGGTGCGGCATCCCTTTACTATAGTGGCAATCATGGGGCCACTCTTCAAAGATTCGGGTCCCATCAGACACATTGCTGCATGGCGAGGATTATAACTGGAGTTGACGATGCGGGGTGATTTTGCAGTGGCCACTCCTTTCACCCTGGTGTGGCTTATAGTGCTCTGTCTGGCGCTGCGGTGCCAAACCTCAGTAGCAGAAAATTTTTACAATTTATTTCTTAGGTGAGATTCCAGGGCTCATAACTTCTTCGTTATAAGTCCGAATTGGCTCGTTCAAAAGCAATTAGCTCACAAATTACATACTCTACGTGTTCATACAAGAATTTTTCATTTTCGACTTCGTTAACTCAAAATTCACCTTTTAGTTCATTTTAACAAAATGATAAACGTTCGTGAACGTTCTACGCTCGTTTCTTCGTTCTAACTCAGAATTCGGTCATTTTTGAGTTCGCAACTCTAAAATGCCAAATGAGACTATACTCCATCGAAAACCAACGTTTTCGAGCTCAACGTTCACGAATTCGATGATTATCGTCCAAACTCGTGAATTCTGCCATAACTTCATTACTTAAGATTTGTTCATCATTTCAAATGGATTCATTCCATCATACTAACATCTTAACATACATATTTCATTAACTTATTAACATGATAAGTTCTTACTTGTTCTTCATAAGTTTATAACTTATATGATTATAAAGTGCTTATTCATGACTTATTAAGGCTTAAGTCCTTTGATTAATCATTCTTACTTCTTCTTAGCATACATATTCTACCACTACTCACTTCTCTAACAATTGAAGAGAAAGAGAATCATGGTTTAGGATCTTACCCTTGAAGATCACTTGGTTAATCTTTGTTCTTCTTCTTGCTTCTTGAATTACAATGTCTAGCTTTTCTAGTTTTTTCTCTCTAATCAATAAGTTATAAGATGTTTGTGGAAAATCTAACAAGTAAGAAATGAACCAGGACATCTCTTATTTTTAGGAAATCCTATGTGAGGGCTTAATGGTCAATAAGCCATTCCACCTCCTTAACTCCACCTCCTTATCACCTCCTTACTATTCCTTACTTGGAGTTCACAACACTCAATTTGCTTGCCCTCCAAGTACAAGCACTTCACTTAACCACCAAGCATAAGTACTTTACTTAGCCACCAAGCATAAACTGTGAGACCCCAAATTTTATGAATAAAGATTTAAATTTCTCAAAATATTTTTTTTAATATTATGGTGTGGATTTGATATAATGTTATAGTTGTGGGTAATATTTACAAATTTTACAAAGTAAGCAAGTGGATATATAATATTCGATTGGTCGGAGAATATTCGTTTTAACAGAGAATATTCATATGACGACACAATCATTGGTGGACCTCACAACGGAAGTATTGTCGTAGTTAGAAAATGACAGAATTATTATTTTATAAAAATAACGACGAAAGTGTTACCGTTAAAACTGTTGAACTACCGGTAGTAGTAGTAAAAGTACGATGAATATGCGTGGTTGCATAGTAGCACACGATATTGATTATTGATGCTTACGTAAGAAGTCACTCAGTTATACTCAATTATTTCTATAGTAATTGCTGCATCATATCTCTCATATTATTGATTCAATTATTGTCACAGTATCATCTGCATAATATGATATTTTTATTAAATCAATAATTGAGATGGTAAAGTTATTCATATTTTTATTTGCAATATTGACAATGTCTAGAAGTTATGTCAAGGAGAGGTTTGCTCACCTAATTACGCGCCAATAAGGAGAAATCCTTATCGGAAAGCCCCTCTTTCCTGGGAATGACCTAGTTGTTAAATATTGTGAGTTATAATATTAATGATGAATAAGTTCGTGTTGATTAAAGATGAAATTGATAGTTCCATTGTGTGGGAATTATCAGTGTTAGTGGATATCGACATTTATTTCGATAATAATTGATGTCTGGAGGTTATATTGACCAATCAGGTAATTAACCGGATAAATGAGCAATTAATTGCTATTGATTCACATGATTATAACTATTTGTTCATATGTGTGTACTATTGATTCACATTCATTTACTATTAGGGGAGTTGGTGCAAGATTGATAATACTTGCATGACTAAGTTAAAAATGGAGGTATAGATGGAGGTATTATACTGTAATTCGTATTTTCACATGTCTATAACTATTGATTCACATGATTTACTATTAATTCACATGATTTACTATTAAGGGAGGTGGTGCAAGTTTGATAATACTTGCAGGACTAAATTAAAAATAAAGAAAAAGAGGAAGGTATCAGTCTTTGTAATATTTGAGCCCCAAACGCGTGCAATTATTGAAACTATATTTTTCTATAAATAGAAGCTCATTCTTCCTTCATTTCTCACCAATTCACTAAATCTATAGAGCAATTATTATAGAAAGAAATTATAGAGAGAAAGAAGAAGAGAAGTTTGCTACTTCACTATTCCAGTATCCAGTCTTTTTTTGAGGTAAGGGGTATTATTTCTTTCGTATTCATGAAGAGAGCTTCTGTTATTCCATTCTTTATTATTATGTTGGAATAACTCGCCTCATGCGGCAATACCGCATACATGGTGAAATTCTTTCGTTATTCCATTCTTTATTATTCATTTGGAATATCCCGTCTGCGTATATTACGCATATGAATTCGGTTCCATTTTTATTATTTTGTTGGAATAACCTGTCTGTGCGGTCTACCGCATGCATGGTGAATTCTTCTGTTATTCTATTCTTTATTATTCTGTTGGAATAACCTGTCTATGTGGATTACCACATGTATGGTGAATGATCCTTCGTATTCATTCTTTATTAAATTATGGAAATGATCTGTCTACGCGGATTACCGCATGGCGGATGAAAATCCATTTGAAGTTTTGTATATTCTATTATACTCGTATGAGATATCCTTTCTTTTATACTCGTCATGGAATATCATTTTCTTTGGTATTTTTTTTACGAGTTACTATTCACGAGTTATTATTCACCCGATTACTATTCACTATAGTATTATTCACTCGGGTATTCGGGGCACTTTTTGTGTCGAAGTACTATTTACGAGTTACTATTCATGGGTTACTATTCACCCAAATTACTATTCACCCGAATATTATTCACTTGGGTATTTGGGGTACTTTTCATGTCGGGGTACTATTTACAAGGTACTATTCCTGAAGTACTATTCATAGGGTACTATTCACGGGAAACTATTTATCCGAAAAATATATTTCTTTTCTGTCCAAATTATTTTTGGTACATGAATATTATTCTTGAATTTTACTCTACAAAGCAGTATTATGTTGACAATTTGAATGTTATTGATTTTTGGATACATTAAATTATAAATCTTTAAAATTTATCCTTGAACTTATTTTATTGAATTATTATATCATTGTCATCAACCTCATGCTTATATTGTGATTAAAGTCATCTTTGGCTTACGTGCATAGATGGACTTGGTATGATTATGACCTAGGATTATTCGGTATAATCATTACCGTAATGTGACGAATGATGTTCTAAAAGTCTTCATTGGTCTGTAGTTCATTGATGGACAGTTGTTGGTATGATTATGACCAGGGATTATTCGGTATAATCATGACCATTGATGATTACATGAATATCCTTAGCCATGGTGTAGGGATGATTCGATGATGTGGTTTATTTATTAAGATGAGTCTCAGCGATAAAGTTGATGAAAAACTTTTTAAATCATAAAAGATAGTAGATTTTATGCTCTACTTGACTCTTCTAATAGATTTCTTATTCCGCTATAGTTGTTGATCTAAAACTTGTCTATTATATTCTATCAGTTGTTATACTGTTGAAGGCTAAGGATAATTTATTCTACATTATCTTAGTCATAATATTTCTTACTGGGCTAGTTGAGCTCACCCTTTTCTTTTTCACCGCTTTCTCTTGAAATGAGAATATAGTTGGGACGAGTCGGGAAATGGAGTGATGGTCCAGGATAAGTGGCTTTAGTAGTCCTCACTATTCTATGAAATAGTGTGATAATAAATGTAATGAGGACTCCATTGAGTGTGGATATTATCTAGAAGGCAATATTCTTGTTTAAACTCTCAGTTATGTTTTGTCGTATTTTACACGACTGTTGTATAATTAAGTTGTATTTGAATTTTGTACCATGTATCTGGCGACTCAAGATGGGTGATGTATACCTGTTTTGGGGGTGTCACAGTTGGTATCAGAGCTTAGGGATATGATCCCTGGCTGAGATGTGAGACAAGAACTAGGAGGGGAAAGACGGGGAATTCCTTCGCTAGTATGACCTACCTAAGTTTACTTGTTATTTAATTGGTCGGTCAGAGTATAGAGATAATATGTGGCATGTCAATTAACCCTTATTTTGAAACTATATTCTAGAATGATATCTGAAATACAGGAGATGAGAAATGGGAAAATCATGATAGAGAGGAAATAATCGGGAAGGTGCAATCCGAAAAGAAAGCAAGGTATTCTCATCTCTTCGAACTACTAGGTACGCAAATTTCGAGGGCGAAATTTCATAAAGAGAGGAGATTGTGAGACCCCAAATTTTTTGAATAAAGATTTAAATTTCTCGAAATATTTTTTTTAATATTATGGTGTGGATTTGATATAATGTTATAGTTGTGGGTATTATTTACAAATTTTGCAAAGTAAGCAAGTGGATATATAATATTCGATTTGTCGAGGAATATTCGTTTTAACAGGGAATATTCGTACGACGGCACAATCATTGGTGGACCCCACAATGAAAGTATTATCGTAGTTAGAAAATGACAAAATTATTATTTTATAAAAATAACGGCGAAAGTGTTACCGTTAAAACTGTTGAACTACCTGGTAGTAAAATTACAGTAATACGCGTGGTTGCATAGTAGCACACGATATTGATTATTGATGCTTACATAATAAGTCACTCAGTTATACTCAATTATTGCTACAATAATTGCTGCATCATATCTCTCATATTATTGATTAAATTATTGTCACAGTATCATCTGCATAATATGATAGTTTTATTAAATCAATAATTGAGACAACAAAGTTATTCATATTATTATTTGCAATGTTGACAATGTCTAGAAGTTCTGTCAAGGAGAGGTTTGGTCACCTAATTGTGCGCCAATAAGGAGAAATCCTTATCGGAAAGCCCCCTCTTTCCTGAGAACGACCTGGTTGTTAAATATTATGAGTTATAATATTAATGGTGAATAAGTTCGTGTTGATTAAAGATGAAATTGATAGTTCCATTGTGTGGGAATTATTAGTGTTAGTGGATATCGACATTTATTTCGATAATAATTGATGTCTGGAGGTTATATTGACCAATCAGGTAATTAACCGGATAAATGAGCAATTAATTGCTATTGATTCATATGATTATAACTATTTGTTCACATGTGTATACTATTGATTCACATTTATTTACTATTAGGGGAGTTGGTGCAAGATTGATAATACTTGCATGACTAAGTTAAAAATAGAGGTATAGATGGAGTTATTATACTGTAATTCGTATTTTCACATGTCTAGAACTATTGATTCACATGATTTACTATTAATTCACATGATTTACTATTAGGGGAGGTGGTGCAAGTTTGATAATACTTGCAGGACTAAATTAAAAATAAAGAAAAAGAGGAAAGTATTGTACTGTAATATTTTGAGCCCCAAAACGTGCAATTATTGAAACTATATTTTTCTATAAATAAAATCTCATTCTTCCTTCATTTCTCACCAATTCACTAAAGCTATAGAGAAATTATTATAGAAAGAAATTATAGAGAAAAAGAAGAAGAGAAGTCTGCTACCTCACTATTCCAGTATCCAGTCTTCTTTTGAGGTAAGGGGTATTATTTCTTTTGTATTCATGAAGAGAGCTTCTGTTATTCCATTCTTTATTATTTTGTTAGAATAACCTGTCTATGCGAAGTACTGCATACATGGTGAAATTCTTCTGTTATTCCATTCTTTATTATTATGTTGGAATAACCTATCTATGTGAAGTACCGCATACATGGTGAAATTCTTCTGTTATTCCATTCTTTATTATCCTGTTGGAATATCCTGTCTGTGCGGATTACGTATGACCTGATTCCATTCTTTATTATTACATTGGAATATCACATGCATGCGTATTCATGACACAGTTCCATTTTTATTATTACATTGGAATAAACATCATGCGGTCTACCGCATGCATGGTGAATTCTTCTGTTATTCCATTATTTATTATTCTGTTAGAATAACCTATCTATGTGGATTATCGCATGTATGGTGAATGATCCTTCGTATTCATTCTGTATTAAATTGTAGAAATGATCTGTCTACGTGGATTACCACATGGTGGACGAAAATCCATTTGCAGTTTCGTATATTCTATTATACTCGTATGTGATATCATATCTTTTATACTCGTCATGGAATATCATTTTCTTTGGTTTTTTTTTACGAGTTACTATTCACGGGTTACTATTTACCCAATTACTATTCACTCTAGTATTATTCACTCAGGTATTCGGGGCACTTTTTGTGTCAGAGTACTATTCATGAGTTACTATTCACCCAAATTACTATTCACCCGAATATTATTCAATCGGGTATTTGCGGTACTTTTCATGTCGCGGTACTATTCACGAGGTACTATTCCCAGAGTACTATTCACAGGGTACTATTCACGGGGTACTATTTACCCAAAAAATATATTTCTTTTATGTCCAAATTATTTTTGGTACATGAATATTATTCTTGAATTTTACTCTACAAAGCAGTATTATGTTGACAATTTGGACGTTATTGATTTCTAGATAAATTAAATTATAAATCTTTAAAATTTATCCTTGAACTTGTTTTATTGAATTATTATGTCATTATCATCATCCTCATGCTTATATTGTGAATTATTATGACAAGGGATTATTCGGTATAATCATGACCATTGATGATTACATGAATATCCTTGGCCGTGGTGCAGGGATGATTCGATGATGTGGTTTATTTATTAAGTTCAGTCTCACCGATAAAGTTGATGAAAAACTTTTTAAATCATAGAAGATAATAGATTTTATGCTCTACTTGACTCTTCTAATAAATTGCTTATTCCACTGCAGTTGTTGATCTAAAACTTGTTGTCTATTATATTCTATCAGTAGTTATACTGTTGAAGGCTAAGGATAATTTATTCTACATTATCTTAGTCATACTATTTCTTATTGGGCTAGTTGAGCTCACCCTTTTCTTTCATTGTTCTCTTCAGGAAATGAGAATATAGTTGGAACGAGTCGGGAAATGGAGTGATGGTCCAGGATAAGTGGCTTTAGTAGTCCTCACTATTCTATGAAATAGTGTGATAATAAATGTAATGAACTCCATTGAGTGTGGATATTGTCTAGAAGGCAATATTCTTGTTTAAACTCTCAGTTATGTTTTGTCGTATTTTACACGACTGTTGTATAATTAAGTTGTATTTGAATTTTGTACCATGTATCTGGCGACTCAAGATGGGTGATGTATACCTATTTTAGGGGCGTCACATAAACACTTTACTTAGCCACCAAGCATAAGCACTTTACTTGGACATTACTTAACTTATCCTTTGCTTAACCATTAAGTTTACTTGCTCATCACTTTGG
This sequence comes from Panax quinquefolius, assembly GCA_020205615.1. Classification (NCBI taxonomy): domain Eukaryota; kingdom Viridiplantae; phylum Streptophyta; class Magnoliopsida; order Apiales; family Araliaceae; genus Panax; species Panax quinquefolius. Next base: position 1,676,364 of record JAINUW010000521.1, read on the forward strand.
ATCACCCATGGGTTGCCCCATGATTTATGCTTACTCATTGGATTCTTACTTTGGGCTTTTAGCTTAATTAACTTAACTTATACTTTGGGCTTGCATTTAACAAACACTTGGGCTTGTTCATTAATTCACTTTGGACCTTAACCTTTAATTCCAATTGGACTTAACCATTCCTTTACTTTGGCTTGTACAATTTCTAACAAATCCTATAAGTCCAATACATTTGGCTTAAAGCCTTATAACGTATAATCTACGTATTAATCTTGTATTCCAACTCGTATACTTATTCATATACGTCATACCATCATTCATACATACTCGTATAATACCTCGTATTATACTCGTATTCATTACCTAGTATAATACCTACGTATTATACTATCATTACTTTAACTCCTTAACACTTTACTTTTCCTAACGTTCTCAAATTAAGTCCGCAGGCAAAAACAAATGCATTTGCCATACATGAATTATTATTACATAATCCATCTTCCATCGATATTCTATCGTTACGTATTTTTCGGAAGTTCAAAAATAATTCCCGAGCAGAAATCAGTGAATAGTGTTTTTACAAAAATTTCTCAAAAAACTTTTGTGACGCCCCCAAAACAGGTATACATCACCCATCTTGAGTCGCCAGATACATGGTACAAAATTCAAATACAACTTAATTATACAACAGTCGTGTAAAATACTAAAAAACATAGCTGAGAGTTTAAACAAGAATATTGCCTTCTAGACAACATCCACTCTCAAATGCATTCCTCATTACATTTATTATCACACTATTTAACAGAATAGTGAGGACTACTAATGCTATCATCTGGGTCGTCTATCCGTTCCTCGACACATCCCAACTATATTCTCATTTTCTGAAGAGAACAGTGAAAGAAAGGGTGAGCTCAACTAGCCCAGTAAGAAATATTATGACTAAGATAATGCAGAATAAATTATCCTTAGCCTTCAATAGTATAACAACTGATAGAATATAACAGATAACAAGTTTTAGATCAACAACTGCAACGAAATAAGCAATCCATTAGAAGAGTCAAGTAGAGCATAAAATCTACTATCTTCTATGATTTAAAAAGTTTTTCATCAACTTTATCGCTGAGACTCAGTTTAATAAATAAACTACATCATCGAATCATCCCTGCACTACGGGCCAAGGATATTCATGTAATCATCAATGGTCATGATTATACCGAATAATCCCTGGTCATAATCATACCAACAACTGTCCATCAATGAGCTACGGGCCAATGAGGACTTTTACCACATCATTCATTACATTACGGTCATGATTATACCGAATAATCCCTGGTCATAATCATACCAAGTCGATCTATGCACGTAAGGCAAAGATGACTTTAATCACAATATAAGCATGAGGATGATGACAATGACATAATAATTCAATAAAACAAGTTCAAGGATAAATTTTAAAGATTTATAATTTAATTTATCCAGAAATCAATAACGTCCAAATTGTCAACACGATACTGCTTTGTGGAGTAAAATTCAAGAATAATATTCATATACCAAAAATAATTTGGACAGAAAAGAAATATATTTTTTGAGTGAATAGTACCCTGTGAATAGTACCTCGGGAATAGTACCCCGTGAATAGTACCCCGACATGAAAAGTGTCCCGAATACCCGAGTGAATGATACTAGAGTGAATAGTAATTGGGTGAATAGTAACCCGCGAATAGTAACTCGTGAATAGTACTCCGGCATGAAAAGTGCCCTGAATACCCGAGTGAATAATACTAGAGTGAATAGTAAGTGGGTGAATAGTAACCCATGAATAGTAACTCGTAAAATAAAAATACCAAAGAAAATGATATTCCATAACGAGTACAAAAGAAATGATATCTCATACGTGTATAATAAAATATACGAAACTGCAAATGGATTTTCACCGCCATGCAGTAATCCACGTAGACAGATCATTTCCACAATTTAATAAAGAATGAATACGAAGGATCATTCACCATGCATGCAAAGAATCACATATGTATAAAGTTATTCCAATGTAATAATAAAGAATGGAATAATGTAAGAATTCACTGTGCATGCGATGATCGCATATAGAAAAGTTATTCCAACTGAATAATAAATAATGGAACCAGTCATGCGTAATGAAGGCATGCATGAGGATATTTCAAATGTAATAATAAAGAATAGAACCAGTCATGCAGAATCCACACAAACATGATATTCCAAATAGAATAATAAAGAATAGAATAACAGAAGAATTTCACCACGTATGCAGATGGTATGACGATAGATAGAGTTATTCCAACATAATGATAAAGAATGGAATAGCAGAAGCTCTCTTCATGAATACGAAAGAAATAATACCCCTTACCTTAGAAGAAATTGGATACCGGAATAGTGAGGTAGCAGACTTCTCTTCTTCTTTTTCTCTATAATTTCTCTCTATAATAATTGCTCTATAGCTTTAGTGAATTAGTGAGAAATGAAGGAAGAATGAGCTTCTATTTATAGGAAAATAAAGTTTCAATAATTGCACGTTTTGGGGCTCGAAATATTACAGTATAATACCTCCCTTTTTTTCTTCATTTTTAATTTAGTCCTACAAGTATTATCAAACTTGCACCACCTCCCCTAATACTAAATCATGTGAAGTTCTAAATATGTGAAAATACGAATTACAGTATATTACCTCCATTTATACCTCCATTTTTAACTTAGTCATGCAAGTACTATCAATCTTGCACCACCTCCCCTAATAGTACAAGAATGTGAATCAATAGTACACACATGTGAACAAATAGTTATAATTATGTGAATTAAAAGCAATTAATTGCTCATTTATCCAATTAATTACCCGATTGATCAATATAACCTCCAGACATCAATTACTATCGAAATAAATGTCAATTTCCACTAACACTAATAATTCCCACATAATGGAATTATCAATTTCATCTTTAATCAACAGGAACTTATTCATCATTAATATTATAACTCATAATATTTAACAACCAGGTCGTTCCTAGGAAAGAAGGGGGCTTTCCGATAAGGATTTCTCCTTATTGGCGTGCAATTAGGTGACCAAACCTCTCCTTGACAGAACTTCTAGACATTGTCAATATTGCAAATAATAATATGAATAATTTTGCCGTCTCAATTATTGATTTAATAATATAACATATTATACAGATGATACTGTGACAATAATTGAATCAATAATATGAGAGATATGATGCAGCAATTACTGTAATAATAATTGAGTATAACTGAGTGACTTCTTACGTAAGTATCAATAATCAATACCGTGTGCTACTATGCAACCACGCGTATTATTGTACTTTTACTACCGGGTAGGTCAACAGTTTTAACGGTAACACTTTCGCCGTTATTTTTATAAAATGATAATTCTGTCGTTTTCTAACTACGACAATACTTCCATTATGGGGTCCACCAATGATTGTGCCATCGTACAAATATTTCCTGTTAAAACGAATATTCCCCGACCAATCGAATATTATATAAAAACTTGCTAACTTTGCAAAATAAATAAATATTATCCACAACTATAACATTATATCAAATCCACACCATAATATTAAAAAAATATTTTGAGAAATTTAAATCTTTATTTATAAAATTTGGGGTCTCACAATCTCCCTCCTTATGAAATTTTGCCCTCGAAATTTACGTATGTACTTGGTATGCCGAAGAGGTGAGGATACCTTGACTTCATTTCAGATTCTAACTCTTGAGGTATAACCTTTGAGTGTTGAATACGATCCTTCTTATCCAAGATTTTAACACGCATCTCCTCATACGTTAAATCTTCTGTTGTCTCGTCTAGTTCTTATTTAATAATGTGGTTCGGGTCATCCACATATTTACGTAACATCTTTACGTGAAAAACGTTATGAACACGCGATATACTTGGCGGTAAAACGAGTCTATAGGCCAAAGTTCCTACTCGATCGAGGATTTCAAATGGGCCAATTAAATCGAGGGTTAAGATTTCCTCTCTTCATCGACTCTTGCTTCTAGAATAACGCCCTCTTGAACCTTCTTCTTCGTATTTATCAGCTCTGGGTCTGTACCTTGAGCGACTTTTAACTATATCGATTAAAGTCAATTCTACTCGTATATTCGTTATCTTCACGTGGGTCCCTAAAGTCTTTAACTCTATCTTCATCATTTGTAATTTATACGAAATGGGTCTTTGTGTTAACAACATCTCACTCGTAAACGCATATGATCTTCTACTTAACGTGTCAGCTACCACGTTCGTTCTTCCACAATGATATTGAATGGTACGATCGTAATCTTCAACAGCTTGAGCCAACGTCTTCGGCGCAATATGCATAAATATTTGAGGGTTTTAGAAATAGGTTTTGTACTGGGGTCAATACAAAATTTGATTTCACACTCTAGGGGCAGGCAAAGAAGTCTTCAAGAATACGTCAGGAAATTTATTAATAATAGAAATGTCATTTAAAATTGTGACTCTCATCCAAGACTTGGATAGTACGCCACATTGATACCTATCAACTTGCCATCGTCATTCACGATGTCGCCTAGAGAAAGTCTGGCTTCGGTGCATTCCACACAAGGAAGTCAACAATGAAAGGATCGGGGCTCTTTACTTATGGCTTGATATGACAATGATTGACTTTAGTGGTTTTGTTGCTTGAATTCGCATAATAGGTTAGTTAGGAATATGAAAGCTAACAACCTTACGAAAAGCATGATGAGTAGTTAACCAATCGATTCCTAAAATCACATCAAAGGCAAGTACTTTCAAAGAGATAAGATCGACAGGTAACATGAAAGTGTCGATTTGAATTAACAAGATTTATAAATAGTGGATGTAACGAAGGTTTCTACTAACGAAGTTTCAACTAATAAGTCAAAGTCTAACTTCTCCAGAGTTAAATTTAAATGTTGAGCGCAAGCAAGAGAGATAAAAGAATGGGTAGAACCGATATCTAATAAGGTATAGACTTCGCAAGAATTTATAATTAACTAACACGTGCTAACTTCGTTCGGGTTACTCGTTTTTTGAGAAGTCATGAAAAATGCTCTCCCTGAAACCACCGACTTTGTTTTGTCTATATCCGTCTTTGGTGTCACCGTCCCTACTAGACTTAACTTTGGTGCACGACAAAATCGGGCTAGGTGACCTTCTTTTCCACAATTGTAACATGCTTTGGACTGCTTCACGCAGTTTGGACTGATATGTCCCTCCCCTCCGCATTTGAAGCATACAATTGGTGATCGTTCTCCTTCCTTAAAAACGGGTGTTGGTGCTGCTGCCGACGTCTCCCCATCATCGTTAAATCTTCTCTTCTTGAATTTTCCACTTCTATTATCTTGGCCATGATTACCACCAAAGTGGTTACCATTCTTGGCATGATAATTTTCCCCACGATGGTTATCATTGTCGTTCGATGGTTTGTTGCACACCGGTGACGATTATTATCGTGTTGTTGGTCGTTGCCTTTTGGTCAGGTTTGACTCATTATCAAGGCTCCAATAAGCGAGCCCTATTCACAACATCTGAATATAAAAAACGTTTGTGAGAAATGAGGTATTGACGTATATCGGGTTTCAAACCTTTTAGAAACATTCGCGTCATTCGCTCCTCATTATCAACCAAATGGGATGCAAACCGGGATAACTCCACAAACTTAGCCTCGTACTGCGATACAGTCATATTGTTTTGTTCCAGCTTGATGAACTCCACCTCCTTCATGTGACGAATATTTTCGGGAAAGTACTTGTCGTTGAACAGTTCTTGGAACTTCTCCTAAGACATCTTGAGTGCGTCAGGCTGGGTACATTTTACAGATTCCCACCAGTAATCTCCCTCTCCTCGCAACATGAAGGTGGCAAAGAGAACTTTTTGCTCCTCGGAGCATCCTAAGACATCAAATATCTTGGTGATCTGCTTTAACCACGTCTCCGCCATAAGTGGTTCTGGCTCTCCCAAAAACTCTGGTGGTCCCAGCTCTTTGAACTGCTTAGCGGTGACCGACCGTGGGTTGCCATTATTTCCACCTACATTTTGAACATGAGTTTTTCTCACCTGATGTTGCATGAATTGCATAAAGCCTCTGAACATCCCATCGTTCATCATCTGATCGGTGTTGTTATTTACCTGAGGATTATTATCTTCCTGTTGCACATTATCCTGGGTATTGATCATTGGTGACTCAACGGTCTCATGTGCGTCATTGCTGATCTCAACATTTTTAGATGCCATTTTTAAACACTGTCACAAAACAAGGGTTAATTGACATATCACATATTATCCCAATACTCTGACCGATCAATTAAATACCAAATAAACATAGGTAGGTCATACTAGCGAAGGAATTCCCCGTCTTTCCCCTCCTAGTTCTTGTCTCACATCTCAGCCAGGGATCATATTGAAAGTAATATGCACACAAGCCAATCATGTTTGATGATAAAGCATATACTTTGTAACAATCTTATTCATTTATTAATAAAAAGTATTAATTTATTAAAGGCTTTTAATTATCTACATGATGCTGTTTTATAATATGTGATAAACCCATAGTTTTAAGCAATGCTTTTAGAATAATGATGATGATCATTCTAATGAGATCTAAATTCTTAGAAAGCTTAAAACTAAAATAGTTCCCAATCATTAGATTACTAAATTGGGGATTAGTGAATCCGGATAGATTGGTACATACGTTGCTTTGCTCATTGGATGAGGATGATTGATTTCATGATTATTTATGTGGAGACACTAAAGCAAGTATGTAGGTGCTTATTAGAGAATAAGTTCATTTGAACATTGGCTCGCTAAGGAATACCTAATGGAGTTTTATTTGCTGTCGATAGGAATTCCTATAGTGATAGTAATCAAGTGATCCTTGGACTTGAGATCATCATAGTATTGTGTATGATGAGTTATACTTTGACTTATTCCTTAAGACCCTTAGGGTATATCAAAGGTATGCTTGGGTATAATAAGTTATACATGGAGATAATGTATGATCAATAAAGAATCTACCACTTCTAATAAAGAAGAGAAATGTCCTATATGATTCGATAAATGACAACCCAGTGAGTCCTTGGTTAAGGCGAGAATGAAATTAGAAAGGAGTTTCTAATTTGCATTATTTGGAGTTGTGCATTTAAGGATCGAAATACATATAATTAAATAAAATAAGACTTGTGAGTAATTCCATGCCTTATATTTAATTGGGACATCAGATGGTGTAAGGATTGAATTGTCACGGTAACTATTTATTCAAAGGTTCTTTTATGATTAATGTTGAAATCTATATTATCCGGAAAGTCGTTGATCATTAGGGAGGCTTATCCCTATTGTAGAATAAATATTATTTATTTAAATAAATTAATTGTTTAATTTATTTATTTAAATAAGATTAGAATTGTTTCTAATTGATTTATTCACAATAGGTTTAATATGGAGAACCTAAAGGGTCACACCATAAAAGGAAGAATAATTATTTAAGAAGTTAATGGCATAATCGTAATAATATAGTTATGTATATTTAATTTAATCTATGGTGATAGAATAAATTAAATAGCTTAATATTTATTATTTAATATTTTAGAAATATTAAATATAAATTAATAAGAGGAGTCTTATTAATATTATTACAATTATTATTATTTTAATTTCTAAAAGAGTTTAGGAATTAATTTAATATAAGTACTCTCATTTATTCCTAATTGGATTAGGAAGAAAAATTAGTTAAAGGAGTTTTAATTAATTATCCCTAATAAGATTAGGGAGCTTAATTAATTAAAAGAATTTAATTAATTAAATAAAACCCAATTCCTTAATTGTTAAGGTGGGTTGCCCACATCTATTAATAAGAGGAGTCTTATTATGGGTGAAAAGTGTTGTTGACTTTTACAACATACGTAATAATTCCAATTTGTTGGAGAGTACGTCCTTTTTCTATAGAGATAGAAAACTAGGGTTTGAGCCATAACACCCATCTTCTTGAATTTTTATTTTTTCCTTAGTGGATCACCTCTAGAGGCCAAACATATGGGTGGCTAACGTTGATCAAAGGAAGGAACAAAACCCCGGTGGATTCAAGTTGAACTCGAAAGGATTTGGAGGTGAACTTGTACCTGAGGAAGCTCGATCTTCAAGGGTATGATTTTATTCTTTATCCTTTCGTTTAATTAATAATTGTGCATAAAGGGTGATCCGGGTATATGGTTTGTAAATTTTTTTTTAAATTCTGATTTTACACGCTTCCGCACTTTTATGCAATTTGATTGCGTTCATAAATATTACAAACCTAACAGTGGTATCAGAGCCAAACCTTTATGCGAATTATTAATTGTTTCAAATTTGATATATATATTGATATGTGTTTAGAACAATTTAATTGGGCATAATTTGTTTGTATAAAATTTAAAAAAAAAAAAAAAAAAAAAAAAAACTTTACAGTTTTTTTTTTCGCCGGATCCGCGCTTCGGTAATCCACGTGAATAACTTAAGTCACCAAATTTTTTTTCTTCTGTTGCACGGATTTGGTAAATAACTTAAGTCACCAAATTTTTTAAAAAGTGTACATACATGCTTTTTTTTTTAATACATTAAGTTTAAAATTTATTAAACTTTTTATTTTAATAAAAGGAGCGGATATATATATATATATATTATGGTTATATATATATAATATATATATTACTTAATATATATATACATATATATATTCTTAATTATTATATAATTAAAATAAAAGTTTATTTTAATTTTAAAATAAAAGGTTTATTTTAATATTAAAATATAAAGTTTTATTTTAATTTTAATAATTTTATAATTAAAATAAAAGGTTTATTTTAATCTTAAAATAAAAGGTTTATTTTAATATTAAAATAAAAGATTTATTTTAATTTTAAAATTAGAATTTCATGCTTAACTAATTAGAGTTGAAATTGGATTCCATGCTAACTAATTGGAGTTGAAATTGGATTCTATTTTTCCTTAAATAAAGGAGTTTATTTAGATATGAAATAAGATTTCATATTATTCAAAATAAAAGGAGTTTATTTATGAATAGGAAAGAGAATCCTAATTTCCTTAAATAAAGGAGTTTATTTAGATATGAAATATGATTTCATATTATTCAAAATAAAGAAGTTTATTTATGAATAGGAAAGAAAATCCGTGTTTCCTTTAATAATTTTTTTTTTTTACATGGAATTGGATTCCATAATTAATTAAAATAAAAGAGTTTATTTTAATTAAAGATTTTTTTACATGGAATTGGATTCCATAATTAATTAAAATAAAGGAGTTTATTTTGATTAAAGATTTTGATTAAAATAAAATAGTTTATTTCATTCAAAATTGGATAAATTAAAATAAAATAGTTTTATTTTGATTTAAATTTGGATTAAAATAAAGGAGTTTATTTTAATTCAAAATTAGATTTTATACTAACTAAACTTGCCCAAATAAATGATATCAATATATATATATTAAATGTTTATTATTCATAAGATGAATGTTATTTATTGATGCATATGGTGATGTGTATGATAACAAATGGGATTGATTATGGACTATTGAATTAAATGCGATTGGATTTTATTTTAGTTGGATGCATGAATGTATGGGTTTTATTAAATGGGGTCTGCGTACCTGCCTTCTCTAATTTTTCTTAATGTAAATTCTATCTCTCTCTTATGTATTTTCCCTCGCTCACGATCAAGGTTTCTATTTATTTTAAAATAGTTATGTAATAGGAATAGTTAGAATTAAATTTTGAAGAATTAGAGATCAAAAAACAAGGAGCGCTTGAAGACCCGTTTGTGATGGAGCCCAGGGTTTAAATGTAATAGTTATATTTAAATATTAATTTTGCACCCCTTAGGGTTTGACCTTTTGGTTCACTTGGTGGCTCTAGTGAACCAAACTAGAATAAAAATCTATAATCAATCCAAGGGTAGAATATAGTATTCTATATGTGCATGCTTATTCTATATATATTATATATTATGCAAACATACTTCCCATGTTCATTAATACGACGCGTATTTTATATATATATAAATGCAGCTTAAACAAGATGAGACAAATTAATAACAAACCCCTCAAATTTTTATATTAAGTCTTAAGCGTTCAAAGATATTTGGAATATCGAACGTCGCCTTCTAGCATGATAAAATTAATAGAGTATTAAATATTTAATATGAGTTTGTTGTGTCACCACAAGGCAAGTATTAAGTATTTAAGATGTTAATTTATCACATTTGATGCTTATAAAGAAAATTGAACAATATTGTTTTGTTGTGTCACCACAAGGATGATATTTTTCTTTTTTGAATATATGGAGTGCTAGGTCGGACTTAACTTGGATAATTTTGATTCGAATGTGCCACCACTTGATCAAAATAATCTAAGAGGCAAAATACAAGGAGTTGCATAGTTGATGTAATTGACAAAAGTTGTCTACCTATTTATTTATATATAGTTTGTTGTGTCACCACAAGGCTATATACATTTGAAATGGGATCCTTATTCTCACTAGCAAATCTTTAATTAGATTTTTGCCGAACTATATAAGTGAGGGTAATATAGTTTGAAGAAAATAGTGGGAGATACCAATTTAAAACAAGACCTAATTTATTTTGGTAATTAATAAAAGAATGTATGTTAAAATGTTGTTAATTACAAATTCATTTACGTAATTTTACAATGTCTAAAATTACTATCATCATGAAGCATATTAGATGCTAAATTAACCGCATCAATTAAGCGGATTGGTTAAGGAATTTGAGAATAGTTCTCATAAATTTGAAAAGCTATCTTATGTCTTAATACGCCTATCCCGCAATGGTTGCGCATAATGCCTCCGAGGAAGAGATTGCTACTTTTAGAAAGTGGCAAGATGATGCACTGATTGGCTCAATGCATCATGCTCGTATCCATGAGTAACAAGCTTCAGCGTCAGCCTGAAACTATGGATACTTCTACTATACTCCTGCACGTCAAGTAGTTGATGGTGAGGAAAGTAGGACTGATAGATATCAGATATCTAAGGAGCTCTTCCGATCTAGAATGGCCAATGACACTATAGTACAGACAAAAAATTCTTAACATAATCAATTTGATTGATCAATTAGGACAACAAGTTTTGTCATGGATGGATAGTTGAGCCAAGATTTGATCTTGCACTCACTCCCGGACTCCTTTCACAATTGTTGTGAATTTTTCATATGAACAAGCTAGATATCAGCTTTGCTGATTTGCTTAACATGTTGAAAAATGTTGAGAGTCACTGCTTCAACCAAGAAAGACCATGTCTTCTTGGTAGGGGCCAAAGGATCTTCCAAAAGAAGAACGATTCTAAGAAGGTAAATAGAAAGGCAAAAACAAAGGATAATAAGAACAAAACTGATATGGATAGCAAAAGAGTTTGCTTCCACTGCTATAAGCCTGGACACTGGAAAGAAACTGCAAGAAGCATCTTGCAGAGGCTAACCAAAGAAGCTTAGTGAAGTTTCGGTTACAATACAGTTTTTTGTTCATGATTGAAATAAATTTTCTTTAAGTCAAGGTTCTACTTGGGTATTGGATACCGACTTTGGTTATCATAAATATAGATTTATGAAGGGACCAAGCAGAAGTAGAAAGCTAAACAAATATAAGTAATCCTATGTGTGGAAAATGAAGCAAAGGTTGCTGCATTAGCTATAGAAACTTATAGTTTAGCAATGCCTACGGGCAAATCTATTAAGTCAATAAGTTGTTATTGTATTCTAGTTCTTAAAAATATTATTTCCATTTTATTGTTGGACAATGAAATCTTTGGTATTATAATTAAGAACAATTGTTGTTCTATTTATAATAATAATGTTTTGTATAGAACTGAAATATTACTTAATAGATTTTGTATACTTGACTTACATGAAAATAATTTTGCATATTGAACAAATTAGTATAAGAAAAGGAGATGATCATTCAAAGAGTTGAATGTGTGTATTTGCTAAAATACAAGTGTGAATTATTTGAAAGGTTCAAAGAATTCAGAAGTGAAACAAATTGGCAAAGTATTAAGATTCTTTGATTAGATCAAGGAATAAATACTTGTGAAATAAGTTTCTAGATCATCTCAAATGGTTTTTCTCATAATGGACACCTCATGATACGTAATAATTGATTAATGTATCTGAAAGGAAAAATCATACCTTGTTGAACAAGGTACGATCCAAAATGATTTTACCGAGCATTCCAAATTATCCTTCTGAGGTCATGTCCCCAGAAATGGTTGCATATTCTTAAAAGGTAATCTCTAAATCCAGCCCAAGACTCCATAAAAGTTATGGGCGGGGAGGATTCCTAATCTTAAGTATGTTAAGATAAGGGGTTGTCCAACTTATGTGAAAAGGTTTCAAAGGATAAGCTTTGGGACAAGATTTGACAAGTGTAGATTTGTGGGACATCCTAAAGTAAGTTTAGGGTAAATGTTCTATAATCCTACTTAGCAAAGGTGTTTATTGCGAAACACGCTTCCTTCTAAGATAAAGGTGTTTATCATTGAAGGGGCTAGTGGGAGGATAATAGATCTTGAAAAGTTCAAGAACCACAAAACACTATAAGTCAAATAAGAGGAACCTATAGATAGACCTGTCGTACCACAACCGAATCGTAAATCTGGAATAGTACCGATGATACCTAGGAGGTATGGATTCATCATAGATGATGATGATGAGGTACACGTCATAGAAGATGATGATCCAGTTACATACGATGAGGTAAGTGTTGTAGACACTCAGAGAAATGGATTGAAGCAAGTTTCTCAAATATGGAACATTCGTTTTGATGAGGCAATCAAAAGAGTTTGATTTTATCAAAATAAGAATGAACCTAGTGTGAACAAAAAGGGTCATTAGGAGCATCGTGACGTTCCTAGTACTATATGTTGATATACTACGGATAAGGAATGATATACCAATGCTACAATCGATAAAGATAAAGTTGTCTAAACATTCCTCCATGAATGATTTGGAAGAGTATCTTAATTGGGGATATAAATCTATATAGATAGATTTAAAAGATGCTCGACTTAACCCAAGGAATGCATATTCATTTGATGCTAAAGTCATTTAGCATGGCAAACTCAAGAGATGTCTCATGTCGATGAGCTATGGAGTGTATCTCTCTTAATAGTCCCCCCTGAGACTCAAAAAGAGAGGTCGCATGGTGACAATCATGTATGCAATGAAATGTCACGAGACACGATGTTGATCGGTCATATTATGGAGAAGTTCACTATGAGTGCGTGAAAACATCTTAAAGTGCTACTTAGGCACTAAGGATGTGATCATATTCATGGTGGGTCTAAATAAAACTAGAGGGCTTAATGCACTCAAGTTTTCAGATGAGACCAAGATGATGTAAAATCCACTTTAAGGTAAAGTGTTACCTTGAGCGGTGGTGTAGTGAATTGAAAGGTTCCAAACAAAGAAAGAGTTCTTTGGTTTAGTGATAAAGACAAAGTATATAGGCTGTAAATGAAGGCTGCAAGTTGATTGTTTGGATGATAAGTTCATTACTGGAACTAGGAATAGTTCCTAAGTCTCATCTTGGATCTAAACATGTGTTGTGGCACTTTCATTTGATTATAAGAATCATGAAAGATGGGAAATCACTATAGAGATGGTGGACTCTCAAGAACAACATTACATATCCATTAACTAAAGCTTATCCAATGGCAGGATAATCGTCACTTAGAGAAGAAGAGTATAAGATACAATGGCGATTGGCTTTTAGTGCAAGTGGGAGACTGAAAGTAATATGCACACAAGCCAATCATGTTTGATGATAAAGCATATACTTTGTAACAATCTTATTCATTTATTAATAAAAAGTATTAATTTATTAAAAGGCTTTTAATTATCTACATGATCTTTGTTTTATAATATGTGATAAACCCATAGTTTTAAGCAATGCTTTTAGAATAATGATGATGATCATTCTAATGAGATCTAAATTCTTAGAAAGCTTAAAAATAAAATAGTTCCCAATCATTGGATTACTAAATTGGGGATTAGTGAATCCGGGTAGATTGGTACATACGTTCTTGCTCATTGGATGAGGATGATTGATCTCATGATTATTTGTGTGGAGACACTAAAGCAAGTATGTAGGTGCTTATTAGAGAATAAGTTCTTTGAGCGTGGCTCGCTAAGGAATACCTAATGGAGTTTTATTTGCTGTCAATAGGAATTCAGAGTGATAGTAGTACAAGTGATCCTTGGACTTGAGATCATCATAGTATCTTGTGTATGATGAGTTATACTTTGACTTATTCCTTAAGACCCTTAGGGTATATCAAAGGTATGCTTGGGTATAATAAGTTGTACATGGAGATAATGTATGATCAATAAAGAATCTACCACTTCTAATAAAGAAGAAATGTCCTATATGATTCGATAAATGACAACCCAAAGAGTCCTGGGTTAAGGCGAATGAAATTAGAAAGGAGTTTCTAATTTGCATTATTTGGAGTTGTGCATTTAAGGATCGAAATACATATAATTAAATAAAATAAGACTTGACGGTAATTCCATGTCTTATATTTAATTGGGACATTGTATGGTGGAAGGATTGAATTATGCAGTAACTATTTACTCAAAGGTTCTTTTATGATTAATGTTGAAATCTATATTATCCGGAAAGTCGTTGATCGCTAGGGAAGCTTATCCCTATTGTAGAATAAATATTATTTATTTAAATAAATTAATTGTTTAATTTATTTATTTAAATAAGATTAGAATTGTTCTAATTGATTTATTCAATAGGTTTAATA